>CAJVRM010000726.1:385850-530855 GCA_911693285.1 Hymenoscyphus albidus
AGTTCGCTTTTCCAGTAGTAAATCGGCCATTTGGCGTATCGAATCTTTCCGTACTGGCAGACCTCTAGCTTCCATTGATAACATCCATTGTATAAGTGCTGATTCCTGGAGGTCGGTGAGTTTCTGGTTTCGGGGTCGGAAATCGCGTTGTAGAATAGCTCCCTTGACGCGGTCGTAAGTAGTAGAATATGGCGCATCGTACCTTGTACAAGCTGCTTTTAAGCTTGTAAATTTACCCTTATTGTATGCACTGATTGCAAGAGCAATTTGACCTTCTTTTCGAGACATTTGAACAATAATTGGGTAAGTTATGTAGATTGAAAGTGTGTAGGGTGGTCAATGGTGGGGTAAAAAATCCGGACTGCTTATAAATCCGGACTCCTTGTGAAGTACGTTAAATGATTTAGGATAGTCAACTTAATTGTTTTAGCAATTCTAGTATAACAGGTTCTTAAGGTGTGTACAAAGTAACGGACGGGTCTCTTACCTCTATCCCCTCAACGATATATATGTACAGCCAGCTTTTTAGGTTTGCGATTTCCTATTTGAGCGGTCGGAGCGACCGGAATAATGTCTAGACGCGCTACGGGGCTTGGCCCGACTTGCTCCGCACCAACCAAGTACTACTATTATTGAGGGCCAAGACTAAAAGTGGATATCGCAAACCTAAAAGCTGGCTGTACATATACATCGTTGAGGGGATACTATTCATAAAAGGAATGTACCGATTCGCTCTACTTGGGGAAGCAAAATTTGAAAGATTCAATCGTAATAACACTATAAATGTGAAGGATGATATGTATCTTATTCGACCCCAAACCCACAAGTTTGAGAGCCCAAGTCCTTAAGCAAGTCCTACTTCAGATGTCAACCCATTAAATATAGACCCAAGTCCCTACTTCTGTTGAACTTTCGACCAATTATCCATAAACCTGCAGGTCCGCCATCTGGAATCTATAGCCATTCTCCGACGGCGACCCTCTGAGTTTACTTCCCACAACCTTCACATAACCTATCTCCTGTGCCGGGAATACAAAAGCCTCCCCTTCACCAGCCTTCGTTCCAGGGTATCCAACTTCAGTCACCAAATCTTTCCACGTCGTTCCATCACTTGATCCTTGGATTTTGAAATCCACCGGTATCCCCGACCCAGTGCCTTCAAAAACATCGCTTCTTGGGAACAAAACTACTTTCCCGACGGTCTGTAGACCTTGGAGATCAATTTGAACCCACTCGGTAGCATCAGCTGAAGAATGGAGAACAGAAGTCCACCCTGAACGACCATTAGAGCCACCGTCAATGTTCCCATCAAGGAGATAGCTGGGATCCCAAGCTACCGAATCACCATCTGTAGGACTAGCAGTCACTGGTTTCCCAGCCGCGAGATCATTTCCAGTTGCTGTGACATAGAAGGCAGGTGCTCCCCAAGAGGTCCATCCGTTATTTTCATTCCCTGTTGTTGTCAATGTTACGGAGATATTTTGGCCAGCCCATTTTGTTACATCAACCATCATTGGGACCCAACGTTTCCAGAACCAGTAATTTGGATGCAGATGGAATCCTGGGCCGTAAAGGGATTCTCCATTGATGGTCGCTTGGAAAGTTACTTCGCCGCCGTTGGATCCTGCTCCATCCTGGATTCCCAGAGAAGCCCAGAAGTTGATACGTTCATCTCCAGAGATGGGGGGGAGTGTCACGGAGAAGGTAATGCTTCCTCCGACTGCAGAATATACGCTTTTTCTTACTATATTTCCTACTGAAAGCGTGGGTTTGAGTTGATTGTCTGGTCCTGATGTAATAGCATTTGGAAAGAGGTCGTATAAATCAGCTATTTTATTGCCCGGGTTCCAAGGAGGAGGTTGGGTGTATCTCTTTGTGTTTCCGAAGTCTTTGAAGAAATTGGCGAGCGCATTTCCAAATGTATCTCCGAAGTTGGGGGAGTCAAAAATGGCATATTGATCTTTGACTTCTGAGTTTTCCCAAGAATTTGGACACATGATCTTCATGCCATCATTGAAAAGAGTGAGAATGGAATTGTAGCTGATTGTTTCGTCGGGAGTCTGCGGATTGAGTTCAAAATTCCCGTAGTTATTTCTGCCTTGTCCACGGGCTGGGCTGTCGACCATTCCGAGATCTGCTGGTTTCCAACCATAGTTTGTGATGCCACCAGCTCCGTTGGCGGCGGTGAAGGTATCAACACTATCAGCAAATCCATAATCATCTTGCCTGGGAGTTCTTCTCAAATAAGCGAGTGTCTCCAAAAGAGTGGAAAGTGAACCTTACTGATGGCCATATACGACGGTTCTCTCTAAGCCGGCCTGCTCCAACCATAATGTTTCATCACTTGTCGCATGCACGATCAACAAAACTCTCCAACGCTCCCACTCCTCATAGAAGATATTTCCGGGTAATATTCCCCCCTTTGGCGGCGACATAGTATCCCAGCTGGTAAAGTTGGTTCCCATAGCGGTATTGAAATCTCCGATGGAATCAAAGGCGGGAACTCTCCCATTTCCATGATATGCCCCACCAGGACCATAGAGCTCGGTATTTCTCAACCACATCTTCCACTCCTCGATAGCCAGTGGATTGAAGTCCGACTCTGAATTAACCATGAGAGTCTCCGAATCCAAACTGACACCGACAAACAATCCCGGATTATCTTTCGACCATTCGACCAGGACCTTGGCCGCAGCTTGAACGTTCCGTTTCTTGTATTTGATGTAGACATCATTCAATCTCGACAGTGTAAAGTAATTTGACCCAAAATCATGTCCAAACTGGCTGACACCCGCACTATTCAAGACAGTAGTATTCGGCTGTCCAGCAATAAAGTCCAGTAACGCATCACCCCAACCTCCCGAAGAGTTCGGTGTGCAACAATCCGCCCATCGTCCGTTATTCATATGCACAAGAATAGGCAGCTGCTCATCAACAGCCAAATCAAGCATGTATCTAAGATTGGTAGGGTCAAAGTTATAATCCTTATCTGCACCAAAGATGTCTCGACTTAAAGACCATGAGGAGAACGACCAGCCAAGTCGCGTATAAATTCCTGTTCCAAGGCGATTTTTCATGTCGGCCAAAACGGCGAGATCATCGGTGCGTGTATGATTTGCCAACGCACCCTCCCAGATGGGAAGAATGTACGTAACATCTGAAAGTGTTGTGGCTCGTTTGCTGGGAGTGTGGTCAAGAAGTGGGTATGAAGCAGCAAGTGCAATAAAAGAAATGAAAACCAGCACCGTCGCCGTTAGTGATGAAAAAACCATAAACCGATGCATTTTTCCTGTCGATTAAATCAAAGTGAAACACATTTAGGTTGTGGTAGAATATCCATGAAGTTGAGGTTGGCCTTATACACCCCCTATCAAGGGTATGTATGATGTGTGAGTGCTCCACAAATGCCACGGGATCCGTTCAAATGCGGTCACTCACCTACAGCAAATCTCAGCGGCAGAGCAAGTCACAGCCAGCGATGTCGCCCTCTTGACATAAACTTGAAACACTAGCTTTCCGTAACATTTCACAACCCCATGACATCAACTTGATGTTGCACATACAGATAAAGTGGTATTCGCCGAGAAAATGTTTATCCCAGTACATCCCAAATAACAATTAAAGATTTGCAATACGACCCAAGATACACCAGAAAAGAGAAACTCCTCTTAACTAAGACAATGACACATCTGATCAAATTCCGAGAAGTTTCTGGTTCGTTAGGCCAACTCTTTCTCTTCAGTTAATTCCTCATGCTTGTCTCCACCCTGTTGGACGGCCAGATCAACCTTCTCGCTAGAAATAGTACGGTCCCCAAACTTGCCCGCAATGCTCTCAAGGCTCAACTGGTTGGTCTCTGTCAAGCAAGTGTAGTACAAACCCCCCAATAATATCAACGAAGCTATGAACACCGAGTAGTACTTCCAACGAATCGCATCAAATGCAAAAGGAGTAACCTGGCCAAGCCATATGCCTGAGACACCTTGACATAAAGCTGCAATCGAGGTACCGTATCCTCTAAGGTGCAATGGAAAGGTCTCAGCAGCGATGGTATACAATGTGCTGTTGAAGAAAACGGCGTACAGCATTGAATAAATGAAAATCAAGGCTATTCCAGCTCGTGATCCATCTTTGTGCAAACCGTCTCCATAAAATTTACTGAGAGCCATGAGGACACTGAGCATGACTGCTAAGACAATGCAACCAATCCCTGTTTTTGGTTAGCATTAGCTTGGCTTGTTCTGGGGGCTAGAAATAACCCTAGAAAGATTGGTCACTTACACATTGTCCGCACCCTAGATAATTTATCAGAAACGATCAAGTTGTTGATAATCTGGCCTATGATTCCCATAAAGCCATAGCATCCACTTATCAACAAGACAGTCTTTCCTTTGTATCCCAAACTTTCATACAGGATCGACTGGTAATTCTGGATCGCAAGGGAACCGGATAATATTCCGACTTGCATCACCATAATTGCCATAGCAGTTCGTCTGATGTTTTGTCGATTAAATATCTCGATTAAAGCGTGGCCAAGTGAGGCATTAGTACGTTGCTCCGCCTCCAGTCTAATTTGCTCTCGAATCTCGATTTCTGACCGGAGATAGAATTCATTGTCTTCGTCACTATAGAGCCGACGTAGGTTCTCATGAAACTCTTCGTATCTTTCTTGCTGGGCCACTAAGAAAGTTAATGATAATTCTGTTGTTCTTGAACACAAGCGAGAGAATATGGAAAATTTCACCTACACCACCTTGGAGATTCTGGCAAGAAGAATGAGAGAACAAGGAGAACAGCCGCGCAGGGGAGCTGTAAACCTAAAGCAAGTCTCCAAGTCGTATTTCCAGTAGCAAAAGAGCAAGCATAACCGATCCAGTTTGCCAAACAGAATCCAATAGCAACTAGCATTCCGAATATTCCAACGAGCCTTGCTCTCTCAGTGGGTTTGGCGAGTTCTGATATGTAAATAGGAATTGTAGGGTTTAGGATACCAAGGGCGAAACCAGCGACGAATCGACCCACGATCATCAGAGGAACACCATTTGCTGCAGTCTGAAAGACAGAACCAACAATTGTGAAGAAAGTTGACCAGGCGAGTGTCTGTCGACGCCCAAGCCGCTCGAGCAGTAGTCCGTTCAGAAGACAACCGATAGTATTTCCCGCGGAACCCATCGAAACAATAGCCCCTGTCAGACTGGCAACATGCTTTGTACCCTTAGGAAACATATATTCAGTAAAAGCTGTCTGACCAAGAGTCGTTGCAATAATTCCCAAGTCAATGCCAATGACTGCCCCACCCAGGGACATTGAGAGGATGTAAAGAAGAAGACGTTGCTTTCCCTTCATGATGTTGGTTAATTGCAAATGGTGCAGAAAGTACTGCTGAGACGTAGACTACGCAAATATGACAAAGGGCAGAGTTGCTCTCAAGTTCATTACCTCTTGTGACCTGTATTCGTTGAGGTGCTGGCTCTTCAATCCACCAAAATAAAATGTTGCACAAATTGGAATTGAGAAAAGAAGCTACAGGGTAAATAAATTGACGAGCCTTGAGCTTTCACTGATGATCGTAGCTGGCCTTCACTTGAAGGCGCCTCTCCATCCGTCGCAACCTATCACCAACGATTCCACGACGTAGTGCGTTAACCCGAGCTGCATCGTTGACTGAATTCGCAGTGGTTGTTGGATGTTACGAAGGCCTTCTCTGGATTGAAGCGTGATCGCATGTTACCGTGTCGTCTGAATGATGTATCGTGGTTGACAGCAGAAAGTGAGCTGGCCAAGCACATGGTAGGGGTTACACCTGATATCCTGGGGTACCCCGCGTTTGCATATTGGACCCATGCTCCTGCAAGTGGTCTGGTGGTCTTCATCCAACGGTTCGAAGATGAATTTGGATGTGATCCTACGATGCATGCCGCAATGCTTACAGATTCGGGAAAGCTGACAGCCGACATGGACGCCCGACAACGCGTGATGATTCAGAAGAATATAGATTGTGGACGAATGGAGGTGCGTAGAACAGAAAACGACCAGCTCGTATTATGGAACGTCGATGTAGTTGCGTGACAGCAAAGTTGCCACCAATACAGCAACCCCCTCCTCCCTCCCCCGACCCCTTCCCCCCCTTTTTCAAGATACACATTATCCACGTGATTGAAACGAGTGGTCGTATTTTCAAACACAAAACTGTTTCCCAAATCACAGTTTTTTCTCAGAANCCCTTCCCCCCCTTTTTCAAGATACACATTATCCACGTGATTGAAACGAGTGGTCGTATTTTCAAACACAAAACTGTTTCCCAAATCACAGTTTTTTCTCAGAAGCCGCGGAGAAAAGTGTTGGAGTGATTCCATCAAGCATCCAACTATTCTCAGGTTAAGGTTCCCATGACCCCTCCCCGTGTGCGCGTCCAAAACGCTTTCTGGTCCTAGTATAGTATCGACTGTACCCCACAACTCGCTTTTTGCAACCAACGGGAATCTGGAAGTGATGGATGGGAGGTATTGATTTCTGGCATTATACGTGATTTGTTTGCCAGCCCAACACACCTGCAGCCAGATACTCCTGCAACATCTAGTTGAGGTACAGTACTCGAAAAAAATGATTCGCTGACATGACACGATATAGCTCAACCCGGAGCTCCTTGCGTACTGCCACTTGAGTCTTCTTATCAGGTTCAACTAAAATATCGGTCCGAACTCTTCACTTTCTACTATGCTCCTCGTAGGTTAAATTAAGCAGCCTCAAGGTTAAATTGGACGAAAGTATATTAATCATGATCGGAACTCATCTTCATCAACTTGCTTCTACTTCCGAAAGCTTACCTGTAATCTTACTCCGTATTGTTACAGTATAGGACACCCAAAGTGAACCACACCAAAACTATATTTGACCGAAACCACACTTCCACTCACAACATTATAACAATAATAATACTTATTAATTATTTAAATAGAGCAAAAGATGCGCCTTGCTTAACTGAACAAAATTCACTTACTAGCTTTAATTTGATTAAAATATATAAAATGTAGGGCTTACACTTGTTAAGTCTTAGTAAAGCAGCCAATTTTTTGAGCCGCCCCACTCTTACTAATACGGTTTAACTAAGGGCTATATATATTAAGAACTAGGGTTGAAGTAGGTAGTAAAATAACTAGTTCTACTATCTAATATATCCTATCGATTTTAGTGTAGTCGAATGCGAGGCTAGTACAAGGACCGGTACGAGGACCGGTACGAGGACTAGTATAAGGGCTGTCCGAGGGCCGTCCGAGAGAGTAAAAAGGTCTTTTATATTATAAGAGATTAATTAGTAACTTATTCTAACTATACTTTGTAATTATATTTAGTAAAGGAGTAGATACGCTTTAATTAGCTAAACAAACGCGCTTACTAGCTTTAATTAATAAAATTTATATAAAATATAGGGCTTAAATATACTAAAAGTTTTAGCGGGGCTAAATATTTTCCTCGCTTATTTTCCCCCCTTATAATAACACTTAACTAACGCTTATATAAAAATTATATTAAGTACATTCTTATTCTTTTAATATAATTACTCTATTATACTAACAAAAATATAGTTAATATCGCTACTCCAAAAACTTTTCTTCTAAGGGTTAAAAGTCGAGTTTTAGTATAGTTCACTTTAGGTGTCCTATACTGTACCCCTTATCGCATCACCTGTACGGAGGTACATCTTATTTTTTGAGTTTACGAATTGCTGCTTTTCTAGAACGTAACTTCTGAACCCCCGCATTTATTTAAGCACACATCACAAAGTCAAAAATGAGGTCCGGCTTATACCTACCTACCTACGGTGGAAATTCAGCTTAATCTGAGTACTCGAGTTTTCGGACCAGCTCAAATAATGCATACGTACTTGTATTCGTACTACATGAGTTCGGGCCGACCTGCTCCGTACCACTCAAGTAGTACTAAGTTAAGACTAATATTTGATAGCACAAACTTCAAAAAACTCAATGTACATTTGATGCGTTGAGGAGATACTGTAGCAAACCCAAGAAAAGCAGTATTACGGATATTATTGTTACAATTTTACAGTGTTACTAGGTGCTCTAGCTATTCTACCAAGTAAGAAGTTCCATGAGTTTACTGCATCCTAATAAGCAGATTCTGGTATCTGTACCAAGCTTAGGTATACTACGGTAAGCATAACTATCTCCTGGATCAGCAGGGATTAGCACACCGTTATTCTTCGCACCAAAATTTACACCAAAAAAGTCGTGCACGTCCTTGATCTACATGAAAAAAACCCTGAGCGGTCCAGGAGATCCTTAGGTATATACGAAGTATAAGGTTCTTCCCAACAACAATCTTCCGCCAATATGCGAACATTGCACCCAACCGCTGTATAGTAGAAGTACGAATACGCTGTCTCGCTGGTGGGAAGATACAGCTAGGCTAATGTATGGGGCGTGCGTCCCTTCGGTAAGGTTTCGTTAACCTTGTTCTTGTGTTGACTCGGCGCACGGTCGAAGATCTTGAGTGGAAGCCCTCCGTACTTATCCCAGCAAAGCTCCATCGGCGTCGGTCTCTCACTCAACTCTTCGCGAGGGACTTCCTAGGTTAAGAATGGCCTATACCCCTCACCCAGATTCTCTCGAAAATCGAAGTTCCCCTATACATATACTTGTACATATACCTATACCTACACCTATACCTGTACAGAGGTATTGGTAGCGCGAGTTGGAGTTATTCTACTCTAGCTGCCCTGCCCCCATTAAAACAGAGCAACGCCAACTGTCAACCGTCCCGCCAAACAATTTGACAACGAAACGTCATTCGCGACTCGTCTCGACTCACCATGTCTCCAACTATGATGGCAGTCATCTTTGCCATGATTGTCATCCTTGGGTTGACTCTTTTGCGCCCGACTGCCCCTCGAGATCCAAGAAGCCCTCCTGTGGCGTCCTCGACTATCCCTTTAATTGGCCATATTATTGGTTTCCTACGACAGGGGAGCCTACCTGGGTACTCTAAGGTGACATGACATGAACTCCATACATTTCACATTCTAACTATCCCAAGCTCAAAACATCCATCCTGGCCAATTTTCACCCTTGAAATCTTCTCAGCCAAAATTTATGTGGCAACATCCCCTGATATGATTCGCTCTCTCTATGCGAGCTCGAAAGCCCTGTCATTTCATCCCTTTACAGTAGCTTTCTCTACGAGGGTTCTTGGAGTCAAGAAATATGTCATAGACATCATGGCAGCTAACAATAGCGAAAATCCATACATGCGTGCAATCCATGGGGCGTACAAATGGTTTACTGCCAGGCCCCGATTTGGTTCAGGTGAATACATCGGCTTTAGATTCACTAGCCGATGAGTTGAACACAATTGGTACTTCAGAGCAACCCAAAAAACACTTCTTCGTTGGATGCGGACTTCTTATGCAATCTCGTTATCAAAGGCCTTTTATGGACCCGACAATCCGATATTGGACAATCCGTCTTTTATCCCACCAATATGGTAATTCTAAGAAATATCCACTCCAAGTCCAAAACTAACACATCTCAGGGACTTCGAAGAAAGTATTCCAATCCTATTCGCAAATATTTTCCCGTCTATCCTAGCACCAACAGCAATCAATACAAAAAAGCTACTTTTGCCTGCTTTCAAGGAGTACTACGACAAAGGTCTGGACAAGAATGCAACGTATTTCATCAAAGCACGCGCTAAAGCAGCTCGCGAGTGTGGTATTCCCAATGCAGATATGGGCGCCTTCGAAATCACAGTTCTGTTCGCGAGTCTCACGAATGCCGTTCCCAACGCCTTTTCCATGCTGTGTAATGTTTTCGCGGACCCAGACCTTAAAGCCGAAATATGCGAAGAAGTTGCCGGCGTTACGACGAAAACTATCATTGACGGTGTAACCTACATGACCATTGATACTACTGCATTTACCGCAAAATGCCCCCTACTCATTGCAGCCTGGTAGGAAACCCTACGAGTCTGCGTCAACGTAATCTCGATTAGAGCAGTAGTAGAGGACGTCGTCACAAAAGATAACTTTGCCCTTCAAAAAGGAGGCGTTGTCCAGCTCGCTACTGGACGCACTCATCTATCCGAGGAAATCTGGGGCAAAGATGCCAAAGTATTCAACGCCCGGCGTTTCTTGGACGCAGACAATCTTACCAAAGAAGAGAAAAAGGCTCGAACTCTTTCACCTTGGGGTGGCGGTAGGCATCTTTGTCCTGGAAGGCATTTTGCGTTCACCGAAGTGGGGGGGTTTGTTGCCATCATGGCCTATGGATTTGAAGTTAGGATGCAGAAAGGAGGAGGGAAGGTTGAGGTGCCCCCTTTTAGGGTTCAGCAAGTTGGTAAGAACTCGAAAAGTCCTGCCCACGATAGCGAGGTCTTTATTAAGCGAAAGGAGGAGTTTAAAGATGTGCGATTCAGGTTTAATGCTGATCCTGCTTTAAGTATTGTTCAAAAGCCAGTGGTTGGTGTGGAATGAGCTTAGGCACATAAATTGTGTTGTCTGTTTTTGTATATAGAGGAGCTTTTGGATAGGAATCGAGCACTTTGATACGGTTATGAGGTGCTTTAATGGAAGGAGTGCACCCCCTACGTGAATAAAAAAAATTGTCAATAAATAACTGCCTACAACATGTGTAACCTAACATGAGAACAATTAGACACTCCTACATCAGTGTCTGTGGTAAAGTTGCTTCCTCCTCACTCCCCTTTGTATTTCTTTTGTTTCCACGATTTTTCTGCGTCATGAAACTAATGTGCCAAGCTTCGCAGAGTCGCTAGTTACTGCAATTTGTTTTGTTTACCGAGTATGCCCTCCTTTTCAAGGCTCGCTTAGATGGTGGAAACATGTATCGACGCCACAAAATGCGCTTGACAGTCGCAACATTATTAAGATGCAAAACAACTTCTCAAAAATATCAGAGTGTATCCTAAACAGTCTGTCGTACTTTTCGTTAACGAGAGCTAGTCTCTCACCTTATCCCTTCCAGATGCGAGAGCGACAAAAAAACGTGCACCTAAAGTAGAGTAAAAGTCTCCATTTTTACTCCATCTGCCCCGCAAAACAAAGTCATTTGGCCAACCAGAACAGGTATCCAAGGTTTTGAGCCTCAATTCGACCCAGTTATCGTATCCACTTACTCCACTTTGGAGTGCACGGGTTTTTTGTAGCTCTCGCATCTGGAAGGGATAGATGATTTCTTGTTGTGTTAGTAGAAGCTTGACTTTCGAGCGGGCGAAAAAGCTTTATATGAGGGAATTATATGTGGGTTTAGTGCCATATTTGTAACAAACTAGATGACAGCTACTTTAATCTTCGGTTTAACTTACTATTAGTGTAGAAATATTGCACTTATGTTTCGTACTCTTCCAGAGAGAGAAATGTGGTCTTTTTGATTATAAAAAATCCTACAGTAGTCTGTTTACATGATAGGTTTTCTTTTATTTCTACAGAACGGCAAGAGAATCATTGATCCACTTGGGCTATCTTCTCTGAAAATCGCCTCAAAAGCGAGTATTTCAATGCAGAATGCCATCCCTTACAGACCATAGAGAAACAAAAGAAACTGCGCACTCTTGGGTGTAGCAATAGTGTTCACTCCAACAGCGTTTTCTCCGCGAAAACAACTCGTTTGGGCCAATCGGGCAATGTTTCCAAGCATTTGAGCTTTAAATCAACCCACTCATCGCATCCACTTATATCCACTTTGCATGCACTTTTTTGGGTTCATCTGTGGCCTGGAAGGCCTGGAAGGGATAAATCTCCTCGCTTGTTGCTGTGCTAAGAATGTTGAAGCTGTGAACTAATAATCTAAGCACCACCGGCTTCCTTCTTGACTAGTTCGATGACCATAGAGTAAGGCCTTGGACGTGTCATGATTCTATCAACCTTGTAGTCTCCAAATGTCTGCGGGTTGCGACCGACAGTATTGAGCCATGAATAGTTGTTATCACTACCAGCTATGAGATTGCACATTTCTCCTTCAATACCAGGAGCGTTTGGTCGTACAAAGCTATAGTCCAACTCCCAATCTTCTTGCATTGCTGCTTCCACCGCGAAGAGATCACGTTGCGTCTCTTGATTGGTAACTGGGTTATGTTAGTGGGTGTGCAATGAGGTGGCAAGAGGAAAAATCATACCTGTATCACTGACTAAAAAGTACTTTTCAGGTTTGCCATCGAGCAATCCAGTTAGCAAGGCAGCTTGATAAACGAGCTGAGCTATTGGGACAGCCTTGGCTTTAACTTCTTCAGGCGGAAGAGCGACAGGCTCGTGTGTAACTTCATCACGGACGGCCCAATTGGTATCTGGATTAATCTTGTAGCGATTGGCATCAGGCGCCGCGAAACGTTCATGAGCAACAATAGCCACATAATCCTTGCCGTCCTTTGTTGCTTTCCCAATGTTCATTTCCACTACTAGTTTTCTTATATTGCCTTTTGAGTGGACCCACATACCCGTCCAACCGCTCTTTCTATCAAATCCATACTCATCGAAAAAATATAGTTCATGAACATTAGTTCCTATACCCTTTTCCATCCATTTCGCTGCGTTCAACATCGAGATCACGTAGTTTTTCTTCATCTTGTCGAGGAAATCTTCGCCTCGCACTGGATTAGCAACAAGATCAAGACCTTTTTTTCCGCGCGCCTCCATCCACTCAGAATCTCTGGGCACCGCCAATTCTTGGTGCCGCATAGGTATAGATGGAGTGAGTCCGACCAGAGCCTCTATTTGGCAAGTTTCGCTTTGCTGGTCATCTTCGCAGTATTCCCATTCGTATTCTGACGGGACATCGTTTGCCAAGTTGCGGCTGCAATCGTCCCAACTGGTCCACATGTGCGTCATGCAGTCGTCGTATTCATCTTCGTTGACCAGTTCCAACCCCTTGCAAGCACATTGGCCTCTGCGCGTGATAGACCGGCCTTTGATTTTATCGCCAGCACGCGAAGTGCTTCGAATTCGAGTCGGTAGAGGTTGAGTGTGAATCTCATGAGGTATCTCGATTTCAGAGCTGAGAAGTGCCCTACCAAAAGCTGTTGGTCGGACAGCCAAAAGAATAAGCGAGCTTGAACCTTTCCAACGCATTGTAAAGAAATAGTTTACAAAACCAAGGTTTTTGAAGGGCGTGAGAATTTTCGAAATGCTGAAGTTGGGAAGTCGACTATCTCCTGGACGCGGCATATGTACATTTGGATTTTTAGGTTTGCGATTTCCTAGTTGAGCTGTCGGACTAGTCGGAATAATGCCACTGCACCACTTAAGTTATAATTGTTGAATACCAAGACTAAAAGTGGATGCGACCAACCTAAAAATCCAAATATACATATGGTTAACATTAATTTGATGCAAGCGGCTTCTCATTGATTGCAATCAATTAAACAATTATCCCTTGGAGTTCTCATCTCATACGAAAAGATTGCGGGGCAGAACCGCAATCATACTATACAGTAATCTTACCAAAGAGATGCGGCCCAGCAATTTAAACAGTACTATGCCTGAACAGCACCAATAAGGCACGCAAGATATTGCGTGTGACATGGAAGGGGAAGGAAGGTTGAAAGGATGATCTGCTAAAAGTATCTAAATTGACTCTGGATTGTTAGACATTGATTAAGGTTATATAAGTATAAAGAGGGTATATAGCTCAGTTCAACCCTCTGGCCTGTCTGTATTACATCTTTGGCCTAATCTTTTAGCGGAACCAGCAACTCGTAGACTCGCATCTAACCGATGGAGATTTTTCACGTATGATGTATGTGACAGTGTCCAGCTTTCACTACTGTCCACCCTCTCAGTGTATTTGTTTACTGTAGTATTGGCCCAGGTATCTTAAATTAGATACACCTGATGTACTACTTTTGATTGTCAGGTAATTCCCTGTAGTTTCGCTGGCGTCACGAACTCATTCTCATCACATGACGAACTAATCAATTAGGTATGACGGGATTCATTTGTTTATATTTAGACCTTATTTATTAAGAATTAGAGTGTTGAAATTGTCCTTCTAACCTATCTTAAGTAGGTACAGTGAGGATTTAAGGCGGCGAGCCAATAATAATCTAGCTATTCCTAGCTATCCTCTAGTGTTCGAAAGAAAGTTTAATGAAGCAAGGTTTTGATAGCGTAGAGCCCCGATCTTTGCTAGCGCAAATGTATAGGCTAGTGCATTTAATAGGAAATTACAATTTCATTCCCTGACATTCGAGAAGAAAACATATGAAAAATGTTAGAGCCGAGCTTAGCTTGGGACAGAGTAGCCTTTAAGTAGAACATGAGGCCTAAGCGGTTGTGTGCGCTTTCTATCCCTTCCAGAGTATTGAGGGAGCGAAAAAAACGTGCACGTAAAAGTGGGTATAAGTAGATGATAACTAGATCGAATTGAGGCTCAAATGCTTGGAGATACTGCCTGGTTGGCCGAATCAATGTGTTTTACGGGGAAGGTGTTCTACAAGTAGATACTTTTACTCTATTTTTACTCCACTTTTACGTGCACGTTTTTCCGCTCCCTCGATACTCTGGAAGGGATACGTTTCCACAAAAGATTTGCTGGTCGGGACAAGCAGTTTGTCTAGATTACTGTAGCAATTTGGTAAAGCAATATTATAGAAGTTGAGAAGTATACCAAAAGCGTCTAATTATAGACAATTCCTAACAAAAGTCTAAAGTATCGGAGTGCCCCCTCGTTATCGCATATCTACAACTATCTAATTTTTCAAGTTTACCATTTTTAGTAATAGTATTTAGGCTTGCTTTAATCTAAATAGTACGGAGCAAGTCGGCCCCGGTCTCGTAGCGCACCTGGGCATTGTTCCGGCTGGTCCGACCACTCGGATCTAGCTGAACCGCTATAAGCCGAACCTTAATTTTGACCTTTTTGTATAGAGATACTTGAAATAAATGCTTGTTTTCAGGAATTGTAGCCCAAGTAGGAAGTTGTAAACTCAAAGAATTATATATATATTCATATAATGACGAGGGGACAATATAAACCGAGTATAGTTAGCATTCGGCTTTGTAATTCGGGCTATTTTAACACACTATCTTATATGTAATAGGGTCTTTATATAGAGCTAATTTCAATCAGGGGTCTAAACCAGTTGATTGAAAAACAATTAAAATGGCATTGAGCCAAAATCTTTAATACACTATTATTACAACTTTATTTAGCTCATTCAGCACTATCCCCGCAACATTTAGATTAGCCTCATGCCACCGCAAAAACTTGACTCCCATAGCAACATTGCAGCACTCTTGACGGTCGACTTATTTCACCTTATCGGCATTATCCGTGCCAGTGTCAGTACCTTAGGAACCCCACTTGTTAAGGTATCAGAAATAGATATTATTGCGACATCAGGATTCGGTGCTAATCGAGTTAGTTCACGTGATATGCCCCAAGGGAGAATAGGTACTTGTACCGATCGCATATCTGTTTAGCTAACACGCTTTTTCTCCTGTCAAACCAACAGGCATCTATCTTTTAGAAAAAATTCAAGCTTCTCTAGTCAGTATTCTACAGCGGCCTTAGCTCGAAAAAAAATGGAAGACAGTGATTCTTTTCACGCGAATTACAGCAAACTCGACAGTCAAACTGAATCCGCAACTGACTGTATCACTTCCACCATGAAGGTACCCTTTTTTCGATGCACTCACCATTCTTTAGGTCAATAGACAATTTTGATGCCCAAGTTCTTGGAAAGTAAGGATATTTGGTACTATTATATCTGGGCGCAGAATACGCGTAGAATGGAATGATGCCCCAACTGGGCAACTAACGTTTGGTACTGACGAAGCGTCGGTTCGCGCGTCGAAACAAAAAAGACTGTTGTGATATCCCACTCTCTGTAATCACGTTTTAGCAGAGACCCACCTTGTATCAGTACTCGTTCGCATTCATTCCTTTAGACAGAATCGCAACCAACTATTGGAACGTTTTGCACTTCTTATTTCTCCTTTAATTATTATATCCAAATATCTCATACACAAACGAAGACATCAATCACGACTTTCTCCGAGTTTCCCAAAGAAAGAAGAGAAAGCTCGGTAATAAAAAGACCATTTTCAGGAGGGCCTAGAACACCAGTACCGTCTCTATCCTCGCATCCTCGTCCCAGCGATATTTAATCAATACAAAACTGCTTCTGACCCCTGCAAAGCCAATCAACCCCATAGTCACCTCCCAATGACGCACCTCCCGCAGATCGCTACCCCATTCCATCAACCCCCATGTTTTCACCAGACGGACAGTAAGATGACGTAGCAGGTACAGAAAAACTCGCGATGGCATGTAAAAATCAAGAAATTTACGGACGTGGACTTAGATGTGAGCTCTCGGTTCGTAATTAGTGTTTACTTAAGAGCGTGCTATCGACTGTTTTTCATTATTTCTGTTCTCACCCAGTCGTGCTTCATCATCTCAATCAGTTCGAAGAGATAGCAAAATCCTCCCGTCAGTCTCTTTCACGTACAATCGTACGTACCTCCATATCCCTCCGCCCGGCTTCCACTTGTACATCAACAAGACAAAACTAACTCCCACCAAGCTCTCCATCTCATCTACCTCATCCAAAAACCCCCTTTAACACCAAAAAAATGTCTTCAAACCAAACCCAAACCCAACAAACCCAATCTCCTCTCCCCCAACAAGCACCCCAACAACAAGCCCTCCAATACATCCCTCCACGAGCGGAAGGCTACCGCCCCGCCGCCATCAGAGAATCCCGCATCAAGGATCGTCCGTATAAACCCGAGGCGGACAGCAGTTTGAAGATCAAGATCGAGCTGGATCTGGAGGTCGAGGTGGATCTATATGCGAGGTAAGTGGTTGCGAATATCCTTTGCTTTGAGGTGTTTTTGAGCGTTGAGACTATGTCGTCTTTCAAGACGTGGTTTCTTCCTTCTCGAAAGTTTGTGGGGTTGTGTTGTGAATGTGTGTAGCAATGCTGACTTAAGTTTCAAATAGGGTTAAGGGTGATGTCACGATAGGATTGATGTAAATCATCAAGGGGGTGGATGGGAGAGACGATGGGTAATGATAATGATAGTATGGGGCTTTCACAGCATCGTCCTTGTCGAATATTGGTTTTCTATCGCGGGTAATCTTTGCAGACAAGCAGGCGAGGCGTTTGGGTTAGGGACATATAGCATAATTCAAAAGATTCTTCTTACCGATGTTTACAGTTTACTCGATCCTCGTCCGATTACTTCTTTTGTTCTTATGATGATAGTGTAATCGTGAAGGCTAGCGGTAAAGAAAGGCATCGATTTGCCCTCAAGTGGCACTATCATTCTTCAGATGGACAAGAGAAAACTAAAGAGCATATATACAAAGACTGGCCACCTTTAATATGATCCGGTGACCGGTTCAATTTCCCTGTTGACATATTGTCGGTTGCCGAGAAAACCGAACATGGCGGCCACGAACAAGGAGCAACCAATAAAGGCGATAATCCCTTATCAATTAAAGGTTATAAATACTCTTGTATATATTGCATGAAATGCCACACGCTTGCAGTAATGGTATCTCTCAATCCCTAAAACAGAAAACGCCAGTCGCTATTCTCCTTCGCTATGCCTTAACTCTTGTTTTTCCCATAATCGACTAGAAAAGAAATAACGAACATAAATCTGTTCAGTACATCACAGCATCGCTTCAATCACATATACAGGTTTTGTAAAGAACCCGCGGAGAGTCTCATCCTCAACCGCTCATTAATAAGGTCCTCTTCCTCCCCACTTTCAGAACCCATCATCGGTATAAGTTCAGGACTATCGTACCGTCTCTGCTGAACCTTCAACAATTCCATTCCTTCCTCAGAAAAAACAATAGGTCTAATCTTCGCCCACCAAACCCAGTACACGACACCCAGCCCAAGAATTGCCAAACTGGTCGACGGGTAGGCATACCACTGAAATCTCTCACCACCACCTAGAACCTCGCTAGGTTTAATCCATGGCAAGACTAATAACAAAATATTACTGGCGGCAAAAATGATGGTGTATATTCTCTTCGCTTCGCAACCGTGGTGGCCTTTCCAGTTTTCTGAAGGTGTCATTTGGAGGTATAGAAGGCCAAGCGAGATAGCTACAGATATAGCAGACACCGTGTAGCCGCCTATGTCCACAAGGAAATTGTAGATTTCTCCTGGTGGCGGGAGCATGATGAAAAGGACTGAGATAAGCCAATGGAGGAATAGACCAGGTGTGGCATTTTGATCTTCTGCTTGGGCGTCGGCTCTGCCCCTGGCTCTTTGGATTTTGAAGAAATTTGCAATAGGCAAAATTCCGTCTCGACCCAATTCCATGTTGACTCTCGCTTGGGCGAAAGATGTTGCGGCAATATTCCCAAATGCTGAGATGATGATGAGAAGAGGCAGGATATTCTCACCCACTCTTTGGCCGAAAACATTACGAAAGAAATGGCCCGCGATGAGAGCGCCAGAGGAGCTAAATTCTTCCCGTGAGACTACTGCGAAGTATGCGATGTTTGCACAGATGTATGCGGTTGAGACCAAAAATAAAGCGATTGGTGCTGTGCGTTTAAGAGTTTGAATTGGATTTCGAACTTGACCCAAGACCTGGTTAGCCGTACTGTAACCGCGGTAGCAATATAAGACTTTGAGAAGCGCTGTTGCGTAATCGTGGGGTTGCGTGGATGAGCCAGCAAAGAGGTTTGAGAAGTTCTTTTGAGCGGTAGTGAAATACCTTTCCTGATCGAATGGAAGGTAGCCATCTGGTCGCAGTCGTCTTGGTGTAACAGGTAGAGGTGACGATGAGGAACCAACGCCCATATAAACTCCCGCAATGCCAGATAGAATGATGACCACTAAAATAACCATTTTACCAACTCCAAGAATATTGATTATCCGTAATCCGGTCTTTTGACACTGCGCGTGGATAAAGCAAATAACGCTGATCACTCCAACTGCTACGAGACGAACATTCCAGCGATTGGCTTCGATCCCCAATATGTACATCACGTACTCTCCCAGTACGATACAATTAGGCGTAGAGAAACCAAGAAGTACAACATAGCTCATGAACATGCATGTCGCTGGCATGTATGGCTTTTTGAAAATTCGCTCTAGATAAATGCGTTCACCTCCGGACCTAGGCATGGCGGTTCCTAGATCCATGTAAACCGCCAGACCGCAAAAGGAGATGAGGCTGCCTAGTATCCATAATGTTATACTGGCACCAACAGAGCCCACTGAATTGAAGAAAGAGGATGGTATAGAGTAAATCCCAACCCCAATTGTTTTCCCCAGGATGATGTTTATGGCAGAGAAAGTGCCTAACTCTCCGGATGAAGATGTGGGGTAGAAGCTTGGAGTGATTGGCAGTTTTTCCTGACTTGGTGGTGATACTGCCAGCGTAGAACTGGAAGAAAGCCGATCATCTTCGTGATGCAAGTATAAATAATGTGGAATGCGGCCTCGGTGACGCGGAAGGTATCTTTCTCGGCGTGGGCGTGTCAAGAAATAATGATGAGTTCAAAGTCGCATAAGTCTGTTCTGTGTTGATGGACAGGCTATTTCGTCCTGTAGGTGATCTTGGAAGCACCCATCGAGGGGTTCTAGGAGTCAGTGGTGATAGGAGCTCGGTGCCTATAGTGGAGATCGCGAGTCCAATGGACTCCAAACTGGAGTGGGAAAACCCAGCCATCTGGAGAGTGTTCGCTTACTCTGGTTACTGTTCCGTGAGCAAGTTTTCTGAAAGAAGTCAACTCAACGAGGAAAGATGGACATGTGGGTATGTGAGAAGATATGAGGGAGTTCTCATTTCAAAAAGATGAGACCAGGATATATGGAATTGATATTTGCAAAACACAAGACAAGCGAGAATGCCGTGCCGTGCCAATAATGGCAAGCAGTACAGGATGAACGCTTCTCTCTTCTCACAACCTTAGCCTACCATTGCCATTCTTGAATTGATATGGAACCAGCGAAGGCTGATCACTCGCACCCAGAATGGACCCTTACTCAAATACGGAGCGTAGTATTAGTCTTAAATCCTAAGAAACAGTGAAACGGTGCTAGTCCCGAAGCCACGAGACATCAGCACTAGAAGACAGTCCTGTACAGGATACTCAGGATTCCTCAGGCGGGAGCATCCACCCGTAGAGTCGTACAGTACTGGTGATGGGTTTTCTGGTCCAGTACAGTAGCAGGCGGTTGCATTGAGGCCGTGCCGACGTGAGTACGGAGGTACAGAGGTAGTTGCAAAACCAGTCAACCCGTCAAACCAGGTTTGGTGGTTTGATCTTCGTCTGGGGAAGCCCAATGCTTGGCGGGACTTGGCACGCCCATCGTGTCGTGGACCTCTTCTCGTCACGCCTCATTGTGCCTGTACTGTATTTTCAACAAGTGCAGAGAAAGTGATTGGATGAGATGGAGCAACTAAGACATTGGCAAAGCTTGTATCAGAAACTGCAGGAGAAAAAAAGAAGGGTGAGCCGAGCAATCGGCAAATCTTGCACGATGGCGTCCCCTGGCGTCCGTTCCACAGACTTCTGGGAATAACGATGGGATTTTGATCAGAAAATGCAAAAGATGAAAAGAAACGCATACAAATGTATGTGTATACACATTTTTACCTGTAACCTGCCTATCTCCTCTTCGCATCATACGTGCAATTCGAATTCTACGAGGAGGTCTTAGGCTTTCACATTTAGTCTTGGTAGATATGGTACTTTTAATAATGTAATAAATCTAATAATAATTTGAGATGTTCTATTAAATATAGGTATAAATTTAGAAACCGCATCGCAAATATCGTCATAAGTCTGAGGAGTCTAAGGAGTTTAGGGCTCAAGTGTGATTGTTAAATATAATAATTGTTGAACTGATGAATTACTCGCACATTCAGTACCCAAGAGAAAGCTAACGAGTACTAGATGTACCAACAGATTCATGTGAAACATTCAACTTTTCAACGCAGATAAGCTTAAAAAAGGCTTGTTTTCAGAATTGCTTATTAAACAGGAAATCGCAAACCTTCCTCCCAGACACAATATTTGTAACTTTTACGGGAGTTTGAACCCTATACTCCACTGATGCTACCCTAGAAAAGCTACAATTATCTATGCATGGGATGAAGTATGATGTGACGAGGGGATATCCTGATGTCGAGTATAGACTCCTGGCAATTAATGGCTCTTGAATCTTCGCAACCTGTGTCCGCTTTCATTCTACGCCGTTCTCTACCAGTAGCACAATTGTTCTTCCAAAGAAGTTTGTATGAAATATTATGCGGGAATTTTCGAGAATACTCTCGCAGTTTTTTGTAAAGGTTAAGAGAACGATATGCAAGACCAAAGGCGTCAAGACTACTGGTAGTATATTCCTTGGCATGAACACGTTCGTTGAGGAGATACAGCGTTGGCCCTGCCATCGGATTTCCTCATTCACAGGATACAGCACTACACAACAGCTACTCAAATGCGTTATTAATCATTCCTTCTGATTATTTCTTCTATCCTTCTAAGCATCTAGTTTCAGACGATCTAACAAAAGGTCGATTTTGTTCAGTAAAATTTGGTGGTTGAGTGCATCTTTCTCAAGTTCATCCTCAGCAATCCTGCCATCAAGAGTCTTGACACCACCCGCAAAAGAAGGGGATGCCAGGTTATGATCGTCCATTACGGCAGGTGGTTGAGGAATGTTCATATCGATTGCCTCATCTGTCAAGACATCGGTACTGGTTGGTTTCGATCCATCGTCTTGAGCGACCTCCCCATTTTCGTCCATGATTTCTTCCAGACCTGAATCTTCGAACCCAAGTCTAAAACGTTCTGACAAGTAATGGCGGATACTATCATTGAATTAGTTGTTTTGGTCGAAAGTAATGTAAAAAGTAAACATACTCATCAAGCAACTCAATAGTATCAGTCTCCTGTCTGTTTTCAATTCGCGAAGCACTCTCCCTGATAAGTTCTTCAAAATCCTCTTCATCAATGTAGTCCTCAAGGCGGTATGCAAGATACCGTGCGCTGAAATGCTCCAGTCTCTGTATCTTCAAAAACCAACCTGCACGAATCACATCATACACGTTGATTGGTTCAACTTCTACTTCCTCGGAAGTCTCATTGTCGGTCGATTTGACTGTGCCGTTGCCCAAGGTACTGATAACAACAGCTGCCTTTGTTTTCAATGCTTCAATGAAGAGCATATCGGCAGCAAAGAGAACATCGAGGGCTAATTCGATGGGAATATCGGCTTTCTCGGTGTATAAAAAGGTCAAAACAATTTGGAGGACATCCGGCGTACACGCGACCGGAACAACGTTTAAAAACTCTCCAATTTGCGCCTCTTGAAAATCAGACGTGAACATTGTTTGAAAATATTCGGAACGAAGAAGCATCGCTCGATGCACTGGAAACAAAACTGATTTCTTGGGCTTCCTTGGGGGCCTTGAAGGGGATGGGGACCGAGAGGTCGAAGCAGGCCCAATTGGGATCCCAATGAATGGAATCGTTGATTCCCCAGTCTTAGGGGACGCCAGGGCAGACTCTGGATCTGCATCATCTGCCTCGCCGTCTTCACTTGCGCAAAGCAGCACATCGGCAAATATACTATTGTCTCTTGTCCACTTGACGTCTCGAGCCTTGCTTGAGTCAACAACCAATTTATGTTTCAGCACGTGTCCACGGTACCAATCCTCAATCTGCTTCGATGCTCTAATCATCTCATCCTGGTGGCGCTGTCTTGCTAACCGCCTATCGCCTCCTGCTAGTATACCTTCCACGAGCGATTCAATTTCCAGCTGTTTGCTGACTTTATCGATACCCTTGAAAACATCATCCTCTGTTACAAATCCTTTTCCGCTAAGCCCCAGATCTAATGGCACGCCTCCCAAATACAGGTATCTTAGAGCGATATGAAAAGCTTCCGAGGGAATAGTGTTCGGTAGCTTCCATACTGTGGTTTCTGGGGCGTTTGAAAGCTTCTTTGCAAAGTATGGTGAGCGAGCCGAGAGAATAAACTTGTGTAAATTCCACGCTTCTGAACCAGCCGTCAGAGATATATCCGAGGTTTTCGGTTTTTGTCTAGCGAGGAGGGAGGTAATATGCGAGGCAAATGGCTGAAGGGGATCGAAGCTTTTGCTGTAGTCATAACTCAGAAGAAGCTTGTCGATGAGTTAGCGTTCATATTGTATTTATTTCTGCGAGTGGGAGGTTGCTATGATAGCCAGTTGCACACCTGACGAATTCTATTATTTAAGGCATTATAAAGACATCGTTCCCCTTGGAAGGTATCCCGCTCGCAGAGTGCTCCTGATTCTAGAAGGAGCTGAACGGTTTCATAGTTTCCACAGAGGGAGGCCTGCCCAGGTCAGTACCTACTCGACCTTCTCCACCCACTCGATTTCCCAAGAAGACACCACCATAACGCACCAATATCAATGGAGTGTAATCGAAAGCATCTCGCGCGTTGATATTGACCCCCTTCGTAATAGCTTCCTGGCAGCCTTTCAAGTCCCCAATGCGACAAGCATAGCACAGATCATAGAATTCCTGGCTGAGGTCCAGTGGGCTTTCATCTCGGAGCTTACCCTCCTGTATCAGTTGATGCTCTTCCTTGAGTTGGATCTCCAGCTGGTCCTTGCGCAACGACATCGTGGACGGAAGTGTAGCTATGCCATGCAGATACCTAATGCGAGTAAACCGTACTTCGAAATCACAAGAAAAGAAGAATGATGCTCGGGTTCCAACGAACCAACGATGGGCGGAGTGAGGTGGCAATCAGAGTCGTGGGGTAGCGGATAGTGAGCTCATGGGCAGTCGGGAACTGGAGCTGGAGCGGCCCCACCAGAGCCCGGCTAATACTCGGTAGTCGGTTGCCCCCCCGACTCAGGCTCGCTCGTTTTGTTGACAGGCAACGGTGGGAAACTTTGAGGACCCGGTCAGAAACTCTACCACGACAATCAATTCTACCAACAACCTCGACTCCGCGCCAAAACCCCGAATTCAAAGCCAATTCAATCCTACACATGGCCCTCGCTTTTCGATAAATACTACTCACCAACAGCAGAATATACACGCGACCATCATGTCGCAAGCAGATCACTACGAAACATTGGAGAAGATTGGTAAGTGTTGTGTTGCACACCGTGCCATGAAGGACTAGAGCAGGACTAATATGGATGCGCCTGGTAGGACATGGCTCCTTCGGTATCATCAGGAAGGTTCGCAGAAAGGCAGATGGTCAGATCCACTGCCGCAAGGAAATCAGTTATGTCAAGATGTCGCAGAAGGAGAAGGAGCAGCTACACGCCGAGTTCCAAATTCTCTCCTCCCTCCATCACCCCAATATAGTCCGATATTATCAACGAGAACACTTCAAGACGACCCAAGATTTACACCTGTACATGGAATACTGCGGCAATGGAGACTTGGGACGTGTCATCAAAGATTTACAACTCAAAAAGGCATATGCTGAGGAAGGGTTCGTGTGGAGCATGTTCGCTCAATTGCTTTCTGCCTTATACAGATGTCATTATGGCGTCAATCCCCCAGAAGTTGGCGCGAATGTCATGGGTTTGGGAAACTCTGCGAAGCCGCAAAAGCCAGCCAGTGGAACTATGATTCTGCACCGGGATCTCAAGCCCGAGAATGGTATGTCTTCTGCGCTCATCCGCCGGCTGTACTTTTGGTTGCTAATAGGGCACAGTATTCCTCGGAGAGGACAACTCGGTTAAGCTTGGGGATTTTGGTCTTTCGAAAATCATGCAATCTCATGATTTCGCATCCACATACGTCGGCACTCCATTTTATATGTCCCCGGAAATTTGTGCAGCAGAACGATACACACTCAAATCGGACATTTGGTCACTTGGTTGTATCATTTATGAGCTTTGCGCTCGGGAGCCACCATTCAACGCCAAGTCGCACTTCCAGTTGGTCCAAAAGATCAAAGAGGGAAAAGTTTCACCACTACCAAATATGTATTCTCCCGAATTAAACAGTGTCATCAAGGACTGCCTGAAGGTCAATCCTGAAAGAAGGCCAGATACTGCCACACTACTCAACCTTCCAATTGTTAAGCTAATGAGGAAGGAGAAGGAGGTGGTTGATATGGGAAGATTGGCAAGAAACAAGGACGAACTTGCCACTCGAAAATTAAAGGAGGTGGAAGAACAATTACGCCAATCAAATAATTTGCGCCAAGAATTGAATGATTCTCTTCGAAGAGAATGGGAGGTCAAGGCCCAACTGGAAATCAGTCGTCAGGTTCAAATGGAGATTGAGAAGCTGCAAAAGAAGTTTGATGAAGAAGTCAAAGCAAGGGTGGTACTAGAATTGGAAAAGCGATCAACTACACCAGATTTACAGGCTGTACAAAAGGTTAATATGGAGCCAGAAGAGGTCCCTCTGCCAAGGTCTGATTCATCTTCAGACAATTACCCATCATCGTCCTACGGCACCAGTGTGAGCAGTGACTTCACTTCATCCACTGACTTGACAGAGATGTCGGATTCTCCAGAGACCGCAGTAAATACAAAGAAAAACGCGAGGACGCCATTTGGTCGCGCTCAAACCATGTTTGCTGGTACTCCAATGGATGTCGAAATGGGTGAGCCATCGCCTATATCCATCGCTTCTCTGTCACTATCGCCCCGCCGGAATGGAGCCACCAAAGCTCCCAATACTGGTCGCAACATATTCGCAGCAGCTGCTGAAACTCGTATGCAGCCAATTATGATGAACTCGGATGACTCTGATGATGATGACTTGCCACCGGTGCCCTCACCTACCAGACAAAAGTCCGCCAAAAATCCATTCAAATCCAATGGCTCACGTCCTGTTTTAGTTTCTCAAAAAACAGCGCCAATTCGCAAGGTTTCGCATACCAACTTATTTACTTCTGCGAAAACTAATACAACGCCCAACGTAACAACATTATCGAGTGCTCCCGATCTACGTCCACAAAGCAGTAGTAACAAAGAAAGAGGTCCAACTCCTACTCGCCGACTTTCAAAAATACCGTCTTCGACAAACCTGCAAACTCATGACAACCCACCAGGTTCTCCAACTCGAAAAAATAGCTTGAAGAAGGCTGGAAATCAAGTTGATGATCTCAACAAAATCGCCACGAAGAACAACATGATCAAGGCTGGCAGTGGAGGACCTTTGGCACCAAAAGGACGAACACTGGTGGAGTTAGCCCAAGCAAGGGCTGGGGGGCGTCCCATTGATGGCAACCGAAGCCCAGAACCAAAAGGACGAGCTTTTGCGCAACGTATGGCTGATAAAGTCGCCGCCAAAGACCAAGAAGTGGCGGTGTGGGATCCAGAAAGAGAGGAAATGCCAAGTCCATTTTTGTCGAGGACCAGACAGATGGCGATGAAGCGATTTTCGTGAGGAGCTACTTTATGATCAAGGTCACGGACACAAGGCAGTAAGGCGATCAACCACCAAAGCCAAGAAGGCGATTAGAGAATCAGGAAACTTGACAGAAAAAAAAAAGTACCATTCGGCATAAAGCATCTCCTTTCACTCGCATCCAATACACATAGCAAAAGGCTATTCATCTCTTTTTTCTTTTGTACATACCTGCATGGATTGGCTTGGGATTGGGGATTTGGATTCGAGCGTATACCTACGCTCTTCCCTATGAACGAACGGTTCACTTCTATAGGCGTTGTCGGTGGAGGCCTCTGTTTTTTGAATAAAACTCTCCAAAGAAGTAGCTTCGTTTACGTTCTATGGATGTTTTGTTTTATTGGAGTCGGAAATGCGTTTCTGGAGTGTGTGGAGTTAGTGAGGAGTCTTTGAAATCATTGAGGATTTGGAGAATGGTAGCATAGAGAAAGGGAACGAGTGCTTATGTGGTGTTAGGTTGTGTCCCTCCTTTTGACTGAATTGAAGCAGCCTTCGTTAGTCTAATGAAACTCATTCATTGTGTGTATTCTGCTTCAATGTCAGATGTGTTTCAAGGTCCTTTGGGCATCGTTTTGTTGGTTTGCTTTTTGTGAAGAGCTCTTTCTTGTCTCGAGTGATCACCATGCATGCATATATGACACTGATTGACTGAGACCTTCTTGAATTGGAAGCCTGAGATACCCCGTTCTGTTATCCTTTATAACCGAATTAGGTTCCTGCGGCGAAACAGGCGTATTATTGACCCCTATTTTTGGGAACAACTCTAGCTCTCTTGAGCACCTAGACCATACCATATTGACTCTGTATTTTGTCGTTATGTCTGGCCTGTGGTAAAGTTGAGGTACAGTAACAACTTGGGGAGAGTGTTAGTATACCGTTATCTGTTACCTAAATTTATTTCATTATATAGTACTGTTTCAGAATCTATATGAAGAGAGTTGAATCACTAAACTCATTTGTGGACTAGTAAAGCTTGCAAAACACTTATTAATGCCACCTTGATTTCCAACTGTTAGTTCTAGAGGTTGCACTTATAGTCTATAGTAGTACCTAGGTTATTACCCCTACTACTATATCCTCAGTACCTATACTTCGCCGTATTTAGCTCTAACATCTCCAAGAAGTGATCTGGTCTTTGTATTCTATAGTTATATGGTCATCCGTTAGTGGTACAGTGAAATTGTACTTGCAACTACAGGTGAGTCCCTTGTTGCCTCCCCAGTAGTTTCACTATACACTCCCTGAAAAAAAATACAAGAAGGAATGAGTTCTGGTATTGTAAGTTCAATTTATGAAGTTAAGTGAACACCAAACAGATCTAAATCTGAAGTGTTTGAATCATCTTAGGTTCAATTATGGTTTAGTATATGTAATGTTTGCACACTATAGATGTCTCGTTTTGTAAGTTGTTGTTTTGTTATGGTTAAGCGAGTGCAGGATGCTATGGTTGGATCTGTCTAATAGTTTGGGTTTTCCTGACTACCTCTTGGTGACGTATGCTTCTTTAGTCCATCTTTCTTGGTATATGGATGCAACAATTTAAATACTTAGGTCTTGAGAAAGTGAGCAAATCACAAGGAGAAAATGTGCTACTGCAGGGCTCTCGCATATCGCCGTCAAAGTTGTGGTTGGATTACTTCAGACCCTGAGAGATATTTATACATTATAGAAATGATACTGATTATAGAACTGAATGATCAAAGTATAGATATGCCACAACACTTTACTTTGGTTGCCCTCTAGACATAACTATATGCTACAACCCATACAAGTGGATGAAGAGCTAATAACTAGTAGGAGTTACTATAAAGACCTCTGTACTTAGCGTGTTACAGTAGTCTAGTGATCTGTGGTGTAAAATTGACAAGGATCACAGTAGCACAAGAGGTGGGGGTACACGCTAACGCAACAGGACTTGGAATTGCTTTTTCCACTTGCCTAAATATCACAGACCCCCCACCCACTTCTGGTTTCTCCAACAACAGATTCTCACAACACACTTCAAACAGCAAAATGTATTTTGCCTTACTATTCTCCTTTTTGGCGTTTGCCAACTTCGCCACTCCTCAAAGCTGGTCTATCTTTGACAGTTATAACCAGGAGTGGAGCTCCATCCATTGGGATGTCTGCATAGTTGGTGGTGGATCCAGCGGGATTTATGCTGCCGTATCACTCAAAGATTCCGGCAAGACTGTCGTAGTGGTAGAGCGCAATAATTACCTTGGGGGACACGCACATACCTACTTCAAATCGAATACGCCCGTGGATTTTGGCGTGGTTATTTTCCAGCCAATCCCAGAGGTAACCAGGTGGGTGTTTCTTTCTTGCTATCATTGTCTTGAGAGAGTTGTGACAGCTTTTCTAGTTACCCAACGATCGAAATGCTCTATATCATCACAGGAAATAGCCATGCTAACTTTGAGATCTCGTATAGCTATTTTGAAAGATTCAGCGTTCGGATGCTCAACCTGAGATCGCCAGAAGTAATACCAAATATTCCAGGGCATCCAGCAAACAAATCCCTTCCAGCTGTTCTTTACGCCACAAATTATGAATCGCGAGATTTCCGAGATGGGTCAAAAGTCAATCCTACTGCGTTTTCTGATACGGAAGTCAGCGCCGCTTTCGCCATGACCACGAACCTTTTAGCAAACTACAAGTACCTGCTTCATGGATACGATCTGCCTGATCCCGTCCCAGAAGACCTCTACCTTCCATATGGAGCATTTGTCAAAAAATATCACCTTGCAGCTGCTTTCCCCAAGTTGTTCCACTGGGCTGGGGGATTGGGGGATGTGTTCCACCTTCCCGCAAATTACGTGCTCAAATACTTCAATGCGGAAGTCATCCTCTATGCCTTCAAGCTTGGCCACATAACACCAGCTTCGTATGTAACTTTTGCAAATTCCCCTTTCTCTAACTCTTAACCTTCCTCGCCAAAGGAAGCTTCATACACGATCGCTGCTGCTCTCAGCTCCTTATCTTTCAAGCAAGATATATGCTAACTTGCTATAGTGGTAGCACCCATGAACTCTACTCCAAAGCAGGAGATTTCATCGGCGCAGACAATATCCTCCTTGATTCCAATGTGATAGCCACCAACCGAAAAGCCTCATCATCAACGGGAACCGCCGAACTCCTCGTCTCAACGAAAGACTCAGGCTTGAAGTTGCTCAACTGCAAGAAAATCCTTCTCACCATCCCCCCCACCCTCACAAACCTTCGCGGCTGGGATCTAACCCCTGCAGAGCATTCAGTCTTCTCCCAATTCACAACCTCAAACGGTTACTGGACTGGCTTAGTCACAAACGTTGGTCTGAACCAAACAGTAGCAATTCTTAACAATGCGGCACACACACCTGGAAACGTCCCGATTTTCCCAGCACTGTACGAACTTCAACCCGTCGGCGTTCTCGATGACGTGTGGTACATCAAATTTGGCGCCAACAATCCCACGATGACTACGGAGCAAGTAAAGTCATACGTGGAGAGCGAGATTGCGATCCTGCAGAAGGCATATAACGTCCCCGTCACCAAACCGGAGTGGTTGATGGATTCTCACACCCCTTTCCACTTACAAGTCTCCCCCGAGGCGATCAAAAATGGGTTCTACAATGAGTTACAGAAACTTCAAGGTGGTTTGGGTGGAACTATGTTCTATAGTGGTGCAGCTTTCCATACGCAAGCCAGTTCGCTGTTGTGGAGATTCAACAAGGAGGTAGTACTTCCAATGATGATGAAAAGTTTCTGAGGGGCTGCTTCTTTCTGAGGGAGCGAATTTGTGTTTGGGCTTTGCATTTGCTACTTTCGAGGCTGTGGAGCACATCTCTTTGTGGAATGGGATATACTACTTCTCTACCACCAGTAACTAAATTATAGCTAGTGGTTATCGAATAGAAGACACACTTGAAGCACGTAGCTTGGATTCATCATACATTCCGTTAGTTATTTTCTCTATGGATAATCTGCATGTGGGAACTAGAGTCTAACAGACAAAATCTACAAGACGAGTCACTCTCCATCGCGTATATTCCCAATGCTCTAGCGGCAAAGCTTTCTACAAAAAACCTTAAGATTAGAAATTTTGACCTTTCTCAGAACAATTTCAAGCATTCATACTGTGTGATGTTTTGAAATCCATGCATTGTAATTGTATAGGGGTATTAGTGCACTAAATTACAATATTCCACTTGCAAACCAACGTGTAAACCAGAACTATCAACCAGCAAAACAACGCATCAAAATTGGTTAAAGAAAATAAGCACCCCTCTAGCAGACTCAATCTGAGTTCACTTTGAGCTACTCTTACGAATGTAAAGATGAGGAGCATTTCCCATGAAAGAACCCCCGTTGAAGCCGTCATTGGCCCATTTGAATTCGCGCTTGACTCCAAAATCCATTCCGTCGATGTTCATCTTGGTTGCCTCGTACTCTTTGTTGAACATTTCCAATGTATATTTTGGTCTAAGAAGGTAGTCAGTGAACGCTCCAAAATGCCCTCCGTTATGCCATATGCATAAAATAAGTAAAATTGTGACTCACTTGCCCGTTCCGGGGACAGTATAAATGTCTCCATCTTTATACTTGAGATAGAAGGGGTGCCTTCTCTAAAGAGGAATGGGTCCATTTCTTCACCCAGGAACGCGAGAGGTTTGAAAATTTCGACGAGATATTTCTTCACCGCTACGGGCAAGATCAAGTCTACAACAAGCGTTGAACCATCGATATTGAACCAGCTTTCGTGCTCATTGTATTTGTCTTCGACGACTCTCATTCCTAGGGTTTTAGCCATGTGTTTATCCCGATTGGTGTACATTGGATCTTGAATAATAATTTCAATTTTTGTTCCATCGGGGTCAAGAATGTCTCGTATCGCCAACAATTCTGCATGCTGAATACAGCTGAGCAGAGATAACGGGGCGATATTGGTAAGGGTGCCGCCCCCAAGTGCAAAAATCTTCGTGACTCCCGTCAATGAATCTTTCTTGTTGCGAATAGTCTCTCTGAATTCTCTGAGAAATTTACTTCCAGAATACTTTCGAATTTCCTCTTCGATTTTGGCGTCGCTTGTAACACTATCTTTCATAGAGCCAGGAGGTTCTTTGAAGAACTCAGTTGGTAGATTTCTGGACTGTCTTAGCTCGCAGTACTAACGATAATAAACTGACTTACTCATGGTCCCATAGAATCTTTTTACATTTCTCCTTGAGGTCCTCAAGCATGGCCTTACGCTCAGCGGCTGTGGCCTCGTCTTTCATGGGGGGCAACTGCACTTTTTGATCCTTATAAAAATTTTGATCAACAGCTCTGCTATCACCATGTTTTCTGTAATTTCCAAGTTGAACACAATGGAAGTTCATTCTTTTGATGACCTCAATTTCCCTTTTAGGGTCACTGTTGTCCTCAGATGGCTCAAGAGGTTCAATACGCAAATCGCTGGGAGGAGGGTTCCTGTCAATTACTTCTGTGGGTATTTGCGTGTAAGACCCCTCCATGGAAAAAGATTATTTGGAATCTTCATTGCCAGAAGCCATGTTGGAATATTTGTATTACCGTTGTTTGTAAGATTGCTGTGTTTGAGAAGTGTAAGAAAGTGAGGGATTTTGATATGTTTTGGAAAGACCTCTACGCAGAGGGAAGGGATCCTTTTATACTACTTTCTGATAATCAGTGATTCACAGCTGCCAAAAATATGGTATCATGTAACCTACGTCCTCCATGAATCACAATCTTGAGAACAGGATTTTCACCAACATAATGACTAATTGTATTCTGATTTGAGAGTTCAGTATGTGAATGAGATCAGTTATTCATATCGTTCGCACTTGCATGTGAATATTAAACAAAGAAGCCAAATTTTGATTTCTGGTTGATGGGATTCTAACAAATCATCAGAATCTAACAACTCAATACTAACATTCCAATCATTATATTAACGGCACTCAAGGTGAACGATAAAGCGATTGGTTATCAAGGATACTGCCAAGTTAATGGCCTCAAACATTTTAACGAGAGCCTCCAAATGAGTCCATTTTGTTATCTTGCTATAGCTAATACTTGCTGGTTAAAAGTATAGAGTCATAGAAGGACTTGCTCGCTATTCCTGTTCCTGTTTCTCCTATTCTTCCCATTTACAGCTATTGGTATGGCAGAGTAATCCGCTTTGGCGTACTCCAAAGTATGTGAATCTAAGCTTACTGTACAGTAAGGGGAGCCGGCCCTTCATGTACAGTGAATCCAACTGCCATGATTTCCCACCTGACCTAGATTTACCCACAGACTCTTGGTTTGATATAGCGAATCTAAGGAAAGGATCTCGAAGCGCGTTAATGTTGGTGTTAAGCTAACTCACAATTTTCAAGAGGGGAAGTGTCACGGTACAAGTGCAAGTCGAGGACAATTGCGACTTGGTTGAATAGATTGATTACAGGGAGAGAAGAGATTCTTAAGGAGATCTATCTTTTAAATCGGTTGACACTGGTCTGTGCTGGTTTATCCATAATTGTGAATAGCTTCATGAATGAACGCAGGTCACCTGATCTGACTCCTTGACAGGAAGGCTGTTATTTGACAGAGCTTCTGTCCAATGCTTTTTGAACTACCTAGCCTTTCTATAACAAGAAACCAACTGAATTCAGGGAAGATTAGTGTAACGAATACTCAAACTGGCTAACTAAACTTGGCTGGGTGTTCGCTGGTTGGTATGCTATGATAAGAAGAAGACCATTGGGTTGTTCACTTAGAAGTGAACTCGTTACTTGTATCAAAGATGTCAAACAATAAGATAAGATTGATAACTAAGTTGAGCACGAAGCTCCTATCTAATGGCAGACGTGCCAGTCTTATATAGAACCTTCGTCCTCATGGGCGCTATGGTCGACATGGTCGACTTAGTCGGCCAGTCGCCCTTTATCACGTGATGACAACCAATGAGAATCCTTGGATCGCTTAGCTACCTTAAGCGGTCCCTATTTGCTATAAGAAACCTGGAATGTTCGTTGAGGGTTGCGCCTCCTATTATGACAAGCATCACGTGAACACGTGATTCATGACAGTTAGCATCAACCACACTAGGGCTTCTGGCTATCCCTTTTTTGCAGGTTAATAGACCCAATCTCCTGTTTTCATCCACCTGAGTCATTCATTGGCTATACAAGCTTTCCAGACTTAGTTGACTCAAACCAGATACTTTGATATTTGTATAGGTGAAAGAAGATGTCTTGATGTCCAAAGATAAGTATTTGTCTTATTAACCGCTTAGCGTTCATACCTCTAGCAACAGTGTATACAAGTAATCTCCCTTAACTAAGGTAAATAAATCGTTATCGCTCGCTTAGTATTAGACCCTTATATAAAGACTTTTAGTAGCTAGGTAGTAGCTCGAGGCTTTACCTACCCACGTGACCTACCCGCTTCCACCCCGGTCCACCTACGTACCTACAGCCTTTATTTTCTTGGGGGCCAGCCCCCAAACCCCCGTAGCTCGCAGCGCTCGGGAAGTAGTTTGTACACTGATTTATTAGTATCTGCATTCTAGGAACTAGACAGACGACGTTTCCAGGGCCAAATGCCGTCGCAAAATCGCGATATTATCGTAGGAGTTTTGTTAGGGGGCAATTACGTAATATGTCCAGCCTTAGTTAGTGCCTCGCATTCGTCAGGCAGCCACCCCACCAAAATCCACGGTCGCACTCGCACATACGTCCACGCTCTGCTAGCTACAGATGTCATAACAGCACAGCAAGAACACCAAAATATAGCCTAGGTGCTTAGAATATTTATGTTTAATTAATGTGTGCTTTGAATGCTATTCTATCGCGATGCGGGCGCGAGAGTACCTAGTGCTAGAGGTGGTGGTTTTGGTGTCCCTGGCCCGTGCGCTTAGTGCCTTGGCGCTTCCACCACCACCAGCCTAGTGTGCTAAGTGGGTATCTGCCCACCTTACTCTAGCTACATCAATCCTAAGAACATAGAAAGAACACCTAAATATAGCTGAAACTCTTAGATTATTCGTGCTCTATTTATGTACGTCTTGGATATGAATTTAGCTCGATGCGGGCACAAGAGTGGTAATTGTGGTTTTGGTGTTCGTACCCCCTGCGTGCTGACTAAGCTGAGCGAGTCCAGAACATCCCTGTTTCACTTTTTGGGTCGAATTTACATTGGCTGCATCAATTACAGGGGGTTTCTGGCCAATCAGGAGCCACGTACGGGCCACAAAACCACCCAAATCCTTAACTCGAAAATATCTCGACAGGTAAGCTTAGTAAGCACACCCCCCCTACGCACCAAAAACGTTAGCTGCGCTAACGAATAAATGTGTTACACAACCTAATAGTTCAATACTCACATGCGAATTTTAAACAAAGAATAAATAGAGGCCAACGTGATTCCAGCAACCGTACAACCAACATGTTGTGATTCAAACTCCAACCAACTTACCAACACAAGGCAGAAGCGGCTGTGGACAATTTTACTCCAACTTGAAAGTTTCAAGGATAAATGAATGGGTGACACAACAAACCACCCACTGATGAGAGAACCCAAGTGGGGTGCTTCCATTTGTAATATTGATCAAGTCAATTCTAGCCATAGGTGTGACGGGACACGTGATAAGATATGAGATATTACTTCCAAGGTTCATTACGTATATGAAGCCAAGAAAGTTATTAGTCGCTTTCTATATTTCTAAATGTGTTTAATCCAGTCAAAACCAGTCACTCAATAACCTTATACGACAAACTTGTAACCTACTGTACAATGGAAGTTAACATGTCACATTGTGAGAGGCCAGACCTCGAATAGCTCAAAGGTGTGGTTTCGAATATTCAATTAAGAAGTGCGTGAAGACTACATACATGCGAGCTCTTCCTCTATATATAGAGAGGAAGAGCTTCCTGAATATTCCAAGAAACTTGCAAGAAACTTGAATGACGAATACATGATGTCAGAAGAACAAAACAAGAAAGTGTGGAAAAGTAGAAACCTGTCTGGCAGTGGGGTAATGGCCAGTGCTAAGCAGGGACTTTGGTCAGTGCTCAACGAGGACTTTGGTCAGTGCTTAGCGAGGGCATGGCCCGAGCCTCCATCATGGGTTCCAACCCTCACACACATCACGTGGACTGAAGCGTTTGATGAACACAAAACCAAAGATTGCTCACAGAAATGCTAGTTTAAGGATTACTTGGTATTCAAGACTTCATCTTTAAGATTTCTTAGGCTCCCAGGAATTATTATATGTGCAAGATGCAAGTTCTGTGAGAATGGAGTAAGAGAGGTGTGACAGACGTGCTTCAGGTAGAACTCAGAACAATTAACACTCTATTCTTAGGACAAAAGACGAGGAAAGAAGGAGAGCTCAAGAGAGCTGGGAACTAAATACAGGTCGTGCGCGCTAGCGCCTCGCTAAGCGAGCATGTGACATCCAGCCCTCGTGACCATAACCGTCACAAGAGGTGTTGGAACCTCACCCCTCGCGATTCGTTTTTGAGGACCAATTATCGTACCAACCTTAGACTAAATATAGAGAGGCGGGAGTTTATGGAGGTTGTACTCTGGGGAGAGAAAGGTGGCGCCATCCATCCATGTCTATGTCAGACCTTGGGAATGATTGAAAGGGAAGAGGCTAGTCGAAAGGAATGGAGCACGATATCAATGTAATACCGGAGGTGTCTCCGATATATATCGTATGGAAAATATATTAATACAATATCGAATTCTTAGTAATAATCGAAATAATATCAATTATTGGCACACGTGACCTAGACTAACTATATAAGAGTACTTTAATCTAAGACCCATAGCTAATAACACTACTACCACTACTAGAAACTTTAAAGTGTAGCTACTATTCGAGAACACACCTTGTTCTACTAATAACTATAATTTATTTGAACATTTTAGGTTATTACTCTAAGGTTTAATTAGAATATAAACTCGCGTTTTAAGTAAGTGACCTACCTATATCTTATCTTGGTAGATACTTTTCTTTTTTATGTACACTCGTACCTCGTAGTCGTCTATTCAAGGTCTAGTTTGATACTTATCGATATCGCCGATTCTTATCAAATAAATATCGCAATCGTGGGAATCAGAATCGATGACAAAATCGCGATATTCCGATAAATATCGTACAGTATCGGCGTCCAGGTCTGTTCACATTCATCTGTGGCTCTCCTAGCCTTGCCACAACCGTCCCACGAACGCCACGAATGCCTCAGGACAGCCTCCCGGGGTCTGAACTTCATCTGATGATCTGAAGTTAATGCGCATGCAAGGGGACCTACAGTAAACTAAGAGAACAATTCGTGTTTTGGTTTTGATATTCTAGTCAATGATCTTAACCTTTCGCTTATTTCCGGTTGGCAGTGACAGCTCAAACCATACTGCGATCCTAAATCGTCATGAAGAAGAAAGCCTTTTGATAGAATCTTTTGGGATTTAGCGATCAACTCGGAGATCCCCAACTAGTCTCCGCGCCTGCGTCAACTGGCGCACTTCAACGCCGCTGATTCGTCCGATGTTGTCTTACTACCTAACTTCCAGCTGATCGGGTGTGTGGCAGGTGCTTCCCCAGAATGTGATACATACTATTGGCACCCTTAGCGTGAGGCTGGCTTTGGTTCGTGATGCGGCTTTCGCGTTGTCATTTTTGTGACTATTGATTCCTCAAGACACTATTGAGATTTTCGGATATTTAAACTCGTTCATTTTCTCGATTTTTTGTTGGACCAGAACGCACTTGCTGTACTTTCCTTCATCTTTCCTTCTCACATATCACTGTCAAGCTCGAAATCATGAAGTTCACTCTCGCTTTTTCCGCCTTATTGGCAACGACAACTGCACTATCAATCGTATCTTCACGCTCTCTTACCGAGCGGGAAGAATCCGACTTGTCCTCCCGAAACCTGGTCAAACCAACTTGCCCAAAAAATGGCAACCTTCCTGAGAAAGACTACCTCTCCCCAACCCTCATGGTCCCCATTTCCAAAAGTCTTCCTGATTTAGCCTTCGGTTCAACCAACCGCCCTACGATCACCCCAAATGACATTTGCACTATCTTCAATCTCGAAATTCCAGGCTCAGCATTCGGGAAAGACTGCACTCTTGAATTTCTGTTCCCCAAATTCCCATTACAAACATCAGATTTCTATGTTTACCGAGGCCAGGGACATTTCACTTTTACGGGTTACGCTTTCGGCACTGGTGCTACACTCAAGACTACTTATAACAATCAACCTCCAGCCGGACCCAGTCCACCTCAGCCACCAGCTGTGTTGGCACCTGGAAATGCTTATGTTATTAATGTTGGACCTTGTGGGATTCCAGCGGGCCAGAAGAGCATGACTGTCAGTGGAGCATTGTGCAGTACCGACACAACCTTTATCTTCAAGCAAGACAGCTCGACTTGTCCCATTGGATTCTTTGTTGTTATTTCCTAAGCTGGTAACATGGGTGAGGGGGAGATGGGGGGAAGGGGAGGTTTATGCAAAAAGCCCTCGGACGCGTGGATCAATACCATTCTGGTATAACTTTGTTGGAAGGCTTATGTATTCGCCACAGGTTTGTAGATGTTATCATCAGCTTTCTTGTATTATTACTAGTCTGCTCATGTGTGGTATGTCAGTATACCAATGAACGGTTGGAGTCGTATTTGTCTTTCACTTCCAAGAAGAATTACACATTTTCAACGCTAAACTCCGTGTGTACACTCTTTAGACCAAAAAACCAATCTACCCAATTCTCAAAATACTTCCAGTCCCAGGAATAATCCAGTTGAAATCTCCCGTAATATCCGTACTTTGTCGACTCGTCAAGGTAACACATTCCCCATCTAAATCAGGACCCGAGCAGACCAGAAGATTGAAGGAAGCGTCTGTGTCGGAATTGTAAATACAATTAGTGTTCAGGACGTTAATGCGTTAGTTTTAGGCGATAGAGTATTTGAAGCATGGTGCTGCGCAGCCGCCGGTATTGATGCTTGAGAATATTGGTGAGATGGAGTGTTGATTACAAGGGATAAGGAGAAAAATTACTGGTAATTGTTGCAGACTGTTACAGCTGAAGTGAGGGATAGAATAGGAAAGAGTGTGAAGAGGTGGTGGAGTTGCATATTGGAAGAGAGGTGAAGTTTGTGGTTGTTCTCGCCAAGTATTGCATTCGGACTAAAGAAGTGAAGATAGTAATAAACAATGGAGTTGAATGTGAAGGAACTGAAGTTTCAAGTAGAAATTCCCCTCTCTCTTATAGCCATATCAACTTCACTATCCATTTAAATAACCCCGCATGTTGGACCGGTCGTTCTCATTGAAAGCTTAGTGCTTACATGATGTACTGTAACAATCGAAAGCACACTCCCATATTCAAGATAAACAGGTGTTACTTCCATTGTACAATATGACGAGAAGCTCACATCACACCTCGTGATTACAAAAAAACATTCACGGGTATAGGAGGAAGGGTGCAGAAAGCCTCTCTGTGTGTACTACCGGTATTTCGAAACGTCAAAGCAATGAAGCATTAGAAAACGATCATGGCAAATGAATCCCCCTAATATTAGGTCCTGCAACTCCAATTCTGCGGAGAAACAAAAGTCTTATATGCCATGTATCGGAGGAAGCACAGGCTAACAATGCTGCACAACAATCTGGTACTACAGCAAATACAAACACTGTTCATTCAACAAACGATTCGGTCAAGATGTCATATCTCAGATAATGTGAGCAAAAGAAAGTGCAGCAAAACATCTGCAAGTAAGCTTTGTCGAGTGCTGCCTGGTTCCGCGATATGATCAAGCGCTCTAATCTGGAGAAGTACTGTAACCACCAATGAAGAAACCTTGAAGCCAAAAGCTTTGCAGCATTTGCATTCAAACACTAGAGCATTAGACTCGTACCTCCCCCAAGCAGGTCTGACTTCTCTCAGCCTCTTCCTCGCACATCTCCTTCGGCACTTTGCGAAAGACATGCCCAACCCCACTCCAGTCAGCAATGCCACCCTTTCAAACAGAATTTAGTACCCAAAGTAACTCCCACAATCCTGCTTCTTCCGCACCGAACACCTATTTCCAGATAGGCAAGTATGAAGCAGTTCATACAGACTCCCCAAACAGAGGAGGCATACTGACCCATCTCGCCGAACGTCACTAGTATCGGCGGGAACACAATGAACTAAGCCTTTCATTTGCAATTTGGGATACGAGTTTTATTTATCAATAGATAAGTTGCTCAGAAATTCGGATTAATAGAAGCGAGGTTCTATTTCCTTCACACAACAACAAAGTACGAGTTGTTCTAAGAACATTCTATTGCATTTCAGTGTGGGATATTTCGACACGTACGATTCCTCTCAGAGCCGAGATAAAGCTTAAAAGGGAGCTAGCAAATTCTTTGGGTAATAAATTGATACTTAACAGGGAAGAAGTCCTGGGTTAGGAGGTTATAAGTAAAGTTTCAATAGATCTAATAAGGATGTGTTTGGGGTAGCCTCCCTTTTTTACCACACGCATTCTTTAGTCGGTTTTACGAAGTAGGTATATAATAAGGTCCCAACCAAAAAGGCATTGGGCCGACACTACTCGAGTTACTAATGAGTTAATCAAGTACTTAGCGAGTTAAGTTAAATAGCGATTTTCACTACTTAAGTTAAGTTGAGTATGTGCTACTACTCAACTCAACTACTTGAATTCAATACGCTGTCTCGTATCACCAAGATAGTTGTGTGGAGGGTTTAGAATAATTGCTTGCGAAATTGCGCTTGATTATATGAACCTAGGTATCTTAAGACAATTATTTTACGTGTACTAGAAGGTTGGTGTAATACTATTTTATATAGTGTGTACGGAGTAATGACAAGGTAGGTAGGTATCTTACCTTGATTAGAGGAGGGTGTTCGAGAATTGATTCACGGAACAAAGGGGGAGGGGGGTTCCTATTGGGTATATTGGATTTATTTATGTTTCACTATTTCGCTTATTCTCCAATTTTCCACAATGCCTGCCGACGTATCTTACTTTCACCTTTCCACAGAAAAGCCCATAAAGGACAATAGCACATATCCCAATCCCTCTCCCGACCCCTACTACCAAAATTCCATAGAAAGTAGAAGCTCATCTCCAAATCCCCACCCCTGTTCCCAACAACACCCCTAACCTAAAAAGCTCTCTTTCGCACCCCACCCTCCTCCCAAGCCGGCAGCAAATTAACCTTCCTCTTCTTCCTAGCCGCCTCCTCCTTCTTCTTCTCCGACGGCCCCTTACTCGCCTCCATCTCACGCAAGCGCTTCTCGGCCGCCTCTCTAGCCTCGACTCGCATCTTGGCATTCTGGCGTTGGCGCCATTCGAAACGTGCCTCCGCGAGTTCAGAACTGATCGGTCCGCCGTGGATAAGATTGGTCAAGTTTTGTGCGCGGAGATTGTTCATGGTGTTGGTGTTGCGGTGGAGGGAGCGGAGAGAGCCTTGGTGGTTGGGATTGTATGGGCACGAGAGGGCGTGTGCTGAGTCGCCTATGCGCATGATGTTTCCCCAGTCGGCGAGACAGAGAAAGCACCAATCTTTGCCGCAACGACCTGGTTGTTGGTTAGATACTGTGGAAGCGAATGCAAGACCAAAAATGGGGAGGCTTTGAATGGGAAGGGGGTAGGAACTTACATGACAAATGATCACAGCCGTCAATCTTCGTGATGCCTTCTCCGCAACTGGGACAGATCTTGGATTCGTCGCTTGCGAGTAACTTTGCTGTAGCTTCAGCCTCTTCCAATCGCTGGATCGCGGTTGATGAGCGCTCAAATTCTGCGCAGGTTTGGTTCTCGTGCCATGGGATCTTATGGAGGGCGCAGATTGCGAAGGTGCATTCCTTGCATACCATTCGCGGATTGTCGGTGTCTGTGTGGACTTGACCTGAACAGCAGTGAGGGTTGAGACACATTGTAATAGATGGATTGGCCAGGAGCAGGAGATATTCATATCTAAATTCATGATTAGCGTGGTTTCTTCTGTCATTTTCCTGGATAAGCGGGAGAACTTGGAATTACCGAGCATAAGATTCCTCCGAGCCATACTTCTTCACTTCTTCCTTTGAAAAGATCTCGGGGCACCAAACACAATTCAGTCGGTGCAAAGTTCCTTGTGATAGCGTACTCGCAATACTCTGTTTGACACATAAGAGACAGGAGCGATTATGGTGGTCATGTGCACAAGTTGAGGTGATTTTCTCAGGTGCAAAATCAGAGATAGGATAGTTGGCGTAGCAAATTCCACATTCGAGCTCCTCTTCGCTTGTAGGAGTTGAGGAACCACTGGCTTCTGCCTCTCTCTCATCATCAGTGTCCTCGTCAACGCCTCCTCTGTGGACGCGACTACGTGTATCGACCACAGTGTTAGGTGTGGATGACTCAATCACTTCTCTCGTTTCAAATGGATCAATGGGTTCATGGTCATCGCCATACGGAAGACTAAGCTCAGAGCTGGATTCGGAAGCTTCTTCGTTTCTGATAGTCGTCTCGGTACCGTTTGAGTTATTCTGAGTTGGTCCCTCAATGCGATGGCCCATGCCATGGAAGTTTCGTCCTTCGTTTTCATCATTCGCGAAGGCGCCATGAGCTTGATTAAATGCCCGTTCATCATATTGCTGCCACTCCTCTCTTTCGTCGCCTTGTTCCGAGTCGTCCGCGTCTTCATCTTGGGAGCCATCCTGAAGGTCGCCATCTTCCTCTTCATCTACATCTGCGGGCTCAGACGGTTCAGCGGACTTAGGAACTGGAATAAATCTCTCTGGAGTTGGAAATAGACCGCCATTCTTGATCCAAGCTTCGATAGCCTGCGACTCTTCCTCGTCAAGGTCCTTCGCTAGATTGAAGAGTGCTAGGAATAAAGCTGCTCGACTTCCAGGAACGGGTGGTAGGTCGACCTGGCATGATCGGAGGATTTGCTGCATCTGAAGGGTATGGTGTTCGCTCATCGACAAACCGAAAACAGCAAGGCGTTGGCCATTGTTGGAGGCCATATTGAATATGCCTTACTTTGAGATTGAGTATACAATTTTTTGATAGTACGGCGGGACGCGGGGTCGGTCGCAGTTAAAAGAGGTTGATGTCTAACAAAGTAGTTGATACTCCAAGACTTAATTAAGGTTGAGTTGTGTCGGTCACTCAGTCGGTATGGTGTCTTGTGTTGTCTATAAGGTAGAGAGGACCTAGCTTGTTCTGGTCAAAATATTTCACTGCAGCAAGACAGTTCAGACGTCAGATCGGAGCCACAGCAACAGACAAAATAAAGGTGAATTCACGCAGCCTCAGCCTGTTCACTCCTACTAGAAATATGATATCACGTGGCAACGTGAAGCCATAAAAAGTGCAATCACTAGTTTCTCGTGTGAAGCTCCAACTGACGTATCAACAACCATGAACATCCCCTAGGCTGACGTGGTTGCCTAACGAAACTGCAATTTTTTTGATTGGGTGCCTGAACAAGTGAAGAATGTGGAGAAAAATAAATAGATGGACATCAAAATTCAGAATGGAAATCTGTGTGGGCAATGGCCACTAAGCCTATACTAATACATTTAGGATAGACGCGACGTTGTTACCGATCTTTGGGACTCGGTTGAGTCGAGGCCTCGATCGCCTCCAACCGGTTTGCGCCGCTGCCGACCGTGACAGCGTAGCTTGATGCACATGTGAGAGGCTGGAATAAAGCCGCAGTGTGTAGGGGACGACGATATGGGCGTTGAAGATCGTGTTGTTGTGTCACACCGATGGGCTATATTGCGATCTGCCACAGTATCTGACAATTATATGCAAAGTTTACATGCAGAGCTTGTGTGGATATGTAGCCAAGAAAATAATAGGCTAAGGGCAATATAGATGCGATGGTAACTTCGATCGAGTATCCTATGATTATCGTTCCATTGGTATTTTCTGGCTTCTTTCCAATGAATCGCCGAGTGTGCCCTCGTACTAGATGCGCTGCCATCTCGATAATGTTGATGCAAATCGTTTCCCACGATACGTGCAGATTGTAGCACAGAGCCTCACAATCGGCCGCCCCCTTTTCTAGTACCTCTAGCCGGAATCAAATTTGGGTATTTAATACAAATGAAAGATACAATTGAAGCTCTCCGTCGGACTTCACAATTTTTTGGTCATGATGTATACTGGAAATATAAATGGATGCATTGAAATAAGGAATCCTTGCTGTTTTCCAGGGTCCGTCCCCCTTTTCTATGAGTCGGGTGATCTCGAGTTCCAATCGTTCCTATCGTTCAACACAAAATTAAAACCTTCATAGAGTGTTCTGATTTTCAAATTGGAAGGACCAAGGAGCAACTTTTTCCACTACTTGACCATTCAATGATTCATCACTCATTCTGTATCACGTGATTATTCTCAAATAGGTACCTACATATTGTATGACCATAATCCATGTTCCGCAACTAGCTTGATGACCCAACATCCGCCTACAGACATTTATTAAGTATAATCAATGTTTGATCCTGTCAATCTCACATATCCACCACGTATACATTGAAAACCCAAGACAACTCAAGACAAACCACAATGTATAACTATCATTGTATATCCAACTAAACATAAGACCCAACAATCAACTCATTAGATCTCCAATCAAACCCCCTTTTCATCTTCCTATGTCTCATTCTTATACACTTAAAGTCGGACAGTATAAAGGTATAAGGCACTTTGTATACTTCTAAGTCTCCTAATACCTCTAAGAACCGTACTCATCTACTTGTGTTATATAGAAATTGGTAGCTCGCTATAGTCGCTGGTTCAGATATCCTTCTATGAGTCTTCGTGGGTTACTAATTCTTTCCTTCGAATGACGTTATTAGTAATTCTTCGCAGAAGTTCGAGGGATTTGAGATAGGAGGATTAGTTGCTGAGACTTCTGATTTGTATTTAACCTACTTGTATTAAAGCTAAAACACTCTTAACGTAGTAAGAACTGCGCTTACATAGCGTGGAATAACATGCTTAACACACGGATAAGGATTTGAGGTAGCCGTCCTGGTATAAAAGTAGCGCTTACCATATATCCTGATATCTTTTCCTTTATCCAGTTCTTGCTGACTAACATAAATACAAGAATAAAACCCTAACCAATAGACCCATCAACAAAGCCTTTTGGTGGCGATGCTCTCGACTATAGATCATTTTGCCTACCTAGTGCCCCCATTACCCCTATACTATCCACCAAGCAAGCCACAATTCACTCTACCACACCCTCCCAACAACCCACCAATTCCCCTACCAAAAAACCAAAAAACCCTAAAAAGAATTCAAAAACCGCAAAAAAAATCTAACTCCCATCTAAAGAGCGCAGCGGACCTAAAACAAGACATACTGAGTTTTAAATTATTAATTAGCTTATGAGTACTATATATTTTACAAGGCTAGTACAGTAACCTTTGGGCTTCGTTTTCCGGACCGCTAGGCCACTGCAGTTACCTAGGGTACCACCAACAGGTGTGTAATTGGTGTATTTGGTTGGGGGAGAGTCATCAAGGGTTTTAAGCGTGTGTGGTGGTGGTGGTGTGGTGGGTTGTGAGCCAATTGCACCTTGGCTTTGACGTTTGTGAAGGGGGTAGCCCTAGAGGCTGAAGGGGAGTTATTTGTGCGGTAAGATCATGGGGTAGAGCGCTGGTTTGGACATGTTCGAGAACTAGATTATATGGCTCTTCTGTACCAGAGGTTGAGCATGAAGACGAGTTCTGAACTATGCTGGTCTTTCAGCTATATAGTTCTCTCCAACGTTCCAAGGTATCATTTTGCCATTATTGGTAGACGTACTGAAGTCTGAAAGTGTTTCAACGTATTCAAGGGTTGGTTTTATCATGGTGGGAGTCGAAAGTTTTCTACGGGTGAGTTTCATTACCAACGATCCATAATTAACGGTTATCTTGGGGAGGTTGAAAGACCTTATTAAGCTGAAAATATCCTGGAACGACCACGAGAAATAACAGGGAAATTATTGGGATGGATGGTTTGGTTCCACTGGGGCCCCTAGAAATGTCTGAGTCGGTCTCTTCCATTAATCAACCATCACTTTATTGTACAAATATATTCTATCTTGACTTTGAGCTGCCATGCATTGTCATATCGTTAGCTTGAGAATCGATGTCCTGGTAAAAAGAAGGATTGTGCATTCGTGATGTGCGAACCATTTTATATGCAGTATGAACTTTCCATGGGACTAAGGTGAGCTCTTTTGGGCCCATTACTGCTTGTACTGTATTTTGGAGAGCTTCTCTGGAAAGTTGGTAAGGTGTTAGACGTGGTTATGAAAACCTGATTATAATGTTCTCAATTAATAATAATTTATAGGTAGGTTTTCAAGGACAAGATGGAAAGCATTCTTAAGTCTTCTTCACTTTCTCTTTTTTGGACTTGTATGTTATTCATTTGATTGACCTGAAAGCTTAGGCTAAAATTATATCTTTGTAGAAGAATAACTATTCATGAGGTAAAGCTACATGTTTTTATCCTATATTCGAGGGACTTTTGGGGGTGTATAAGTATCGTCTTTTTTGTATGGAAATGCTTGATGGATATTATCACACTTTAATACTTTATCAACCAGAATTTTCGAAATTAATGAGATCGGATTCCATCTAAAACTGTTTTAATAAAAACAACTATTACAATACCCAAGAATCGAAAATTACGCTAGAGGTAGATAGAGCTCCAACGTCTTCAAAGCTACGGAGTCTCTTTTTTGGCTCCCTGTGTATTTCAGGCTGCGAAACTAGATTTGTAAGTGTGGAAATATATACTGGAGTATATTCTAACCCTTTTTTGCTCGAAAAGTGTTTTTGGGACTCAGCGAGGTGTGGAAAGCCAGTACTGGGAACCTGGTTCTTGATTACAATGGCCAGTTTCCATAAAGCGGTTGTATTCACAAACACAAACAAGCAAGGGTTTTGGCTATGGTTGACATCACTTTTGCTCTGATACAAAAGAGTGCATCGTATTGTTTTATTATATACATTACATTGACAACGCGAGACATAGCAATCCTGAATTTGAAATTCCATAAAAGCTGGAGGAAACCTTAACCAATTACTTAGTAGATAGAAAGTCAGAACCAAGGTTAAGGTAATAGCATAAAGTGTGCTTCGCAACAAGCTCTTCATGCGCACATAATACAAGTAGTGATGTCAGTTTGAAAAGGGTTAGAAGAGAGTTCAAGACGTCGAGTAATTAAAACAACACACTCCATTACGCAATCCGCCTGCAGACTCGGTATGCACTTTCCAACCTACGAACCAGCACCAATGTAAAATCAAGAAGAACCACCAGAATAGCAATTCTTCGCTTCCATCTCATGCGCCCAGCAAATGTACGAAGATGCCCAAAAGGCATGTCAAAAGTTGTTCCCCATGAAACTCACATCGCGACTCTCCTCATACAGTACTAAAGCTATCATCCGAACGCGTCGTCTTGTCTGCTACTGGTACTGTACTGTACTGTAGGGACAAATTTAGCTTTCCGAAGCGAACATGCCTCATCCCAACAGCCATACCGGAAGCCGTTCCTGAAACTCTTCATCGCTCGCCACTCGCAACTCTATTGGGAAACTCAGAAAGAAGTCAAGAAAAAATTCCCGTGAATACCAAGCCAATTTTGGTTGACAAGTATCTCGAGAATGGATGCAATTGATGGAGAAAGATGCTTTATTGTAGCTTGAGGGCTGCATTGTTGTGTGTTTACGATGGTGATCATTCCCACGATACCAAGTACCAAGATAGGATGCGTCATGGAGAGTAACCTAGTCGCATTGGTTGATATGATATTGTGATAGTCATTATCGTTACGTGAATAATCACACACATCAAAAGATCACCAATGACTTCCTGCCAAGAGTTATTGGCCTAAAGCAAATCGTCTGCTGCGTGTCACCGTAAGAAACGTGATATCGAAATGACCCAAAAATTACAGGAGCACCTGAGGGACGTGTGCCACACCTGTTGACTAAATGGTAGGAACCCCCGGCTCGGGTTACCTACTTCTTGCAACAGCCGAGAGGCAGAATCACGCGTAAACATAGGACAGAGAAGCAGCTTGTCCACCGTCATTGGAGCACAAATATCATGCCCACAAGTCCCAGTCCAGAAACGTCCCTGAGAATCCGTATCCACACCCACGCGCGCGGTATCCCAAAAAAGAGGACTGAAACATGAACATCAAGATCTCTGGAATTACAAGAAAAACCGGCGATCCTACATAACCTCGGGAGGAGCATCTCCCTTGAGCTCCCTCACCGAAGTTGAAGCCCGAGTTGTCATCATTATTGACAAGTTGGTTGGTTGGTCGGGGTGGAATCTGTGCATCCCATCATCCCACGCTCTCGTACAGAGGAAGAAAAGATTGTCCGTTTGTGATGACGATGATTTGCTCCGTCCGAAGGAGCATCATCGATGGGAGTCAGTCTTGATGAGATGAGAACTTGTCGTCAGACTCGCCACCAGTCATGGATCCGCCGTATCTCACCCATTGAGTTCAGCATGGAGTGTTTTGAAAATGCCTCATCTATTTTCCAGCCCCAAGAATAAACCATGTTATGTAGGAAGATCGCAAGAACGACAGAGCTCACAAAACGGCCCATCCGTTTGCTTGAAGAAAGAGAAAAAGAAAGAAAAAAAGAAAGGATAAACATTCTGGATTCAATAATTTGCTTCGTAAACGACAAAGTCCGATCACCTAGCGCTGATTTATCCGCCAACATGGAACGGGACAATCCCGTCCGATCGGTAAGTACTTGGACGGAAATTACCATGGAAGGAGTGGAGTTGGGTCGTTTGTCTGTCATGGAAAATGAAGGCCGGAATGGAAGCCGGTGGTGGTTCGCCCCCTGATCGCCTGAATCAGATGAACGTTCTTTTTTCGCATCCCGACGACTTTTTGGTTGGGAGCGGGCCTTGGTGCGCCGGGTCGGGAGTGGGCCGGGAGTGGGTCCGGGTGGGTTGAGGTGGATCCTTCTAGAAGGCCGCTAGAAGCAATCTGGAAGACTTCCTTCATTTCGGGGCACTTAAAGTGGTGCGGGTGGAGCGGTTGCACGGCAGATTGTGATTGGAAAAAGGCATCCGAGCTTCGCCAGGGGAGAAGCAGACCAAAGTGACGGGACTTGATCGGCTGGCAAGGCTGGTTTCTTGACTTTGGAACGCTTTAATTGGAGTGGAAGCGGCCAGTTCCAGTTGAGATGCCAGCGGAAAGGCTTCACTTTCTTGTGATGGATGCTTGGTCCCGAGAACAGCGAAGGGGTTCAGCGGTGGAGTATGTGGAGGAGCTGGTGCGTGGATGGTGGATGCCGGTACTTGAAAAGCTGGGAGGGATTCTTGCATCTCGGACTCTTGGGGAGTTTGAGAAGATGCCAAAAGTCCAAGTGTCAGACGGAACAAGAAAGTCAAAGAAACATGGGACCTGAACATGACTAAATATGGAAATAGAGATACAATACTGTACAGGACGATACGGACTGGACGGAGTACAGACGAACTGGAACCTGGAACGCTACTGCGCTGTACGGTAGAAAAAAGCTTCCGGAGCACAAATCATCAGACACTGAACTAACTTGGAGAAGGACCTGAATATGTACAACTCCACCATGCAAGATCACTCAATGGTTGACGACCTTCCATACTTTTTTCGTCCCTCCTATCAGGTGGTGATTCCATGGGGAGTTGCACAGCATTTGCATATCAAGTACTTCGTATCACCCAACCTTAGCTCTAGAACCACGGCATTGCTTCCACGGTGGTGCCAGATCCGATTGCTTCGGGGATAGGCAGTGCAACAATACTGCCCCATCAGCGTGCATTAGCTAAGAAGGAAGAGCTCTCCCAACTTCTGCAAGCTCAACGGGCGACCGTGCATGCCCAGAGAGCCATCATGCCTCAACCCGTTTCTGCTGTACGGCTCTTAGAATCGAGCTGGGATGAGGTGGAACAGAGTGGAAACACTTCTGGGCCAGCCGTTTACTGCCAACGAAAGGCCGCGCCTGGAAAGGAAACGTGCGTCGAATGTTGCCCAAGTGCAACACGTTCAGCATATTCCATAGTGTTCCTCGAGCTGCAAAGAAGCTCCACCTGGTCGTTGACGCCTTCCAGATTTCTTCCATTGCCTTGCACCGGGAAGGATGTAACTCGGCCGGAGGCATTGAGGAGCTTCCACGCGAGTGTCAGGGACACCATTTGGAACAATTCATCGCATGGAAGCTTGGAAGGATGCACAGAAGCGTGTGCGTCTTCGGCTGATGGTGAACATTAGGAACACAACAGCCGATGAGGCGTCCCATGAAAATAGATGAGATGTCGTCAAGAATCCCATGGTCGGGTCGGCTAAGTGTGGGCTTCGGCGGCTATGAGACTCGCCTATGTGTTATCTGATTGTTTTACTTCCATCAGAGTGGTTTTTGTTAAGCCTTATTGGTGTTTGGTAAAAGCAATATGGTTTTATTTTGAGCATTCGCTTGGCCCAGTGTACGCGCCATTTCCGGTGGTTGTTGGGACATCGTAGAAAGCTTTTTTTGTTTTTGCCTGAAGACGGCTTATTGCGAGACCAGCGTGGTAGTAAAACCCTGAAAGTGTCTTGTACCAGCAGAATATACGAAATTGCCTTCCTCACCCACGGATCTAGGGCTTGTTGTGTTCAATGAAGTGTAAGGAGCCGTCTCGACGCTCCGCGGCTCATCCGCAAGGCCCAGGACGCAAAGATAACCCAATGAGCCGCCGCAGAAACAAACGGAGAGGATTACCATCTCTGCCATAATCGACCTGTAGTAAAATCCATATTTATGGCTCTGTCTTTGCTTGAAACAATTCTCCTTTTGGTGTTGCTGAACAAAACATCCGGTCCTTTGATCATGAGCCACGGCAGCATGGCTCCTGCTATGATTATGGAAGAACTCCACCTTCCTCATCGTTCCTGACTCCTGACGGACAAATAGAGCATCAAAAACGAAGTTTAAACTTCATTTTGGTGAAAGAGCAGAAAATTTCTTCCCCCGAGACCTCTCTGCACACATCCGCTGTCAGAATTCAAATCACTGAAGATCGGCGACTAGGCTGGGTTGTCGAGAGTTGCCGGAAACGCTAATGCCAGGTACGCTGCGGAGCCATGAACTCCTGCACAAAGAAGGCAAGGATCCCGTGGACGGGGAGACGCTGGTTCTCAGGCTTCAGGTCCCAGGCACCGGCTTTGTCGTCGCTGAAGCCGTGGCATGTTCAGTGAAGATTCAGATTCGAAAAAGTGCAACGCAACCAATGCCGACAACCAGACTTGAGAGCCGTATATGGGCAGGGTAGGAAGCCATTAAGACTGGGTTTGTACGAAGTATGGACAGCAAATGGAACGATGCTCAGAGGACGGTTGGTGAAATTATTCGGTTCTCTCAAGGGAGGACGTGCTTAAGTCCGGTGATCTAGGATGCCACATGCTCGGGGCATCCTCGCTAACCCTATTCGTGTCAACCTCCCAGCCACCCGCACTTTCATTGCACCGGGGGCTCTCCTTCCTTCAGATGCAGGAGAACAAGGCAATTTGCAAACTCAACTCACATCAGCTCAGCTCAACCTTTGCCTCTCCCCTTGTTACAGAGTTACAGGACTCGTAGGGTTAGTTCGTCGCTTCTACGAATTACTTTCAATAAGGCCACCATGGAAAAAAGCATGTCGGCGCGTCAAACCGAACTTTCATTACCCCAAGGTCTTGAATCTGATACCGAGGTCAGCCAGCACCCATTCTGACTCGTCTTTTCGACAGTGCACCCAGATAGGGCATATCAAACAGCAGGTGAGGCGACAGCTTGCAAACCTGCGTACTCAATCCTTAGCATTGAAGAGATTCGCTCGCCACGAACGGTGTCTACCATTGAGTCTATGCTATCGATTTGTCTTGGACTGGTTGCCACGCTTGTTGCGTATGGCAAGTGTCAACTATGTGATGATGGCAGAGTGGCGTGTTGAGAATCTTGCCAAGATGATATGAAAGACGTTTGGTATTAGCTACTTTACGAGGACAGTTCTTTAGGTGGTCCCGGCATCACAGATGTTACGACATCGGCCCAAAAAGATCCAAGACGTGGAGTGCACCAATGTGTGTGACTGAGAATGCGAGTTGCTTTTTGTGTGACGCAGATTGGACCATCGTCGTATTTGCAGTTCTTTTTGGGTCCTCTACCGGTAGGCTTACTTTGTATAATTCAGCTTTCCATCTTTCAACACCACGTCTCGGGAGCGGGCTTGGATCCGAACCAATTTTCTCACTCAACGACAAATTTGATTTCAGTAAATGCCAAAATCGAAAGACATCAACCATGCGGTTGGATTATTGGCGATCGCGGAGCCGACTCGTCTTGATGAAACACGAGATCAATCGCCCAAAATGGCCCAGGCATGATTTCTGGAAGCAGTGGAGCCTTCTAGTACGGGCACAGGATTACGATGAACCCACGCCGTCTGCTTCTGTGGTTCCCTGTCCTGAACATGCCCTGGAAGACTGTTGGAAACCAACAGCTTCGATGGCTCTTTGTGCTTCCCAGCAATCCGTTTCTAACCCCGTCGCCCGATACCAGCTAAGCTGTATGCGGAAACAAGAGGAACCGTAATCCCTGACTTCCACGAGTGAGGGCACTTGTTGAATTCTTGGAGGCACAGGACATTGGCAAGAGAAAACGATGTGCATCGTTTGCAGCCGGCTTACGTTCCGGGACAGCTTCTATGCTTCCGGACCATCTTCACTACTGTCGACCCTGGAGAGAAAGGCAACGAAGTTACATTATTGAGAGGCCCAGAAAATCATTTTATTAGCAAAAGGGGTCTTGAGTTGTGGCTGACAAGTGTGGCACACCTCAACCCACGAGTCGAAAACTCGTTTGGAGGCAAGCAGACCCAATTTGTTGCTATTGATGTTGATATAACGTTTCTAAGAAAGTGTTTTCAAGAGTATGGCCTGCCGGTAGACCCGATATTTACTTTGTCTTTTGTCTTTTCGGACTTTTTTTTTGTTTTACGGCTGCCAAAAGGGAAGGTTTATTTGGCGCAGATGGTCGGTGTTTCGGTTCTGACCATGCCCATCTCCCCATGAGTCGTTCCGTCGCTACGACGACCACAATGCGCAGCGCAAAAATACTTCGTGGGTGCTTGCGTGGAACTTCTAAAAGTCAATGGATCTGAGTAATCTTCGCCCAAAACGAGAAGTTCATCTGCATCTCCATGCATCTGATGAGCTGATTATGCGGCGCTCACATGGCAATCTCTCTCCCAAGAGTCCTTTCAGGATGATCTTCCTGAGCATATTTCGTTCATCCCATTCGGTCGTGATTGCAGAATCCAATCCCGTCCAGCGCAGGCCCTGTTATTTCGTGACCTCCTGGACCGTATTCGAGTAGCTTTTCAAAGTCTAATGCCTCCGAGAATGCCACAATCTGGTTCGTACCTTTCGTACGGTACTTTGTCGTAGGTTAGCCTCTTGAACTAGCTAGTAGAAGTACTTCGTACTTCGTATATAGGGGCAAGCGAGGCCAAGGTTCGCCGTGGCATTGAAGCGAGACCCTTTTTAGTGGGCCCAAGTGTCAAGATCTGCCGTTATCTGTCCAAGCAAGGCTTGAGAGTGCAGGTGGTGATTTTGAATACCCCTCTGTGTCACTTTTCTTCTGCCGCCGCGCTCATTTCACCCCTTTTTGACCCCTTTCGGACAGAGTGCAGTATTTTGCAGCAAACACCTCAACTCTGGGGTGGATGGCATCACATAATCAGCTAGCACACACATGCGAAGTGTGTCTTTTCTGAGACGAATGTACATGAATTACATCGTCGTGCAGGAAGTCTCTGCCTCTGCCTCTGCCTCGTCCTTCCACCACCTGGCACCCTGGCTGGTATACAGGTTCTGCTCGTCTACGAGTAATAAGTAAATTTACTTGGTGATAAGGGTGTCATTTCTAAAAGTGTTCCTCATCCACACCACCACAACACCCCACGACGAAGCAACTCAGCCTGAGCCACGGCTATTCTGAAGCGAAATCGGAATCTTTGTACATATCCCCTCGGTAAGAATATGCAAATGGAACGAACGACGAGACCAGAGACCAGACGGGCCTGCAGTTAGCTCGTAATCGCGGTATACCGCAATGCAACAACAGTTTGTTGATCCACGCTCGGCCAGCACAGCACATCACCAGCACCAGCATCTTCTCTCATTTCTCATTTCGATTCTCAATTCTCAATTCTCCTTCCGTCTCCCCTAGTCTCCGCGCCGCGGCGCCAGCTCCTTAACCCTACCTCCACCCTGCCCTGCTCTCCCTTTCCTCTGGCAGTCAACCATGGCCTACCCTGCTCTGCTCTGCCTTGCCCTGAATGTAAACCCCCCTCCCCCCGTCTCCGGGCCACCACCTACCGGCCCACACCCACTCCACCCACCCAAGCAGGAGATCTGCTCCCTTGCCAGCGCCAGCAGCCCCATGAGTCCCTGGGCTCCAACTCCGTGGCATGGCATGGCGTGGCATGGCAAAGTGGCTCGAGGACAGGCACGCCCACGCCCACGCCCATGCCCATGCCCTCGCCCCCGTTGCAGCTCTTATAAGACACCGGGAGCCCCCATCACAGCTACCATAATCTTTTGCTTTCAAAGTAATAATCCGGCTCGTCACTCGCTGCTCTCCTGTCACTGCCACTACCACTGCTACTACCATAAACACCATAGTCTTTCAATTGATCCCCGACGAGATCATCCTCCAGCTGCTTCCTCGCCGACTACACAGCTACCACCACGACTCCTTTGGGATACTCCGAAAACCATTACTCATTCGTGCTCACTCATCCTCAGCTTGCACTGCACCGCACTATCTGCAACACCACCCACCCCTAGCTTCTGCAACTGCAACCCGACATCCAGGCCTCGCATCCTGCAACCACTTACTACATACTTCCCTACCACTCCCACGTCTTGACACTAAAATAATTGCTCTCTACGCCGTCCGAGACGGGCCTTTTTATATTATCCTCCGCCGTCGTCTCACCGTCAGCAGTTCACGCACACGCAGACGCAGCCTCCCCCGACCCCATCTAAATCGGTCGGCTACCGACACAAACGGTGCCTGCACTGCACGATCCTGCATTAACGTCCCAGCTTGCTCCCGCCTACCAGATTGCCTTGTCGCAGGGCCTGTTACGAAACGAGGAACATCAAAGCAACCTGGTCTCTTCTAGAAAACGATTAATTACCACCCCCACTCCCTTCTCAACCGGAAAACAGATAAAAGTGACAATCCTTCGACTATCGTTCAGTTCAAAGTGACTGCACCATCCGCCGATCAACATCATCTCAACTGTGTTCGTACCGCACTCATAAACTGTTCAACGTTTCTCGGATCCCCTTTTTGCTCAGCACCTCAACCCTGCGCAGCTTAATCAAAGCATCGTGAGTCAGACCCACTCGCCTGCAATTGCGTGACATGTGTCAATTGGGTGTTCCTGGAGTACCACCAATATCTCTGAGCGTGACTGACAAGACCTTTTCTCCAGACTCACAAACCGACATGATGATTTCCAGAGAAGTTCAATCTTTCAACATGGGCCGTGGCGCATACGATACTACGGATCTCCCAAAACCTCCACCACCAAAGCCCCGATAATCGATCCGATTCTTGAGACCACCACCAAATATCGAGGTTCTCTGAGCCACACGACCAAGGTGAACGACCTTCAAAGCCTTTCCGCGCCCTGCTTGACGATGTCTTCCATTGACCGAGGGATATGTCATCGGGCCTATTTTCTTCACAATTCATTCTACGGACCATTTTAAACTTCTTAAAGCTTTTCTCACGAAAACACACCTTCTAATACACCTATCAATGGAAACCTTGGCTTTTCAACATGTATATTATCCACCTCATACCTACGACTTGCGACGATTCTCATTCTTTCCATTGCCACCAACCTCCACGTTCCCGCTCCGATTGACCCCCCAACAATTGCCCGGCAATCTCAGCCATCTCAACACGGCAATCTCAACAAGAGTCCACAACGGCAATCTCGATACCGAAACAAGCCACCATTCCTCCCATATCAGCCTCCTGTCTCGAACCACAGCATAGACATCGTCTCATTGGCGCATCTCTCTACTTCCCTCAGAATCAAAAAAAGTCTTTTCGGTCTTGTCATGCGTGGTTACTCATCTCTTTGGCAACATAGACACATGCAAATGGAATACGGCGTTCACATCTAGAAGAAAAAACGGAATTGTAATTTTTATGTTTCTTGAAGAGCACAATCTTTCCGCGGCGGCCCGCTTCTCTCATTTTACTGTCTGTATCATCATCTTCGGGGCTACACAAAAATGGGAACATCACTGTTTGTTATAATTGGGTTGGGAAAAAGAACTGTTTGCGCATATAGATCTCCTACTGTCATTTGTTTTTTTGTTTTGTCGTCTTTGTTGGGAAGAATAAGAATTGGGTATTACGTAGCCTCACGGCTCTTGGAATTTTTTTCTTCTTCTGGCAGCCTTTGCTTTATTTGCTTTTTGCTTGCGCGCGATTTGCTTTCCCCTAAGAATTTGTATTCTATGTGTTTGAGGGGATGGAGCCCGTATGTTGAAGGTGTATCATTTACCTTCTTGCTTGTCTTTGTTGAAGGCTGGATCCTGATGTTTCGAGGAGACATGTTATACCCCAGTCATGGACTTTGATTCGCTGGTCTTGTTGTACGAGAAAAGGAGAGAAGAGGGAGGGAGCTTCACAGATTTTTGTTTAATTGGAATGGGTCGGCTTTTTGGGAAGAAGAATCAAGAACTTTTAATTACTACCAATATTATCACGCTTTCCCTTTACTTCTTCTTTCTTGTGTGACTTGATTTGCTTCTTGTGGAGGCGGAATGGGAAAGGGGCTTTCGCGAGCACCATTCAATTTTTCTGTTTGACATTTTTCGTTTTTCTTCCTGAGATCTTTTTTGGGTGAGGTTGGATGCAAGGGTCGATTGACTCAGATATTTCTTGGTCGCATTTTTTCCTTCTTTTCCACCTTCCAGTTTTTGGGGACTGGGTGGCTTGCTTGGTCGGAGGCTTAAGAGCTTGGACGCGGTTGGGGAAGTTGGCCTTGCTTTTTCCATGGTCTTGGCCATGGGTTTGAGGACACTCTCTCAATTGCTTGGACGAAAGGGGGAACATGCCATCACATTCATGGGGGAGTGGGGAGGGGGAAGGCATAGGTTGTTTCGTTTGGTTTCCCCGGCACATGGTGATGTGTTCGTGTTTCGGCTTCTTTCCTTGGGTGGGTTTGCGTTCATCTTCACCTCTTTGCCTGGCCTTGCGGGGATCGATGGATGATGGTACCGTGGTACGGGGCAATGAATGATTCGCACTGGGCGTTTATTAGGGTTCGGAAGTGTTTTCCTCGACGGGTTGCGGTGGGTGGGAAAGTTCCGTAGATCGGATGATTGAGTAATGACCTACCCTCTACGTACTGGTATTTGTCCATCGAGCACTCCTACCGGTCGGTCTGTTCACCGTCCACCTCTGTAGAAGGATCCCAGAGAGAGAGAGAGTTCTGGCGCAACGTGTTTGAGATGTCCTGTAGCCATTTTTAAACTTCTGCATTTTGGGCCAATCTTTGCGATGGCTTTTTTTCGGGGCACTGGTTTGTGACATTTAAGCTTCTTGTTTCTGGTTTTGGATGTTGGGGAGTGGGAGGGACTTTAACCTTAATTGGAGGGGAGGACATCGTGATCCACCCTGTGCCATCCACCCGACCTCGGGTGGGTTCTTTACACGATTAGCTTTGCCTGCGTGGAGGAATAATCGTGATGTGGATTTCGGTCGGATGTTGTCATGTTTTGTCTTTTTCTGGAACTTGAGACTTGACAGATCTAAAGTACAAAGATGAGAGAAGCTTGGTGTGTCTGGGGTTTTATTCTTTTTTTTTGTTTTACGCCGCCAGGGACTTACTTACAGTAAAGTACGGAGCTTTCCTCATGCGACTGACTGTACTGGAGATCAATGAACTTTGCTGCCTCGCGCGAATCCTCCCGAATTCTCTGCGGCTGAATGAACAATTGCTAATGTGTTTTCGCCGTGAGCCCTAAGGCCTGGAAATGGGAGATCGTTTGACGAGCAACCTAGTCAGTAATTGAAGGATTCGAAAATCGAGGTCATCTCCTAGGGGCATTTGGGATGGGTGTGGTAACAATCCATTGATTGAGCAAGTTGGGGATCAATAATGTCATCCTATTAATGAAAAGATATGGTCCCATCATGACTACCTAGCTGCAAGATAAAAAAGAAACCCCTCCATCACATCATCATCATTTCCAAAACTTATGGTGTGGCTACACGAAAACTCCAAGCACCCGTCTTCAAATAGAATTGGAATACAACATGAAAAAGTACGTACTGTACCTACCAGTTAGTTGCAAGACCAAGGTCCCCTTTTCCAGAATATGCATGGAATGTTCCACTACCGTACCCAGGAACGTCCAAAAGTCCGACCAAGTATCTGTCGTGCAACTTCAGATCCTGGAGGTCTAATCAAAGAAATGTTTACCCGGTGGTTGAGATAGGGGATAAGCGAAGCGGTGGTGTGTCGGAGATATGATATGGGATGGGGGACGGAAATAGGTCTGGTGTGGGTATGGGTGTGGGTGAAGTTTGGCGTATGCAGGGCGATAAGGGGGGTGGGTGGGTGTGAGAGATTTCATGATGCTGGTGGAGGTGTGGAGAGTGGAGGGTACGGGGTATTGAAAAGGGGGGTGGATGAGATAGGATGGGCTATTTCTGTTGGAGCTGGAAGTAGGGGGAGAAGAGAAGAGTTTACCGAGGGGGCTTAGGGAATGTTAGCCGAAAAGTTTGGATAGAGCTTAGACTACCGAAGTTCTACCCGATACCCGGGCTCCGGTTGGCAGGAGTCGGAACTTGAGGAGGTGAGGCTTAATCATACAGTTGATTGCCCCTCCAAACAACAAACAACGCAGCTACCCCAAGCTCATATCAACGCTCACAACACTGGTCTACAATCAATCCAGATCACTCGCCTGTGAATCTGCAAACTACCTCATCCCCATCACCCTCTCCCAGCCGACCTTCCTTCAAACAAACACAAACCAACCCTCACCTCCCCCAGCTCCCAAGCTACCCCACCGCCAAAATGTCAATAATGCAACACCACTCCGATGCCTCGCTCCTCGAGAACTGGCGCACCATAAACATCGACGCCCTCGACCCCGAATCCTCCTCCAACTTCGACACCTCGACCCTCCATCCAGCCTTTGCCCCCGTAGACGAGAACGAGATCCGAACACTGGGCCAACAAGTACGGCAACTCCTGCGCAGCGGCGACGCCGAGGGCGCCCTCCGCGGAGCTCTGGAAGGAGCACCATATGGAGGGGATGAAGCGGTAAAGGATTTACATCTGCAAACTGTCACCGAGGTCTTGCAGGGCATCAAGGCGAGTGAGATGAGTCCTATGTTGAAACGGATTTTCACGAGTGAGGGCGGGGGCGAGGCTTTGGATGTTTTGATGAAGTATTTGTGAGTTTCTCTCTCTCTGTCACATACTATCACCAGAATTATGGAAACGGGGATTAATATGATGATAGGTATAAAGGCATGGCTTCTTCAACAACTCGATCCGTAACTTCCCCAACCAAACCATCTATGTTGTCTCCCCAAATGACTGGCGGGTTCTCTCAAATGGGTGGACGGCCGACTCCGAGAAATGAAAATGATGGTGCTGCCATGAGTGTATTGCTTTCCTGGCATGAGAAGGTCGTTGAAGTTGCGGGCTTAGGATGTGTGGGTAGATGCATGAGTGATTGGCGTAAGGTCTAAATGGGGTTCGAAGATCTGGTCGTGGATTGGGGTTGGATGATGATCATGCAAATTTACATCCTGCCTAAATCACAAAAGGTGAAGAATGCAGGTAAGCCATGAGGATGTGTGGCTCGAGGCATACCAATATTTAGCGTTGCAAGACATGAGAAGACCAAATTCCCAAATAATTGAGTTAGGTTATGAATTATTTTGATCCCCCAAGATCATACCGGCATGATTACTTACCAAGCGGTTCCAATCTTGACAGGCAAAGCTATGGCAATCAAAGTTTTAATTAGGTATGCTATGAATCCAGATGAACTCCGTTTGAAAATGCTGCAGCAACTATGTACGAGAAAATCATCTTCCACCATCCCATTTCGCATTCCCACATGCAACCAATAGACTACAAGGAGCTCCAGAAGAGAATAGAAAAAGAGAGAAAAACCGCAATGAAATCAATACTACCTAGACTTCACATCCATCCCCGCTAATTGTCATTCCAAACCCTGTAGCTATGTTCTAGCACGCTCAGCTTGCACTCCAAGACCTTTTAACTATCCTCACTGGCCAAGGAAAGATAAAGAACCAACTACTCGTTACCCAAGCTCATCACGTAACAAGGACATTACCAAACACATTGGACATTTCCCTCATAGTTGGGGGCTGAAATACTTCGGGTTGCGTAGATTGGCCAACCGCTAACCTCTGCTCCATAAGGTTGATCATGGTCGCAGGGACACTCTCATCCGTTGCTCGAATTGTGAGACGGATCATCTAATCGTTATCAGTAAACGTGTTGGGCACAGACTGTACAAAGAGAGCATCATACCTGTTTTGCATAATTGGGTTCCAGCCTCAGCAAGCAGCCAAATTTTCGACCTCCACCAATGTGAAGAACACTGGCCCCAACAAAATTCTTTTGGTTTTTATCAACTCCATCCAGAACTCCCCATCGGAATCCCTGAACGGTTTTCCGTATGAATGAATCGTTGAACTCGCGATTCGAACCCTTGATACCGAAAACCCGTTGTTCTTCTCGTGGGGCACCGCCGATTTGGTTCCATCGCTTGAAGAAGTCTTCGGCCGTCAACTCTGCCGCGTCCATAAATTTGTGGATCGTCACGGGAAGTTTTAAGGTGAGAGCCTGCAAAGCTCCAGCGAGGTAACTTATTCGGATAGTAGGCGATTTATCAAAGACATTTTGAGCAGTGAACATGATCATCTGCTGACTTTGAGATCCCTGGCTGATTGTGCTCTCTGGTAAACCTTTGACTTCCCAAGTCAAATTCCCTTTCTCTGAAGCGTCGAGGTCCAGTGTGGTTGTGAAAGAGCTGACAGCAACTGGTGCTTTATTCGAGAAATATAAAATGACACATGCCATCTGTCCTCGATATTCTGATCGAACACCAACCTGGATCTGGCCATCTTCATAGAGAATCCCCTCTCCCTTGAGAAGCAGCTTATTGTATCCGATTTCCCAGCCAGGTGAAAGATGAGCAGTTGACGCCAAATTTGGTTGTTTGAGTGTCTTAGGCTCAGAAGGTCCAGCATCCATCATATCGAGACCCGCAAGGTCGTTGGCAACCTTTGCATGTCCGTTGGTACCATTTGTCGCACCGTTGGGCACCCCATTCCCATTGGTGCTTAAAGTTCGATTTAATCCCGGGTTCTTGACCATATCCTTCTCATTGGCATTTGCATCTTTGCCACCAACAATCCATGTCCGTTTATCGCTGGTGTTTGCATGCTTTTGGTGGAGTCTAGACAACAATGCAGATTGTCTTTCTGGGAATGGGGGCATCTCATCACAAACTGTTCGAAGAAGGTCATCTGTAGGCAAGCTGGCGAGAGCAAGATATTCGCATGCTCTTTGTTGAAGTTCGGAATCCAAAGTGTGGCTGTATGCTTGGAAAACATACATGAGGCGGGGTTTGATCTCGGGAAACAAATTGACGAACTTGATGAACGATGAAAGAATAATAGCTCTTGTGCTTGAGGAACAACCTTGTAGTTTCCCTTGCAGTGCGAGAAACTGTTCTATCGGACTGCAACCCTTGTCTTCGGCGATTAGATGGCCAAATTCGCCTAATAAGTAACCCCCTATTTTCACCAATGTCTCGTGACAATGATCCGCTTTGACATACTGCAAAATATTCTGCGCTGCGTAGACTTGGAGTTGTTCGTTATTTGTCACAATCTGGATGACTCGATGCCATACTTCATCGCTCACATGATCTCCTGCCATCGCGATGAGACGAAGAGAGATATCGACATACCACTGAATATCGGTCGCATATTTCTCGGTTAAAATTGCAATTTTGAGTACCATCTCCTCTCGAATGGCAAAGTCAGCATTTTGCAAATAGTGAAGAAGTTCTCCCACAATAGGCTGCGCGTTGGTCGAATCGCACATGCTGTATAGGAGGTCAAGACCCTTCCGCCGCACACTGATATCTCTATCCTTCAGAGACCCAATAATGATTGACTGATGTTGTTTGATAGGATCAAGTGTTTCCGCTCGGGCTGCTAGATGTGTCATAGCCTCCAATCCTAAGTAGCGAACATTTGTTTCACGAGACTGTATAAATTTCCCCAATCTCGTTGATATCTGGCTCATCAACGCCTGTTCCGTGTCAAGATGAATGATGAGGTTAATCGCTTCGAAGAGGACTGCATTCTGAGCGTTATTTTGCTGGACATTTTTTGGCATCTCCAAGGCTAAATTCAATATTTTTTGCAACGATTCTCGAATCAAGTCTCGAACATGTGTATCCTCTGAAGTTGGTTTAGTCTCAGGCATACCATTAATCCTCGGGGAACGTACCTGATGGTGGGAAATATTGCAGTAGTCGGAGCATTTTCACTTGTATCCAAGGGCACGGCACCTTATAATATAGATAGTCAGGTGCAAACTCTCCGTCTACCAAGATTCGCTTCATCCGGGAAGCCGCCTTCACGTAACTACCCTTGTATTGTTCGGGGTTGTCCTGAGCAAGGGCCATGACCAAAGACGTGACAGATAGAGCAACACCCATATCTACATCGTCCATCAAAGCTATTATTCGTTCGGCCCATTGTGGTTGAACAATATCGGGGTGTTTTCTGTATAGCCGCAATAGCGTCAGGGCAGCCTTCTTCTTTACGAATGGTTTCGATGTCCTCGTAAAAAGTCAGTCTTAAGTTGTTCATCTACAAGTAGCATCCAACTTACGGGGATATTAGTAATCTGTGAACTTCGCCGCTTAATGCTTCTCCCATTTCCCTACTTCCAACATTGGCAATCGCGTGCAAGGCTAAACAATTGAACAGCTCATTATGATCCGTAAGATCTTTCCGTATGCTGTTTACTACGAGATGTAAGAGTTCGTGTGATTCGTGTAGGAAAAGGGTCATTGCAAGGTAGCCGATCTGTTTCTCGGAGTATTTGTTCGCGGAGATAAGGTTCACAGCCTCGAGATGGCCAAAGTCTACGTTCCACCCCAAAATGTATATGTACAAAAGCTTCCGTATGTTAGATGTAGTTCCAGTACAAGAGCGAGGGTTTTACCTTGCAGACATATTTCTTCTTGTGGTATCCGCTGAGACTACCGTCTGCAATGACAGTCAGTAGACAACCTTGCAAACCCATCAAGAAATGCGCCTTTCGTGTATACCTTTGAATTTCTGTCTGAATTGTTTGTCAGCCTCGCTCTAATTCCTCGCATCGTCCGATGTATGTGTAACCGCATACCTTATATTTGCCAATTCCTTATTGATTCTCTTCTCCTCGAGTTCCCTTGCTCGTGCGTTTCGTAAATCCGCAATAAATTGTACCAATCCGCGCATATTCGAGTTGTTTCCCGAAGAACCCCGGCTCAAAAAGCTGGTGGCTGCTGAAGTCGCCATAGTTGTTTACTGAGATGGCGCTTCCAGGAAAATCTCAGAGGGACTAAGGAGATTGGACCAGGCAGATGTGCCCTTGTGCAGACAGTTTCCTACGTCGGACTGGCAGTGGTAAACTCAAGTGAATCGGCGGGTCTCTTGTCTGAAAACTAGGTGTTTGTTGTTCTCAGTGGAGATGTTGCAGATCCGTTGAAGGGAAAGGCTTCTCAAATTAGCCCTGCTCGTGGACGTCCATCGGCTAAGAGGAGGCAAGCAGCCAGCGTGGTCAGTGTGGTCTGGGTCTGCGAGAGCGAGGTTGAGGGTATATTTGGGAGCTTGGCGTGGAGTGGCAGGAGGGAGATGTTGTGAGAGATCGGTCGTGATGTTGATCCCCCTCTCCCATGGTTGGTCAGTCTTGATTGATGCGATGCCACTGCTCCTCGCAAGCACTAGACAGGGGTTGGGTCCGGGTCTGTGAGCCTCTGCACCCAAACAATGAACCTTCGTGAGAGGCTCCTGTTGAGCCTTGTCACGTCACGACAGCCTTCCCTCCCCAACTCTAAATCACACTCGAGTACCGGTACCGAGTACGCATATCCATACCTCATCATATATTTGTGGTGGGAGTTTAGATATGCAACACCACACTCCTCAACATCCCCATCTCAGAGCACAACAATGAACTCAGCAGTACTTCGCCCTTTTCTACCGCGAATTGTGGCCAGACAAACACCTTCATCTGCAATTTATAATGTTAGGGCTTACGCCACACAGAGTTTGAGTACAGGGAATCCCGCCTTCCAGGTATTCAACCGCAACACAAAGTACCAGCAACGAGAAAGAGCGGCAAACAATGTTGAACGAAGTCGGCAAGTGGATTACTTGAAAGATGAGGTGGCTATGCGACTGACAGAGCGATTATTGGTATTAATATAACCTCAATCAACGGCAGCTACAACTATATAACATTTATTGACTCCTTCCAGGACATCAATCGCCATTTTGGCCATGTTCTTGATCTTGGTGCAAATGCATGTAACATTGCTCGCGCCCTCACGTTGCCAAATCCAGATCCAGACCCTTCAAAGCCATCATCTCCTGCTCTTGCAACCCGAGTATCGCATCTTACTGCTGCGGATTCCTCTCGTGCAATGCTCTTTCGAGATGCCGATCTTCCATTCAATCAGGAAATCAGCCTTACCCGCGAAGTGCTCGCTGACGAGGAAACACTTCCATATGAGGGCAGCACATTTGATGCTGTGCTGAGCTCGTTGAGCATGCATTGGATCAATGATTTGCCTTCACTGTTGTCTCAAATCAACCATGTCCTGAAGCCTGATGCCCCATTTATTGCAGCAATGCTGGGAGGAGACTCCTTGTATGAATTGCGAACGTCACTGCAGCTCTCAGATCAGGAGAGAAGAGGAGGCGTTTCTACACACGTCTCTCCTTTAGCCGATGTCAAGGATATGGGTGGTTTACTGCAAAAGGCTGGGTTCAAAATGTTGACTGTGGATGTTGATGATATCATTGTCGATTATCCGGATTCTTTCGCGTTGATGCAGGACCTTCAAGCCATGGGAGAGAGCAATGCGGTACTGGGACGAGAGCCTGGTCCTATTCAGAGAGACGTTCTGCTTGCCAACGAGGGAATCTATAGGGAATTGCATGGAAATGAAGATGGCTCTTTACCGGCCACTTTCCGATTAATTTATATGATCGGCTGGAAGGATGCACCGAACCAAGCCCAACCACTCCCGAGGGGAAGTGGGCAGGTTAACATCACAGATATCCTTGGTGGTGGAGCTGTCCGGTGAACGCCTGTAATCATAATGTATAAATCTGTAAAAAGCTGAACTATTGCCATTGGGCGGTGAGGATCTTTTTGTTTTATGGCTTTAGTGATTCAGTGAAGGTTTTTTCATACTTCCGCATCATCTTTGTAGATGAACCATTGAAGCAAGAAGTTCCTGTACCTGGATCGCAAGTCGTCCTTGAACGCCCCCCAATGCATTTTTGTATGTGCGACTCGCACGATAGAAATACCAACTCATTGCGAAAAGACGGAGAAGAAACTGGTTTCGTTAAGCCAAACCCAGTTGATGAGCTTGTCCTACGCATCATCTCATGTTACACACGGAGAATTCCAGGTTCGAGAAATCTTTCTCATCGCATGACGGGTTCACAGCCCATACTTCAAAAGGCGAGTGGTCAAAAATCTAGCTTTCTTAGATATTTGTTTACTAACACAATTTCTGATAGTGTGTTCTTAGGATAAGCGACTTCCATATCGTCACTGGCATTGCGATTTCGGTCAGTGGATATGGCCATTTAAAATGCGGCCTCTCCGCCTATCACTGGCAGATAATAATCTACATGTCGTGGTTCTCGCACACTACGCACCTCTGCGTTGACCTTTTTGCGAAATTACCTTTATAACCACCCCGAGGAGCGTATCTGGAGACTGGTGGTCATGTTCGTTGTGCTATGTATGTAGATCGTCGGTATCGTGCCAACGACTGGATTCGAGAACCGTGACGGGCCACAGCTGTCTAACCGAGTCGGCAACCGCTAAAGCGAGAATGCAATATGCTTCTTTCCAAATGCGCGGGTGTCAGATACGACTACTTCTATGGTACTTTCAATCACGGTGCTTATTTTCAGCTCCATCACCCGGGTTAGAAAGCTACACAAGAATCTTCCCAATTCGATGGCTAGCCGCTCTACTTTATTTTATTTGGTTTGATTCGCATTATTATAATTGCTTCTCTATCTAAAACAATAATTCACTTCAAGCACCACCCTCCCTAGCTTACGGAAAAAATAACAGTATACAGTCCCTTCGCAAAAGTAGCAAGAAAGTTTTATGTACATTCAGACCTTTTTGTGTAGTTTTGTGCATTTTAGTAGTTTGTTTTTGTATTTCTACTACTATATAGCGTTCCGGGATTTTTCTTAGCTTTATACTTCGATTATTTGGCCTTAGTACAAGGGTTAAATAGCATAAAAGTGGCTTACTTACCTAGGACTATATGCCGATTAAAAAGCGCTACAAAGTGCCACCATGTGCATAAAACCCTTGTTTCTGCCTACTTTTGCGAAGGGACTGTATATACATATCCTGTAAGATTACGTAGCAAGTAAGGAAAGAACCATCAACTTTCAAATAAAGAAAGAAATGCACTTCCCCCAATCCCTACACAACACAAAACAAAAAACCAACCCCCAAAATACCAAGAAAAAGCATCTCCCCATCTCCCCATCTCCCCATCTCCCCTCTCCCCCTCTTATCTCACAAGACAACCAACTCCAACCCCGTCGTTGAAACTCAAGATAGGACATCGGATAGTCGCTACAGTACGTAGAAACCCACCCACAGGACCCAGATTACAATCCGCGAGGAAGTGATGTATAATCTATCATAGTCCTACTAATTGGAGTAAGAATGAGTCGGGATAACAGAGTAATATTACACAGAAAGGAGAAGTTTGTTTACTACCATCGACCGATCAAAGTATAATAAGAAAGTGGAGTGCGCAATCTTACAGGTACGGTATATCTCACCTCAATCCGTACCTAGTATACTCCTCACAGAGCTCGTGAAAAAACCAAAACAGAGAACTTGGCGAGAGCGAATCATAGGAGGGTAGGGTCGCTATAAAGCCCAAAGCAGTTCCAAGATCCATACAGCCAAATAAACACAACACACAACACGACCCATCCCATCGTACTCACAGCCCAGCAGCTAACCGAACACAACCTCACAATCCAGGTAATGCAAACTTGAAGACAAGGTAGAGAAAAATCTTAATAAATAGAAAATTCAACTTTTAGTAGAGAAGTATTCTCACCGAATACGGAGTATCATATCCTCAATCACCACCTACCCATCCATCCATCCACCAATACTTCCAGCTCCAGCCAGTGGGCAATCTACACCCCCAAACCCACCCCACCAAACCCCACCCAAATAAAACGCCATGCTAAAATAAAACACACCTAAAGCCATAAGAGCGTCGAAAAGAAACCCAATACCGTCATCGTAATCATCACTAAAAAGAAGAAGAAGAAGATAACAATATACCTCCCAATCCTAATCACCTCCACCCCCCTGGAACCTCATCCCCAGCACCCAACTCCCCTCAAACTCCACCCCCCTCCTCACCCTCGTCCCCGCTTTCCTCCAAACCGCCGCCCCAAGACCAACATCCGCGACAAAAAGCTGCCACTCCTTCCCCATCCCAACCCCATCCTCATCCGAAACACCCTCCCCAAGCACCATGGCCTCTAAAAGTCCCTTCTTCGGTGCTCCCATCGCAACAACATACCTCGCGTGGATATATAATTTCCGGCCGTCGATGATGCTAACTTTGCCACTCGTGGGATCGATACCAGTAGGGATATCGATTGCCAAAACCGGAGCTTTGCTTCGATTGGCCCACTCAATGAGTTCATATGCTGTTGCTTGATCACCTGTTCTCAGCTCTTCAAACGAAATTGTCAGGCCGAGTAGACCATCGATGATGAGTTCGATGGGGGAAGTCAAGGTCTTTACATATTCCAAGAGCTCGGATTTCGTGATGACTTTCCCGCCAAAGCCACGGAAGACTTTGATCTGGCGCCGTACCCCGGCCAAGAGTTCCTGTTCTCTTTCAAGCCCGAGAACGCAAACAATAACATTCAAGCCATGATTTCGGAGATGTCTTCCTGAAGCGAGGGCTCGGAGCCCGCTCTTGTTGTTTCCAGCAAATACGATGACATTAGGGATGGTGCTAGCCTTGCCTTTGGTAAGACCCCCACCACTAGCATTCGAGGCAGATAGCGCAACCTCAGCTATACCGCGGCCGGCATTTTCGCCCATCATATCTTCTGAGAGGCCTAATTCATGATCTGCAATATTTTCGAGGTTAAGCATTTGCAGTGCTGAAATTGGTTCACAGCGACGATCGGATGGTACTAAATAGAATGTGGGCTTATTTGGAGCCGGAGGTGCCTGCTGGACGAGTTAGACTACGATGTAGAACTTTGTAATAATTGACTTACCGAGTGAGTACGGGGAGCCGCGGCAGCCATAATTGAGCTGCCTTTACGGGAAACTGGTTTCCGGTTAAGGCTCAGCTTGCTTTCTGCCCTCCCAGCTCGCCTTGAATTTCTACCACTTCCACTTCCTCTCTGAGATGCCCTTTCTTCTCTGTCACTCTCCCCAGCTTCACTCTTCCAAATATCAGGTTTTGTTCTTATGACGCTACTGGGTATTTCTAGGACGTTCTCAGTGTAATGAAGATTCTTTCCTCCAGCTGTTCCAGGTTTGGTTTTCGGCAGTCTATTATGGGCCACCAATCGATCCTCATCAGCCACGCTATCCTCGGCTTGGATTTGATTGAAGACAGTATGTTTGTCGAATTTGGCAAGACTACCTGCAAAGTCGAAATCGCCCATATCTTGAACATCCGTTGCATCTTCTGTCGCCCACCCATTCTCATCCCCTAACGGATGTCCTCGCCCTCGCTGTTTTTGACGCTTCAAGGTTGAGAAGGGTTGAAACGACGGGTTTGGTTCTAACAAGGGTGTTTGTCTCCAGCCTTTCGATTTCGTGGTATCTTTGGCCGGTATGACATCTGGCTCTTTGAAATCTTGGTGTTTTGCCTGGCCTTTCCTTCTTCGTGTTCTCCTCCCAGGCTTTGGTGGAGGCTGTCCCGAAACCTCTCCATCCGCAGCAAGCTCCTCTAGAATATTTGCTTCAATGCCGACATCTGCCTTTAGACTTATATTTTGCATAGGTTCAACCAAGTTCGCACTAGGTGTGGGTGTAATTTGAGTGAGCGTCTTGTCATCTGGGGCTCTTGCAGTTTGTGTCGACGCCGTCTTCTCCATCGCACTCCCATTCCACTGCCCAGGAAGCCTCGTCCGTGAAACAGGTACCGGCCGCTTTCCCATACTCAGTATCGCAGGATCCTCGAATGTCTTGGACTTTGCCAGTATCGGTAGAGTTGGTACAGGCGCGGGCACAGGTATAGCGGCCGGAGGAGGAGGGGGAGGGGCAGAATTCTCATCGATGGCTTCCACCAATTCCACAATTTCCGCAGCATTAATCGTGAATTCGGCGACATACTTGCCATTGCTGGGGCAGGTAACTGGAAATTTTGCATGTTAGCAACCTTCGGTGGTCACCACTCCCATCTGAAGTGGAGGGGAAACTTTTTGGCAAAACCATACCATCACGCAAGGTCAAGCTCTTGCCAGGATCGATACCACTCACCACACCCCTCAGTTGCGCCCCTGGCGGAACGCTGAGCGTAACCAACATAGTGAGCCCAATAAATGAAGCCATGGCGGGGTTGTTGGTGTGGTTTGTTGCACAGCTTCACGTCGTCCGTAGTCTGAATATTTTTATGCGATAGCTTCGTCGTAGTCTAGTGCTATCAAGAACGGGAACGCGCATGGACACAGGCGGGGGGAAGTCGCGTTGTAGACAGACCCTCGCAAATTCCTGCTTCGTCTTCACTTTTGTGAGGGGATTTGTAGAAAGTTGGTATGGGGAGTGGGGGTAGATATAGGGGGTAGGGGTAAGATGAGTTGAGGTTCACTGTGGAAGGATCAAACAATATTTTACTTTTTTTGGTGATGCTACAGTACACCTGCACCTGCATTCGCCAGCGGAAGAAAACCCCGCTTCCCTTGCTTATCGTCATGCATGAGGCTTCTTCTGCAGGATGGTACCTATGTAGCAAACCAAGCCTCTTGATTTAGGATTAATATGATATGGTATGGTATGGCATTAATTTAGGAACGATATCAACGTCTGAAGACAAACAATGCTTCATAATGCACGCAATTCTTCAAGCTCCATACTCTTCACGGAGCTGTGTACAGGTACACCAATTGGTATTTTATTACATGTGACCCCCCCTGTATTCTCAGCTTCCATTCCACCCTTTCTAGGCCCCCAACTCAGATAATCTGAACATGAACCTTCTAAGCTCTTTAGCAAATTCTACCTATTGCTGATCATAATCATATCGCTTACATAGGTATTGTTATCGCACACCTCCAGCCAATATTCGCCTAGCAAAATAAACCCACAAGACCAGCAACGCCATGCAAATGCTTGAATGTACCCTCTGCAATATAAATACAATGCCCCATACATTCCCAAGTATCCACTTAACGGTAAGCAGCCATGAGCTCCTCGTCGTCTGCATATTGACCCACCTTCCCTTTCGCTCCTTTCTGGAAAGGGGGGACTGTCGTAGAAACAGACTTTGGGTAAGCTACGGTTGGATGCTGCATGGCTTTGTTGACACTGTACAGACTGTCATAAAATTGAGCCACTCGCGGATGCGCCATGACCTTGGATTTGTCAAAGTTATGAACCTCGAGGCCTTCTTGACTAACGGCTCGACTGAGTGCCACATATGCTTGCCCCTTCTCGAAAATTTTCTTGAGGTCAATCTTGACACGTTCCAAGGTCTGACCTTGAGCTTTATGAATCGACAGAGCCCATGCGAGAATAAGTGGAAGTTGGGTACGTTGTGCTTGAACCTCGCCGTTGGGTAACTCGATTTTCCAGTCCTCTGGCATTACCAACAGATCTCTGACTGTACCATCGGCAACAGCAAAACGAACGAGGGGAAATTCTTTGCCAGTATTGGGGTTAGGGTCTTTGTTATTCGAGAATCTTGCGGTGATGGTTTTTTGGTTTCGGCCTTCATCGGCGAGAGCATCCATACCCCCCTCTTCCAGGATCTCGGGATTTTTGTCATATATCTCGAATGTGACCTCGCTCATAAAAGCAATCACTTTTCCTAGAGATCCATTCACTAATCCGTCGTCCATATTCTTAATCAACATCACCTGGGCACCCTTCTTCAACTCCATGGTCTTAGGAGCCATCATATTGGAAAGAAGCCTTTCACGCATGGCCATATCGGTGATTGTTCCACCATCGACAGCGTCATACCTGTAGCTCTTTCCCACCAGGGAGCGCATCCTGGATGCATTAGAATTCTCGACTTCGTTTCTTGTTGGAAAACTACAGCACAGATTAGCGGGGGATTGTTACAAGGCCTAAATGTGCCTACAGTTCAGTTGCTTCCAAGGAATCCTCGAAAGCGGGTTTTCGATTCAACTTCTTAAAGGCTTTCACTGTCTCTTCAGATATCTTACCCAACCGCATCTCGTTTAGCATGTTAGCGAAGACTAGCATCGATTAGTTAAAACATCAGTCTTGAGATCAGAAAAAGTTCGTACCTGGATCTTTCTGACGGAAAACCTCGGTCAATCCAATAGTGTGGTGGATCGCAGTTGACCAGGTCCCAGCATCGAAAGCAAATTTCACACCTCTAGCTTTGTTATCGTACTCGGGGACAGGAGGAAGTTGGAAGAAATCGCCAGTTATGACAAGTTGGATGCCTCCAAAAGGTCGGCCATTATTGCGGATAGATCTTGCAATTGCCTCCAATTTGTCAAACAAATCACCGTCTACCATAGAAATCTCATCAATGATAAGAATTTTAGTCTTCAACCATCGATTCTTGGCTTTCGCGTTTCTCTTGATCTTCTTCACGAGAGCTGGAACATCCTCCTTGCCAAGTCCGATGCCACTGAAACTGTGCAAAGTTACACCGCCGATATTGCACGCAGCCAAACCCGTGGAGGCAGTCACAGCGACACGATCTGGTTCTCGGATATATTTCTTGCGCAGTTCTGCGATGATTGCCCTCATCAGAACCGATTTTCCTGTTCCGGCTGAACCAGTAAAGAACACACTTTTCGACTGATTGACAACCAGATCTTTAACTCTCTCCTGTTCGGTACTCAAACTAATGGGAGTTATTTTGACATTTGAACGCGCATGGTCACCCATTGCTTGTGCCGCCGACTGATCGAGCTTTCTTGTGGCTTTCTGTTTATCCTTGAGTTTCTGCTTCTGATCACGGATGGCGCTCCCGGTAGTGGTCCAAGGCATTTGCTTCTCCTTAGGAGTATGTCCCCATTTACCCATTTTGGTTGGAGGTGACGATGTCAAGTCTATCATGCCATCTTCCTCCATCCTGGCAGCAACCTCATCCTGTTCTGATTTCTTTTGGAGCCATGGTAGGGCTCGGCGTTTCACAGGCCTGGTATTGGCATCGGGTTCATTGGTTGTCTTCGGCACGCTTGGGGGGGCTGTCGCGGCAGGCCTTTTCCTAGGAGGCGGCAGTTTATGCGATGGGGATGAAGATTCCCAGGTGACTGCGCTACTAGGTGGTTGGTAACTCTGAGAAACATCTGAACGCGGGGCTTCTGGTAGGTTATAAGGGGAAGGTGATTTTGGCATTGGCTTTTGTGAGAGAGGCTTAGGCGGAGCAGCCATGGGCATTACAGTAGGCATCTCGAAATCCATGTCCAAGTCAATATCATCATCGAAATCATTCTCATCAAAATGAACCGGGATCTGATTCTGGACAGGCTGTTTCGCAGGCTTTGAGATATCCTGTGAGAACGTTGCGGAGCTTTGGCTGTCTTGAAAAGAGTCTGACATGTTGAATAATGTGCTGGCGCCCATCGTTGAACCAGTGCTCTCTGACTTTTGCCTCATTGGCGGTCTGCTATTTGGTGATCTCGCACGAAAGGGTTTGGCAGCATTGGTGGTACTCGGGTTGATGGTGTTCTTGTATCCCGTATAACCACCAATTGACTGGGTCGACTGACTGGCTTTCTTGAATTGCTCCTGGATGTTACCATCGTGAGCGGGGCTGCTAGAGGGAAACAGTTGCTTCTCGAGAGTCGACTTGGGTGGAGGGGCGTTGGCACCAGCGTCCTTCACGGCACGGCCTAACATTGCGTCTGCGATGGAGGAGTATGGGCGTCGTGCATCGAGAGGTGTGATGACGGATCGAGGAGTTCTGACAATGCTCCCCCTACATGCACTCGCAATAGTAATACCACCTCTCAAGGCAATCAATGCTCGAGCACGAGTAGCCGCCGCCGGAGAGAAGGCTGGTACGCGGGCCAGACCAGTCGGCATACAATCGGTGGGGGAGAATGGCAGTGGGAGTGGTTGTCGGGTAAACAGTAAACAAGACTGAGGAGGGAAGGAACGTGAGGTATTCTGCTTTCGTGTCCGTGTGGGGTTGGAGGAAGTCGCGACTGGGTGAAGGGGACGCGACGCGGTACGAGACTGAGGAACTTTTCCAGCTTTAATTAGTCTTAGTCAGCGTTTGCCAAGCCAATTCAAGCCAATGGAAACCTCTATTTTGACCTCCTGAAATATTGTCTCCGTCTGGCCTCGCTTAAATCCCATACCTTTCTCATATCACGCTAGCAAGCGCTACCGGTAGTCGCATCTATGGCTTTCAGACAGTTCGAGTCATTGTTGTCTGAGTTTTGCGGATTTATGTGGCAAAAACTTCACTCTTCTCACTACTGTGACATCGATATTTACCACTCTCATACGAGACCTGGTTATAGAAAGCGCAGGGAAAGGATGCATCGACTATTATCACTCCATGTACATCCCCTGAACGCATCATTATACTAGAGAGTTAACGATTAGATCTGATTACCCGACGCGCTTAGCATAATCGAGACCGATGGATGTCTTGTTTCGGCTACACTATCCGGCTCTAACAAATGAGTCAGTTATTCCGGGACTTTTAGGACAACATTTCAAGGAGTACATCGAATGACTACTACGTCTCTTCATTTTCTGATGGCGAAGCAGGTGACTCACAAGTATTGTTCAAGGAGTCCCAGAAAGAATAAAAGCTCTGAGCTCTCCCTTCTTCTGAACGCTCTTGTATGATACTAGCAACCTGTTCCTGGAGGGAACACACAAGCAATGGGCGTGGATAGGCTGAAGAATAAATATGTTGCATTGATTTAGTAAGAGTGCTAATATATTATCCTGCCATGATAACATCTCGGTTATGGTCCCTATGAGCGGTTTGAATATAATGTGCTAATGATATCCTAGAAAGAACAGCGCGGCGCTTTTCTCCCATCCAAACCCTAGATGCCATAAAATCATCCGAAGCCAAACGAAATCAACCGGAAACATGGAGTAATTCAGAGATCCAGGCTTTCTGCTTCAGTCTCTCCATCGGTGTTGCTTATGTACTCCGTGTCACCATCCATGTCATCCAAAACCTCCATGCTAACAGCTTCATCAACCTCCATTTCGATCGGGTCTGGCTTGTTCACTTCCACTTCATGCATCTGTCTCCACTCGAGGCCAGAACGCAGACCCATCGGCAAGAACTCTCTATGCTCCCCAATCTCCCCACCCTCCCTTTTCATCGACTCTGCCGCGTTCACTTCAACCTCCCGTTTCTGTCTCCAATTGAGGTTGGGGCGCGAACTCGTTTGGGCGAATTTCCCGTGCTCCTCACCCTCATCATCCTTCATTTCCATCGGCTCTGGCTTCTTCACCTCAATTTCGTGCATTCGTCTCAAATTAAGATTGGGGCGCAAGCTCATCCGAAAGAATTTTCCATGCACCGCACACTTAACATCCCACTTCTCCGCTGGAAGCCTGAACGGATATCCCTTAGCAAACCAATGAACCAATGTCGTCTCATCCCAATTTAGCTTCTTCAATTGCTCCCGTTGCTCAGCCGACGTGCCGTCCAGACAAACATATGGACAAGCAAAGTAGCGGTGCGAGTACACACGTCCGAAATCCTGGCGAGATGTCAAATGAATGACATATTGCGTTGTATCTTGAATGGGATTATTGGCAAGTGCCTCGGGTGTGAGAACTGGCTGTGGAACCCACTCTTCATTGCTCGGAGTCGTGTCTGGGAGCATGGCGAGACGGGTTTCGTTGTCGATTCCGATGAAGTCGAGTTGACGTTGTCGTCGAACTGCGAACTCGAGGAAGGATCGGAAGTGGTCATCATGGACGGAGCGGTTTTCATCGTTGTAGGGTTTGTTGTTTTGAGATGTGTGGCTTGGGACTGCGTTTGAGCAACAGAAGATTGGTAGCATTGCGACGAAGGGGTTTGGATCGAAGTATTGAAGTGAATTCATGGTTACTGCTAAAGTCTTTCCTTCGATCAGGTCTTTGGTCTGATAAAGATGAGTTGATAAAGATAAGTTGATATTGTTGAGATCGCGGGATTATACGATCCCGGTTGATATAGCCACTTGAATTGCTTCAGTGGGTTATTGGATTGTGCAAACTCTTTCTTAAGCATTCACAGCTGGGTATTGGAGATGAGGATTTCAATCACAATACACAGAAGTCACCGCATTAGGATGTGAATCACGGCCGATATCGCAGCGCGATGATTTCATCAAACTGTTTGATATAACAGAATTCTCCGCTATTTCTTCAGCTACGTAGGTTTGTAGTTTTCATTAGATAAAGAGCTTCCTCTGTAGACCCCTTCATAGACTCGGATGGTTCATTTTGACTTTCAACCTCTTAAGGTATCAGATCACACGCAGTGCATGTAACCCACTACCCTGGGATTGATTCTGATATGATATAGTGCTCATTTCTTCCAAGTTGTTATCATTGTTTCCAAGTTTGAAAAAAACACATTTCTTTTGCACAGTTGGATTGAAGGCGCGAGAAAATTTCATTGTCAAGTCGTCCCTCTATCTATTGACATTCCCACCTCAAGCACCACACATATCGAGGTCATGACAAACCCCAAGAGCGCCTGGCAGATAGTCCAATCTGCAAATCTCACCTTTTTTCTTTTCTATTCACCCTCCCCCGTCCATTCTCCGTCCATTCACTCTATTCTCTTCGTCATCATATTTTCCCATCCCCTTCCCATAATCCCCTCCCTCAAAAAACCCAAAGCAAACCAAAAAAACCCCCAAAATCAAAAACAGCAAAACTCCAGGCCCCCTGTGAACGGAGTTTGTGGTCTGTGGGTCATGTGGCGTGGTTATGGGTTTGGAATGAGATAGGATGAGTGAATTTTGTGGGAAGGAGGGGACTTCTATATTTTCTTCTTGTTGACTTTTGTTGCGCTACGTATACACGCCAACTTTGTCTTATCATTTGAGCACGATGGAAGCCCTTGGTGTTGCTGCTGGTATCGCGGGCTGCCTTAGCCTTGTAGGGCATGCACTTGATGGGACCAAAAAGCTGAACCACTTCGCGCTAGATATGAAAGCCGCGCCAGAAGTCATACGGGATTACCTTATGGACTTTTAATCATGTTAAAGAGCCCTCTTGAACTTCTAGTAATTGCTTGCGAAACAACGAGAGTTAGTAGCTCGTATTTATGTAGATAGATACTCTACTAAAATCAACGGTTATACTTCTTCTAAGTTTACATTCGTCTAGCTATATGAATTATTAAAGTACAGGCAGAATAATAGTATACAACTCATATCTTTAGACACTAAAGCTCACCGTGCTTTTGAAAGCGTGGTGTTAAGAACAACATGAGGTCCACGGGTAGGTAGGGATAACGCGTACAAAGCTCGGACCACCAATTAAGCGAGAGGGAAAGGGGTCGATTTAACTGCTCCCGAAAATAATTGGAATCAAGTTTCCAATACCAAGCAGCACTACTCCTCTACACGAGCCCTTGCCTCCGCGACCACTTTTTGCCAGTCTGTGTATCTCATATATAGAGTGAGTATGCCAGCAACTATCCCAAGTCCACTCAGCGGTCCAATCCAGAGACCAAATACACCTATATGCAGTGGTCCAAAGGCCAGAAATAGCGAGAGTGGCACTGCCCATATATAGTAAACACCAAGATTGATCCATCCTCCGATTCTTTGCCTTCCCATGCCTCGGAGCAAGCCACTTGAAAGAATTGCAAAAGCATCAAACATCTGATTTGCTGCCACGAGGGGAAGTACGCTGACGATGATATCCCGAACGGTGGGGTCTTCGGTGAAAAGTTTGGCGATGGTGCGTCGTAGAAGTGTCAACATAGTGAGGTCAAACAAGCCAATTCCAACGAATACGATGTAATATATCCTCCAAACCTTTCTTGCTGCTGTCAAGGCGCCATGTCCGAAAAGATTCCCGAAGCGTGTGGAAGCCGCCACAGAGGTGGGCATGGGAATATGGTATGTTGTGATGGCTACCGAGAACAGAACAGACTGTGCGGCGAGAGCTTCGTTGCCCATATAACTTGATGCGAAAGTGAGGATTTCAAAAGCAAGCCATTCCGATAAGACCATGAATATTCCCGGAACACTAAGCCTGATTATTTCGCCCCAATTCTGGAGAACCTTGGCCAAAGAAAATCTTGGCCAGCATTCTAGCATGGGACGAGCAAATAAGTTAATATAGAGTAGCAGTAGAATTGGTTGAAGGGTGTTAGACAGGGCCACCGCTAGGCCTGCACCTCTGAATCCGAGGCCGAACCGAAACACAAACAGCCAATTCCATAGGATATTGAGAGGAGCACAAACCATCACAACCATCAAGCAAGCAGTGAAATTCCCTTGTGCTTGCATGAAACGTTTTCCAGCTTCAAACATGGCAAAGCCAGGGGCTCCCAGGAGGTATAGCCTTAAGTAAGAGCCGGCCAACTTCGCAAGGTTTGCGTCAGGTACTAGTAGCTCGAGTATCCATGGCGATGATAACCAGAGTGCGCCCTATTTTGAGAAGTATTTAAGTCAGCTCAATTGTTTTAGAAAGATTCGAGAGTCAAAAAGAATTTTGTGAGAAGGATGAATCATTATTCGAATACACCCAGGCCAACAGAAACCATTGCGTCGACGACCACGGAAGAATTGAGCAATTAATATCCATCCGATGAGTTTTGTATCCCAGAAATCCTGGAAAAACTAAGTAACTTGGCTTTCTAACTCTTGGAAAATTCAGGATCGGGGAAGCGGGGGGGAGTTACAATAGGTATGGTGGCAACTAGCATTAGGAGCCACATCCGCTGAACGTGGCGGCCAACGAGCTTTTTTTTACCAGCACCAAAAGCCTGCGAAGCGAGGGTATCGAGAGACGTAGCTAAGCCTTCATAGACACACAGCCCGGTAATATTTGCCGTCATTGTTGCCAATGATGCTGCTCCCAGTTCACTCGTGCCTAATTTTCCTGCAACATATACCATGACAAGGTTGTAAGAGTATTGTAGAAGATAGGTAAGAACCAGGGGTGCCGAATTCTTCGCCAGTGCTTTAGTTTCAACTTTCCATGTAGTATCGAAATCGTTATTCGTCTCCAAGAGCCTAGTGTCTGTATGTTCGATGGTCTGGTATCCTTTTTGGTGTTTGGATTGGGTGCATTCACTGAGGCCGTCGGGTTGATATTGGTCTCCCAGCAACGTCGTAGTCTCTAAGGGTGCCATTGGAACCTTTTCTCAAGTGTAGAATAGTGTCTGCCAAGGCGCTGAAGGTGAACGGCTCGGCGTGATGGATGTTGACAACCAGAAAGATGCGAAGAGTGGTAGTAAGCTTAAGTTCAAGGTTTCGGCGGTATGCTGAGAGCTGAAATGAAAAGAAAATGGCTCTGCAGCCACAAGCGAACGCCTTTTTCTCGTCGGAGGACAGTTCGGGCTATGCTTTTCGGAGTTGACTTGCCCCAGGAGGTACATGTTGGTATTGCATTTCGCCAGTAATTCCTCGGAATGCCCTGGGTACGATCAGTAGTCGTCACGAAATCTCGGCACTCACTGGTACAAGTGGATGGAAATACATCCTTCCACGTGACGTTATTGTATTCACTGCAACGGGAAGGAACGAAAAGGGTAACAAAAATCTCTTTTTTCTTTTTGTGATTCGATCGAGAGAGAAGGACCATGTATGGAGTCATACACACTGATGTTTGAAGTCATGATTAACAACTTTTTAGATTGGGGGCGCAGATGTTTTATTCAAGTGGCACTGCTTACGGCTGGAATACCGCAGACATGGTAAAGGAAACCATACATTCCTTTTTCTCTGATAATCTTCTGATGATCTCGCACTGTACCCAGTAATGTCACACAAATCATCTTTCCAATCCGTAGAAAGAGTTCTGTGTAATGGGAGTACGTTTGTGATAGGCTAAGACGAAAATTACGCAAGTCGCGAACCTGAAATTGATTTTTCCTTACTAAAAGATATGTATGATAGCGTAATGGAATCCTTCCTCGAAGGTCAAGTTGAAAAGAAACTGTCATTGTCGTAGGAACAACCATTGAGAGAAACCTCACCGCCAACCAAAACAGAAGAAGAATTGCGCTGACTGGGAACGTCCAATGCAGGGTTTGCATCGAAGAAATCAGCAGGCGTGAAATGAAGCTCGTGTTTCTCCACTGGCATAACAGGCCAATCCTCTACACGGGGATTGTGAGTGAAACCAAAAACAGCCCACACTACTAGATCTGTATTCTGGATGTCATCGTTGCGAGCAGCCGCATCGAAGCATCCGCCTCGCTCGACCTCAGCTTGATTTGTGAACTCGCCACCCGCCCAGAATTCGTAATCTTTATGCTTGGTTACCCAGACATGGTGGGTCGCGAATTTGGCCCTTGATGCCGCAAGAGAACTGGGATCAGCCAGAAGCAATTGACTGGGGGATGGAGTAAATTTGTAGGCGACGGGATTTCCAGAAGTTGTGTTTTTAATAGATGGATTGCTTATCTTAATGACTCGATTTGTGAAAGGTGAGGCGTCAATGTGCGTCGATGTTTCCACGGTCGTCGTACGAACTTCATAAGCATTCCCGTGTGGATTCGTGTCAGGATTCATGGGGATTGGGATGGAATCTTGCGTCACCACAGTATTATTGTGCCCGTCTATAGCTGGGTCGATACGAACGGCAAAAATGTGCTGATGATTTTGAGCCAGGATTCCCTTTCCAACAACGTTACCATAATTCGAAAATTTGTTTTCCTCGATGCTGACTGGTGACATGATACCTGTAGGCCTTGTTTCGACGGAGATACTAAGTACTACTTTGTCAGTGATTGTAGAAAGTGCAGAATATGAAGACCTACCCTCCTGCGAGATCAAAATGATAGGCGAAAATATACTCATAGTTGCCAAGGGTGATGATGTACTGGATGATCAACTTCCTGTTCCTCACGACGACAGCTCGGCCAGTTATGAGATTGGTATGCTTCCATAAAATCCCATCATCTTGTTCATGAATACAAACAACATTCTTCGACACATCGGGCTTGCCTTCTGGAGAAACAAGCATTGCATCGATATACCTAACTGCACCAAGACAGTCACACCCAAGGGCAAGGTTGTTTGCAGTACGACCAGCGCCAGCATCTCCAAAATCGAAAGCGTGTTTTCGATGATATGGTGCCCTTGGGTCAGCATACGGTACTGTTAGCTCACTGAAGGAAAGTCGATGGAAGACGCTCCGGCCATCATAGTGTATATCGTGAAGCACCGCACACTCCCTCGGTGTAAATGAAATTCTAAATCGCCATTTTTGCCATTCCACAAGTCCATTGCGTTCAGAAAATGAGGCACCCTCGGGTTGGATGACATTGAGGGGGTTATAATCTTGTCGGATCGGGGCATCTAGTAGCTCGGGGGCATACTCAGCTGCGTTGCAGTGTTCGGTAGGTTTGGCTAGAGATTCTTTACCGGGAAGCAACCCATCCAGTATACCCCCAGTCGGAAGTCTCTCGACCCTAACAACCGTCTTCTTATTTGTATCCATGACAACGCAAATTGGTAAGGGATACGCATAGTGGTTCGCGTCCTCATTCTGCTTGGTCTTGTCTCTTGCAAAGCAGAACAGTTGAGTCAAGCGAGAATCTTGGTCGGTAGCGTCGGGACCACCAAAGGGCCATGGATCGATCGCAATTTCTTCGAATCCTTTTGGGAGTTCCAGTTTCTTCACGGCCTGTTGAAATTCAGGACTCAAAATACATGCATCAATGAATTCTTGAAATTCATCCACCGTGAACGAGTGCCGCTGCTTGTTTCCGAGCTTACGATTGCTAAGCTCTTTACCGCTAGCTAAGTGTATAGTTGACTCCATGTAGTACAGATTTCTGTCCTGGCTGATAACATCATATTGAACACAGGCCAGACGATCTGGTGGCTGAGTCTTGGCTGATAAAGTTCCCGCGTGTTCTTCTTCAAGAAACTTGATGAGTTGAGATTTTGGTGGTTCGATGTTGTAGATATTTCTGAAAATGATGGCTGTTTGGTGTGCTTGAAGAACACTCTCTCTTGCGACATCAATTTCGGCAGCCGAGATCTGCTCCAGAGGATGTTTGAAAGGAAGGTTAAGCATTTTGCTATGATCTGAGCTGTTGTCCCTCGTGAGACTTTCGGATACGACACCTGTGACTGGAAAAGAAGGTGTTAAAATAATAGCGAGGACTGTGAAAGCTTTGTGCGATCATCTGGGTAATCTTACCTTATAGTGACTGACTGTATGAAAGTGTCTAAGAGACTTAAACCTGCCCTATGAAAGATTTTTAAGATCGGGATTTGGGATTCTTACCCTGGCGCCTTATCGTGTGAAGCTTTTGATTGTATCCAAAGCGCAAGAGAAAAGGAAAGAATTAATGTCTGTGGGAGGTAGATCAGAACAGGAACTTCTAGTACTGCTAACGCAAATAATTAACACCATTTTTCGTGCCAAGACATACATCAACACCTGAAACGAAAAGACAGGTGAAGATGGAGGTACGGCATCTCGCTTAGAGCAATACCCTCATGGGTAGAAAGCTGCATCTGTAACGCTAAATGAGTCCCCGCAATTATTATTTATATCTCCCGCTTACCTGTCTGCTCCAAAATACCTTCATGCTTTCTAGGTAGCAAATCACAGCTCTCGTGAACAAGTTGTTGTGTTCCAAACATCACGCATATCGGACGACCAAGCACCACCCGTTCGAAATGAACCTTAGTGAATGCGAAGAATGGCAAAAGGCTCAACGGGGCGAAGGATACAATGGAAATGTCCCTGAGCTTGTCGCAGCTAGGGCTCGATGCACAATCGCCTGCGATGCCTTGAACGACTCGAGAAATTACTCCCGAAGAAACCAAGTCAGCCTCTGGAGAATGTGAGAGTTTTTGACATTGTTCTTCCACATATTCAGCCCCTCTCGCAAGAATGCAAATAACGCAAATAATGCAAAGAGATATATTAGTTTCAGTTCTTGAAAACATCTCGAAGAATTAATTTTGATTTCCTCTCCTCACAACTCCTGTAAAGCGACCAAAAAAAGAAGAATGCTAGGCTAATATGCAAAAATAAATGAACTTTGTCTTGCGTCTTCAGTTTTGGTCTGAAAACATATTGACTTCTGAGTATCTAGGCTCACAATGGATCCCCGACCACTCCCGAATCCTGCTCCAACCCAAGAAGAGGATGATAGACTCTTTGTATTGGAACCTTGGGTAATGGCTCCTGTGCGAGCCGAATACGGGTTCAATATTCGTCTTGGAGAAGGAGCATATGTGAATTGGAACTCAACCTTTTTTGATTGCACTCCGGTGGCGATTGGTGCTCGAACCTTGGTCGGGCCCAATTGTAGTTTCTACGGAGGCTTCCATGCCATCGACCCCGCCGTGAGGGATGGTGATAATGGGCCATTCTTTGAAAAGCCCATTACTATCGGGGATGACTGCTGGTTGGGGGGTAACGTGGTAGTTCTTGCAGGAATATCAATTGGAAAGGGGTCGACAGTAGGCGCCGGAAGTGTAGTAACCAAGGTCTGTATACATGAATTTACCGCACCTGCCTGTAAACAACAGCTGATTTAGATGGCAGAATGTCCCACCATTTCATGTAGTGGCTGGGAATCCGGCCAAAATTCTGAGAAAGATTTCAACTGCAATGGATCCGGAGTCGCTGGCACGGTAAAACAAGAGTGCGAACTCATAACGCAATACCAGAGATATGTGCAATCTGGACACAGCACAACTAAATTTTCATATGCGTTATCGGGACTCTCAGGCACGCGAAAACTAAAGCGGGGAACGATAGTGTAGGGCAGGTGACGTGTCGTGTCTAATCTGGACACAGCGTCTGAGTTTCATTTTCTTATTCCGATTTGAAGTGGCTTCTGTTGTGCTTCAATATTCTCCTGCTTCTTCGCTAGTATGTTGAGCGTGTATGTGTTGCCTTTGGATTCGCCTTTCATCCGGAGAAGGTACATCCGAGAACGGATCTCAATACCAGGCGGTTAGACGCAGCCATACCTGCAGCTAGAAGCTTTCAAATTGACAACCAGAGCCTAACAGTAAGCGAGGTAAAAATAAGCGAGGTGTCATTCTCATCGTCACTTGGTGTGCAGCGACGGCTGTTTGTGTCACATGACCGGTGTTCCAAATGTGTGTATTCAATTTCAGAAGACGAAACCCTCACCGGCATCGATATTGTGTCCTTTGATATGATCTCATCTATCAATTCTATATTGTGCGCTTCAAAGGGAGTGGCGAGCTTGTAAAACATCATCATACATCAAAAATGGCAGATGCCTGTGAATCATCTGGAAAGACCATTCCAACATCAGGTCTAGATCCGGCGGTCCAAAAACTCAAAAGACATATAGAGAGTGAGCCGCAACTTCTAGGTCTCTTCGTTCAAGCATTCCAGGAGATTCCAGACAGTTTCCAGGATAAACCCACCAAAGATGGATTTCCGCGTATTCGCAGCTACCATTCTATGATCGAAGCCATTGACCGGGCCATCAAAGCTGGCCCCTCCTGGATATCGAGTTTAGGGTCCGATTGTGTGATTGGTTGTCCAATGAATGAGGCAATGGTATGTAGAGCCTGACATTTTCCAGAGTAAAACCCACAACTGATTCATTTGAATTTATGTAGATCTGGTTGATGAATACCAGAGCTGGCTCTGATATTTTTCTTCGCGAGGATATCAATCTTCATTTGTCCAATATTCTTGGTGTATGGGCTAAACACCTTTCATCAGCGGCTTCAACCTCCGTGTTAAATGATGGAGAAAACGGATGGCTATCGCAGAACGCACTGGCGGAAATGCTACAGGAGGTCAACAAAGCTTTCAATGCTCCATTCCAAGCATCGGATTTTGAAGAGGTATTTGAGTGCCAGCCATCATTACCATCATACGGCTTCAGGTCGTGGGATGAATTCTTTACGCGTCGTTTCCGACCCAACGCACGACCTATCGAATCCCCGACCGAAGATAATGTTGTGGTTAACCCATGCGAGTCTCAACCTCTTTTGATAACAAGAGATGCGCCTTTTCAATGTCAGTTCTCGCTGAAGGGTACATCGTATTCCTTTGTCAATATGCTTGATAACGATCCCTATGCGGAGAATTTTGCTGGAGGTACGGTCTATCAAGGATGGCTGTCCATTTTCAACTACCATAGGTGGCATACACCTGTATCAGGACGAGTAGCAAGAGTCCTACAGATAAGAGGGACATACTTTGCGGCTGATCCCTTCCAGGGATTTCAGGAAGTTGACCAGTCGAGTGGAACACAATCTCCAGACAGGCAAGCCCCAGACGCATCGCAGAAGCTTTTAAGCTCCATTGCAACACGGACAGTGATTTTGATACAGGCAGACAATGCGAAGATCGGCCTAGTAGGGTTTGTTGCCATTGGAATGTCTGAAATTTCAAGCTGTAAAGCTACCGTTGCTGTTGGAGAGCATCTTTACAAAGGCCAGGAGATGGGCAGCTTTCATTATGGCGGTAGCTCCTTTTGTTTGCTATTTGGGCCTGAAGCTACGATACAGTTCTCACAGGTGGTAACGGACGCTCTGAAGCAACCGGTTGAGATAGGAAGCAGATGTATTGCGGTAAACAGCGAGTTAGCAAGGTTGGAATAATGTAGCGTGGAATGCGTGCGGGGAGATTGAGAAGCCATAAAATTGGCAACATTCATTGAAAGACATTAATTCTTCTTCACCGACTGGTCGAAAATAAAATATTGTGATTCATAGTCCGCTTATACACCTTCTCAACAAAGTGGCTCGAGATTGACTTGTTCGAAGAGACCATCCTTGTTGTCCGAGTCCTACTCTCACAAGGAATCTAATCATGCCAGCACTTTGTGAGAAAGACTTTTTGGTAGATATCATTGAGGTGGGTTCAAAAAAATGGCCACAAACTAGGCGGGTGAAATCAATGATTGTTAAATAGTTGAGGGTAGAAACCTCAAAGAATTGACTCATTTATCACAATTGAACATGCGTTATTGAAGATACTTCCATAGAGCTCTTGGTGTGTACCTTAAGATTGAGTTCTGGCATCGATACAAGCAAGTTCTGAAGAGACCGATAACAATGAAATCCTCTTGTCAATTGACCCGCAAATTCCCTTTACTTATGCTCTATAAAAACTGCTAATCATAGCTCCAGCTTGCAAGTTTCAGTTGGCTGCCGTCCCACGACTTCTTTGACCGATGTATCCTCCAATACATTCGACACCATCATTGAAATAACTTCGTAGGCCAAGTTAGCGGCAGCAAAGGCAGTATCTCCACCTTGGCTGTCATAAGACGGTGCAACCTCGACTATGTCCGCCCCAATCACGTTCAACTTCGACAAGACAGTCATGACTTTCATCAGCTCTCTCGAAGACCAACCTCCCGTCTCCGGAGCGCCAGTCCCCGGCGCAAAAGCGGGATCCAAGACGTCAATATCAATACTGACATATACTGGCACATTAGGGCCAATTGTTGAGTAGATGTTTTCAATGATGGCACCCACACCTAGATCGTCAATCTCCTCGGCCGAGATTCGTTTAAATCCTTGAGAATCATCACTAGTGAAATCATGCAATCCTGAGATACGGCCATGGACTTTTGGAATATTGAAGTCAGTAAAAATCCTTAGGAAATTCAAGGAGTTAAAAAGATGAGTGCTCTAAAGGTCTTGGCTCTAGGATCCAACCCAGGAAGAGTTTTACTAAGAGAAATCATACACATACCTCCGGCATGAACAAGATGGCCTGGGAGCAGCAACCCTTCCTGGATTGCATGCCAGAAAACCGTACCGTGGTTGATTTTTGAAGGTTCCGATTTCCAAAAATGGCGAGGATAAGAGTCTGGTGCTAAGGTGTCGATATGAGCGTCAAAGTGAAGAAGTGCAACAGGCTCGCCCAGAATGTATTTTAGCGCTCGCAGCATTGGGAGAACTATGGAATGATCGCCTCCAAGGAGAACCAAATGGGGCAATTTCCACGGGCTATCCTTTGGAGTCTCATGAGAGAGCAACTCCACAAATCCCTCTTCCATTTGTTGCAATGCAAGTACTGGATCATTGGGTATAACCGGAATATCCCCACAATCCACCACACGTGCCCAAGATTCATAGGGATTGAAATTGAGGCGCGGGTTGAAGCTTCTTCCGGACAAATGGCGCCCTGGTAAACGAGAATTGAAGTCAGCCTATCTCTTCTATCATAATGTTTTGGTGCCTTAGTTCTCGAAAAGAAGCACAACCAGAATAGAAAGAGATGGTCTTATCTAAAATGACCTGCCTGAAGCGTATCGGATAGCCTTTGGGCCTTCACGTGCACCTTTTGGAATTAGCTCAGCGGTCCAGTAGCCAAAGAATAGTGACTCACCAGATCGATAAGTTGTCAAGGAATCGAACGGAACACCAATGATGGCAATGTCAAATTCTTGGGTTCGATTGACAAGGCAGCGGGTATAGGGCAAGTGATTAAAGGTTGATACTCCTGAAAATGCCCACTGATTTGATAATTAGCTTCCTGGGCACTGCCTCTGGGTGGATACCGTTCACGTACATCGTTTCCCCACCGGCGTTCCAGGTCAACCTCTGAAGTGCATCTCACCAAAGATATAAGAAACGGCAAAGCGGTCAGGGCAGCCCCAACAGCCTGCAAATTTCGTATCACTACACACATTATTTTGCAGCTCAATGAGAAAGTCTGAATGCCAGTAATGTCGACCAAGTTTGACCACAGTGTGCAGTTGATTAACTCCGACGCAAATGCATCAACTTCCCTAAGAAATGAAGTGGAATATAGCGAGACCTAACAATAAAGGCTTACTACTTGTAGTATCTTCAACACGGTTATCATATTTGTTTATTCATGTATTTACTTATAACTACTTAACGGTACTGTTTCAGTGTTTCTCAATTGACACGAACTTGTAATCATATCGACGGTGGATTGTACTGCGGGTGATTTGTTCGTGCAGTGCTTTCCATTGTGCATAGTTGAACAAGAATAGATACACAGTGACTAGAAAGCAAGTGGGTATTAGTTTCCACAGCAGAAAGCATATATTGCGTGATTCCTGCATACAACAACAATTTCCACTCAAGTGGTAAAAGTTACGTACTCCTATGAGAGTTTAGAAGCATCCTTGAAAAGCCACATAAAGTTGAGTATGACAGCCACTCTCTCCATGATTTTCGTATGGGGCAGGTCAATTAAATGTCACTCACTTTTATAGTACCACAAGCTTGGTATAAGCTTGATATAAGCTACGTGGTGTACTTTGGCAGTAGCCGCCTGTAACTTATGATTACAAAGTTCCACTGTTCTGTTATGATTTTCGTGGTTACCAACCATTTCATAACACAACATAAAGGTCACTGTACAACCGACTCTACAAACTGCAACTTGCTTTTGATGCAAGAGCGAACGACAAAGGTCTTCGTGATTCTAGGACAACCGGCATAGCTACGTGCAGCGGGCAGAACGAGGTAACATCACCACAAAATGGTCGGTTAGAAAAAGGTGCAGAGCAGAGTAAGTGAGGGAAAATGGAAACTCCAGTCTGTAATAATACCCAAACGGAAGCAGCATGTAGAGATAGAGAGTACGACAAGGTGTAGTATTAAACCATTGAAAATTAGACTATGAATCAACAAATATTTATCCAAAGCCGCTTGCTGAGTGCTAGGTCCACAAAGAAAAGGCTTTCAGGTACGCATAAACTTAGATCTTCCAATCACCTGATGATGCCGATTCTCTTGATCTTGAGCTGTACCATTCTGTTCACATTCTGTATTACCATCCATAATTTGTCGTTTTCCCTTTCTCGTTGGTGAAGAGATGGCCGGGATTGAGATGAAATTCACGTCAATGAGATATTGTACGCACCGTCGAACTGCAGCTTCGACCTCGAGTACTGATTGTTGATCATGTTGGTACTGATTGCTTTCTCTCGGATGGGGAGAGGGGCTGCCAAGTGTAGGACCTAGAAATTGTTGAACGCCCCATAGTGGGTGGGCTTCCGTCTCCAGTTCCATGTCTTGATGTGCAAGCTTGATCCACAGGCTCCAGTCCTTAGGCTTGAGATCGATAGAGGTCTGTGCCTGAACGGCGGCCCAGAAGCGAGAAACTGGGAGTCCACGGTCTATATCTTCAAAGAGGATAGAGTTTGCATTGGTGGATGTTGAAGCATCAGACTCCATGTAAGAGTTGGTGCTATCGTTGCTCTTATTGCTATCACCATTGGGACTAGAATTTGATACTCCTGGTGAAAATTGACTCAAGGTAGCTATCCGGGCCTTATGAACGATGACGCTCGCTACGTACGTCACCTCTGCTAAATCAAGCCAGGAATCAGGAGGATCCAATGGATAGGACTGCATGCGGACAGCACCAGCAACAACTTTCCACAAAAAGTCGTCCACATTGGAGATTCCCGTGAGATTATCCCCAATAATATAGCCAGGCTTAATAACAGTAAAATTCTTGTCAGAGTGGCTTTGGCCGCTGGATCGCTTCCGGGGAGTGTCAGCTCTGGCTCGTTCAAGATAAAGCTGCCCCGCTGCTAGTGTCAATTGCTCGGATATGTATTTCGTCTGGCTGTATCCATCTGCATCGTTGAGCATCTTTCTATGTCCCCACACCGGCTGGTTTTTTTCCCTTTTCACACCACCCGAAACGTAGATGAGCTGTCGAAGATGTTCTGATTGGAGACATGTTCGGAGTATCTGAAATGTCGATTTGACGTTGACCGCCTCAAGCGAATGATAATCAGTACCCCAGCTGACGACTGCTCCGTTGTGAATAATTATATCAAACTGAGAAATCCGAGACCATCTTTCCTCGCTCAGTCCCAGACAAGGTTTCGCTAAATCACCAATCCATGTGTCAATATGCCGAGATGCCGAGTTAGTCCACCACCCAGAGATGCGAGCGATCTTTTCTATTCGTTGTTTGGCACGCTGAACACCTTCGCCGCGTACAATGACGGTAATATTGCCAATGTGGCATGTGTTGATGAGCTGGTTAAGAATTTGAGTACCGAGATATCCTGTTGCTCCGGTCAACAGAACTTGTAGTGGTGCGACCAGGGGCATCTTTGTTGAAGATCGAACTGAACAAGAGTCTTTTAAAGCTGCCGTCCATTTCTCAAGCTCTGTGGCCATATCAACGTGTTCTTCGTCCCCAGCCTTGCCGCTAACCAGATTCGCAAGGTGCTGGATAGTCGTTTCTTTGCGAGTCAACGTCGGGACTTTGGTCGACAAATCAAACTCTCTTTTTAGAACTTTTGCAAGAGTTGTTGCTTTGAGAGAATCACCTCCATAATGCGAGAAACTCGCATCAGTGCTGATCAAACTTTTGTCAATCCCAAGGATACTTGCCCAAAGTCCAAGAAGGGCTTGCTCTGTTTCGTCGATTGGCTTGACTAAAGGCTCAGAAGATACCCGGCATGCCATTAAATCTTCAAGGGAGATATTTTGTGTAAGCCTCCGTAGTAATCCTCGATCGATTTTACCTGATGGTGTCATAGGAAGCGACTGAAGCTGGAAGTACACAGACGGTACCATGTAAGCTGGTAAGATTTGTCGAATTCTACTGTCAACTTCGGTCCGTAACTCCTTGAATGATTGATCGGCTACACAAATAATGGGCGTCGACTTTGTGATCCTCTCAGATTCGTCTTTGGTAGTATTTCCAATGAAAATGAAAGCTACCAACGTGAGGTTTTCATCGCCCTCTGATTGTATCGTGTGTACCGCAACCTCCACGTTATGTGTGCCACTATCTCTAGAAAAATCCAGCCTTGAGTCCAATATCTTCCAAATCTCTCGCTCAATCTCGCCGAGTTCAACACGCTGTCCCCGAATCTTGACCATGGTGTCTTTTCGAGATATATGCATCAGTGAACCGTCAGAGTTCAATCGGACGAGATCACCCGTTTTGTAGAGTGTTCCACTGCGACCAATAATATCAGGGCACCCTTGAGTCAACCATCCTGGATCTGTGATCAATGCAGCCTTGGTTAAGTCGGGGGATTTCAAGTATCCTCGAGTCTGCATAGGCCCCTCGACAAGAAGTTCACCTATTTCACCTATCGCACAGAGAATTTCATGGTCGTCAGGCTTTACAACCCAGCATACCCCTGGATTCCCAGGTCCAATTTGAGAGTATCTCCAAGAGTCCTTTGTCAACATCTGTACTGAAACCAAGGGGACTTCAGAGGCGCCATACCAGCTGAAAACTCTGTAAGTATCGAGAAATTTGCAGATTCGGCCTGTGATTGTCTCGCCCGTAAACACAATGTGAGTGATGGATATAATTGCATCATTCAGCAGAGCTAAAGCTGCAGAGGGAGTAATGCACAACCAGTTGGCCCGAAAAGAGTTGATGGCCGATATAGTGTTGTTCAATCTTTCTGATTCTGAAGGTATGCAAAGGCAACCACCAGCCACCAATGTCATCAAAGTCTCATGCAAACTGATGTCGAAAGAGTATGAAGCAAATTGAAACACACGAGAGGCTTGGCCTAGTTCAAATAACTTTGAACCATAGACTGCGGTTGTTGAGAGGCATTCCTGATCTAGTATAACACCTTTGGGTGAACCAGTGCTGCCAGATGTAAACACAATGGCGGCAACTTGATCCCTCCTGGCTGATGAGAAGGTGTTAGTGCCAGCCTGATTGGAAGAATCCAGTCGTGTGGTACTAACCGGTTCGGCCAGGCAGTCCCTCTTTTTTTCGAACCGAAGCTTGTCAACTAATAGTGGCCTAACGGTTGATACCAAGCTGGGATAGGAATCAGATGTTGTCAGAACCAGGGGAGAATCCAATGATTCAATGATTCCACGTAGTCTTTCTTGAGGTATATTCCAGTCCAATAAAGCAATGCCATAACCGGCTTTCAAGACTCCCAGAGTGGTCACTGGCATCCACTTCGATTTCTTCATCCATAAAGGCAACACCTTTCCAGGCAGAATCCCCAGCTGATTCATGTACTCTGAGATTTGAGATGACGTAAAAAGGAGCTGTGCATAATCTAAATCTCCATCCCAAGCACATATTGCTGGCTCAAGGGGTTGTTTGCGAGCTGTTTCGGTAATGAGATCCTGCACGCAAGTAAAGGTGGTTCTTGTTGATGTGGAATTCCAAGACCAAATCTGCTTTAGATCTTCCTCTGGGATGAGAGACATCGAGTATTGGTAAAGTAATAACAGTGAACGCGAACAGATGTTGGATTCAGATCTCAGACGCTATTGCGATAAATCTTCACTAACAACTTTCTACTCTAAGACCTCGAAACGTTGGGGCTAGTTTAGTCTGCATACAAAAACGACTGATGATACTTAAGCGTACACCCACGATAATTCGAGTCGACCTGCAGATGTTAATGTACACATGTGAACTTTCGATATGCTGTATCGATGCCGGTCTTCAATGAATATCGCTCGCTGGACAAGCTTGTGAGGTCGCTTCCGAGAGTAGAGTTACCTGTCGTGTAGATATTTCGTGAGAAGTTGTACAACAATAATACGGCTTTAAGCAGTATTACCTCTGAGCGGAAAGCTTAGTAGTTATTCCGCGACTAACGATATAGTAGCCGATCATATAGCTATCCTATCAAAAAATACCAATACATCCCTAAGCGGTATCCAACGGGTATCTTCGTATTACGAACATACACTAACGTAATATGCGAAAACAAGTTTGTAATACTGCTCGGAAGAAATTAGTAAATGGGCCGTGAACATGGCCGATGTCGAAGATACATGCAGTCAAATGTACGAGAACCTAGACGTGGCTGGATGTGCAAATGACCCGTTACATGCATTTTGTTTCAAATTGATTGTATGCCAGTACGGTACGACTATGATGTATTCTCTATGCTTTTGCTTCTTACCTTCGGCCCGCAATGCCGGACTTCGGTGCCAAAAGATTACTTTGCTTTTGTCCAAAAACGTAACCAAGCGAGATGATTCCTAACATTCACTAAACGGGCACCGAGAAAGATTGGTTTTGCAGTTCATGTTTACAGAAACGACTCTTTGGTTACCAAAACGACCGAAAACCACCCCGATTAGCATCATCCAAAATGAATCTTACAGGAGTTTCTGATGGTCTCAACAACCCCCACTGCGATGTGATTGATGTCGATAAGGTACGATCCTATTTTCCAGCGCTGGCTGGGGAGACCACTCCTCTCAACAATGCAGCCGGCACGCTGGTGTTGAAAGATGCGATAGAAAGGTTTGATTTCCATCGTCTCAATCAAAAATATACATTTCTGTATATTGATAGAAGTCTGGCTAAGCGAGACCTAGTGCGAGTGACTTAATGTACTCTATGCCAATCGACCATGGCGATGGCGATCCAAGGTCTCTTGCCGCAATCTCTTCTTACGAGAAGAATTGGAACCAGGTAAAAAAACAAAAGAGACTCTCAGAAATGATGTTGACCGAAGTCAGTGTGCTCAATTTATCAACGCATCACCAGACGAAATCAGTGAGTCTAGTTCGCATTTCGTCATTTGAAGAGAAGAATTATGCCCGTATCTGACTATCTCCCTAGCCTTTGGTCAATCGACAACTACGCTATTTCGTTTATTGGGTCATTCCTTACGCCCACTTCTGAACAATGACTGTGAGATGGTTTGCTCCACGCTCTGCCACGAAGCATCAGCAAGCGCCTGGGTTCACCTGGCCAAAGATTTGGGAATTACGATCAAGTGGTGGAGTCCGGATTTGAACCATGGCGACAGTCCCTCTCTTTCCCTCGAGACACTTGAGCCACTATTATCTCCTAAGACTCGCATAGTGACCTGCAATCATGTCTCTAACGTCGTGGGGACCATTCACGACGTGAGGCGGGTAGCGGCTCGAGTGCATACCATTCATGGCTGCATGTTAATAGTCGATGGGGTCGCTTGTCAGTATTGAAAAACAAATTCCTCCCCTCCAAACCTTTTTGATTGGCAATTACTGACTCCCCTTTCTTCTAGTGGCACCTCATCGACCGGTAGATGTTAAAAGTTTGGATGTAGACTTCTACTGTTTCAGCTGGTACAAGATCTTTGGCCCGCACATGGCACAGCTCTATGCCAGTCGAAGGGCTCAAAATCGGTATATGACCAGCATAAACCACTTCTTCTTCGACCCGTTCCCACTCGATAGGAAGCTTCGCCTGGGTGCAACGACATACGAGCTCGAGGAAATGTGTTCTCCTATCGTGCGCTACCTCCAAGGGGCTGTTGGATGGGACGTCATCGTCGAACAAGAGACACTCCTCACGACTATTCTTCTTGATTACCTCCTCAGCAGGCCCGACGTCTATCGCGTTTTCGGCGAACACACTTCCGACCCGAGCCGACGCGTTTCCATTGTCATATTCGAGGTCTTGGGCCAGAAATCCAGCGAAATCGTCATGCAGGTTCATGTGCGGAACCGTTTTCGAATTACTTGGGGGGATTGTTGGGCTCCACGACCAACGTGGGATGTGCTGAAACCCAAGAGTGACGGAATCATTCGTGTCAGTTTTGTGCACTATAATACGGTCAGTGATGTCAAGAGATTGTGCGAGGAGTTGGAGGATATTGTGTCTTGTTCAAGGGATCTTAAGTTAGAGCTGTAGTAACCTAAGAGGAACTTTGGCTTCATAAGCACAACGCTAAACCGCCTTCTAGCGCTCACATTTAGCTTTAGTACAGTTAGCATAACAGAGGCTAGATGTGACAGACGTGCTTCAGGTAGAACTCAGAACAATTAACACTCTATTCTTAGGACAAAAGACGAGGAAAGAAGGAGAGCTCAAGAGAGCTGGGAACTAAATACAGGTCGTGCGCGCTAGCGCCTCGCTAAGCGAGCATGTGACATCCAGCCCTCGTGACCATAACCGTCACATCACCCCCCCCTTTAAAAAGAGCTCGCCCCGAGCGTTGAAAATCTGAACTAATTGTGAAAAATACCCTTTTGCCAGGCATCTGGATGGTCAGGATCGTCCGAATCTACCTCCGCGCTATCGTAAGCATTGTCGTTCATAGCTGCTATTACTACTCTGCCTGGTCTTGCAATCTGCTTTCGTACTGGCTTTGGGAATGCCTCCCCAGCTGGTAGATCCCCCAAATCTATGGCTGATTTCCTTCCTTGTGGTCCTGGTGAGAAAGGACGGAGTATGCAATCGTTGACCCAGTGTTCCAAGGAGCCACATCGTACACACCTGCCTTCAGCTCTATATTGATCTCTACGCTCAGGGGAAATAGAGCGAGCGCGTGGAGGAGAGGATGGGTCGATGGAATTGATGCTAAAAGCATTTATGTCCATTGGTTCGCTGTGGTGGTTGCCAGAGGAGTAGGACTGTGTAGGTTGTGTAGACGAAGAGAAGCGGCCTGCTAATTGTTGTACGACGCGTATGAATGTAGTATAATCGCGAGGTAGGTTGAGTTGTTGAGAAAGTCGTCCGCGAAGAGTAGAATTAAGGCCATTCCTAAAGGTGGAAATTTTGTTGACATCTGGCCAGTCCTGACCTCTTGCTTCGTAAAGGACACGCTCAAACTTGGCGATATATGTAGGGACTGAGTCAGCACCTTGCTTGAGGGCAAATAGCTTGTCTTCCGCCTCCTGTACCTTGTTTGGATTGTCGTACACGCGCGCGAGCTGTTCGAGGATTGTTTGGTAGTCCCAGCTTTGGGTGTCTTCTGCTTGAGAGAGCTGTGGAAGGACCATGGCTTGGACGTGGGAGTCAAGGTTGAGGTAGACGTAGTAGAACTGCGCAATAGCGTCTCCAATAGCTGTACCGTCGACTCGTAGCTTTGCTTTGATTGAGGGAAGCCAGGTGTCGAATTTATGAGCCTGGCCAGTGAATTTGTCAGGGTCTGGGAGGGAAGGTTTAGGCTTTGCGGATGTTCTTGACCGGAGTAAGTGAATCTCGTCGCGCTGTCGCTGGACTTCAGCTTGCAACTCAGCGATGGCGGACTGAACTTGAAGGGCATCCATTGTAGAGAAGTCGAAAAAAGAAGAGGTTTCGTCGTGTTGTAAAGTGTAGGGTTCTTGCGCACAAGAAAGTGGTAGAAATCGTGAGAATTGAGACGTAAGATCGTGGACCTGAACTTGGACGTGAACGTGAACTTAGACCTGGGATACTTAGCCTCAACTAAGGGTCTTTTGTAATGTGACAGACGTGCTTCAGGTAGAACTCAGAACAATTAACACTCTATTCTTAGGACAAAAGACGAGGAAAGAAGGAGAGCTCGAGAGAGCTGGGAACTAAATACAGGTCGTGCGCGCTAGCGCCTCGCTAAGCGAGCATGTGACATCCAGCCCTCGTGACCATAACCGTCACACTAGATAGCTATTATCATTTTTAGTTTTATCATTATTATTTTTATTCCCTTTTATGCGCTCTATTAGTCTAAGGCTTTATATATAGTATAATGTAGCTTTTTAAAGTAAGTTTTTGTTGTCAGGAGGGTGTATCACGTGACTCATATGCCTGGACCTCCTGAGACTTTCCAACGCATGGTAGCTGGTTCTCTGTTGCTATCGTGTTCCATGTTATTCAGAAAGAGAGACGGAGCTAATGTATAAGACTCTAGCTCTTGCCACATGTAGTTGGATGGTTATGCATTTGAATCAACTCTTTTTACCCTGTCGCTTTTGGCATCCCCCACACCCATTAATATATTACACTATACATTGAACATTCCAGAATATGAAATTAGAAAAGAGTGAGGAGGAATCCGAAGGTATTTAACCTTAACCTTGACAGGTTTGGTAATGATATTATGTTGGATTAAATGGATGTTAAGCAATATTAGTCATGGAGAATTGGTTGATTTGTGTAGGTTGGCTAGCCAGGTGTATATGTAAGAAATGAATGCTGGCCATAAGTAGTACCACTGTTCTTATTTAATTCGAAATCAAACGGTTATAGTAGCAGCGTTAGTAGTGGAGTTGGTAGGCTAAAAGGCTAAAACGAGAGTATGTGAAAGAATGTCGTGCAATCTTTCGAGGATTATAACTCTGCTACCAGAGGATAGGTTATCCTAGATAGAGAATAGGGTGTTTGTAATCATTCCCGCTATGGTCTCATCTCAACAAACTATTGATTCTCTGACCAAATATTACTTTGAAAATGCTGTGAGCAGATAGCTAGTAGTATCTGAAGAGACGGAAGACACCATGCTCATATCATGCTCCCCATGTTGACATGAATAGCTTTCACTTGACTGTACGCTTCCAAGCCTGCCTCCCCCAGTTCTCGTCCAATACCGCTCTGCTTGACTCCTCCAAATGGAACCCGGAAGTCACAATCCTGGCTGCTGTTAATCCAAACCATACCGGCTTCAATCTCCTCTGCGATACGGTGTGCTCTTTGAAGGTCGTTAGTGAAAACACTGGCCCCGAGCCCGTATGTGGTGTTATTTGCCCTTGAGATAGCCTCGGATTCGTCGTCAAAGATGGAGAGGACGGCAAATGGTCCGAAAATTTCTTCCCGGTAGATTCTCATAGAGTCTTGGACGTCAGTGAAAACGGTTGGCTGGATGTAGTACCCTTTGCCGTGGATCGGACATGGCTGACCACCTATAAGTAACGTCGCCCCTTCTTCCTTACCAATCTGTATGTATGATAACACTCGTTCGAATTGTACTTTCGATACCTGTGGCCCTTGATATGCGGATTCCTGCCATTGGTCCCCGATGACAGATCTTGTATCAATCGTTTCGCGGAATTTAGGCACGAAAGACTTGTAAATCTCCCTTTGAATCAGGATTCGGCTCGTTGCAGTGCAAACCTGTCCGGAGTTGGACATAATTCCAAGATGTGCCCATCTCACCGCTTGCTCAAGGTTGGCATCGGCAAACACTAAAAGAGGTGATTTGCCTCCGGTCTCGAGGGTGATGTTTTTCAGGGTGCGCGATGCCAGGGACATAATCGATTGAGCTGTCGCTGTAGACCCGGTGAAGGCAACTTTATCCACCAAAGGGTGCTGCACTAGAGCTGAACCAGCTTCTGGTCCGAAGCCGTTAATGAAGTTCACCACACCTGGAGGGAAACCAGCCTTTTTAACGAGTTGCGCCAACACTAGAATGCTCAAAGGCGTCTGCTCGGCAGCCTTCAAAACAACAGTATTACCACAAGCCAGCGCTGGAGCAAGTTTCCAAGAGGCCATGAGCAAGGGATAGTTCCATGGGATGACTTGAGCAACGACACCAATCGGTTGACGGATCGTATAGGCAAATTTCTGCCCCGGTGTCGTACTTATTGTTTGACCAAATATCTTATCAGCCCAACCAGAAAAATAACGGATGGTATTGCTGGCATCGGGTATATCCTCTGCTAGTGCCGCCGAGTAAGGCATGCCTATACCGAGTCAGTAAATCAAGACTTGGAAAACGTGATTATGGTGGTAATATCGAACTGACCGTTATTCCAAGCATCAATTGACGCCAGGAGTTCTTGATTCTCCTCGATGAGATCTGCCAGCTTAGACATCAACTTGCCTCGCTCTGTGCCTGGTAATAGTTTCCATGACGGATGTTGCAAAGCCCTTTTGGCAGACTGCACAGCTTTATCTACATCTTCAGCCCCAGCAGCTTGGACGCTGGCGATCGTTTCCTCCGTTCTGATTCTGAAATTAATTTTTTTATTCCTCCCTTTGGTGATATATACGCACGCTGGGTCAATAGCCGTAATTTGGCGACCAGAAGACGATGCGACGATTTCATTGTTGATGAACAGTCCAAGTGGTTGTTCATAAGTGTGGCCATTTGGAGTCTTGAGGCGTTGGAAGAGAAGCTTACTCGTGCGATCCATTTTTCTGGATTGGGTCGAACTTTTACTGTGTAGTAGTCAGAAAAGGGCTCTGGAACCTTTCTTTTACAGAACTCCTGTAATGATAAATCTCTGAGGGGTTTACCTTCAAGAACTGTCAAGCGGGTCTTTGAAACCTGGCAGCATGCACTTCACAATGAGTACATGATTAGTCGCACCAATTTTTAGGCTTGCTTCAAACTTCGCTTGTTACAATACAGCATTACTTTGTGCAAGTAACTATATTTCTTCTGAGCCGTATGACAAACTTGTTTTCGTATGTCACTCATGTGCATATTCATTACGCAACGATAACTGTTGAGCAACTGTTGAGCACCGCTTGGAGCTGCATAAAGCGACTGCATTAGTAGTGAATAACAAGATAGACATATGATTGTTTATGTATAAGGTTTTGTTTTCTCGTTAATTTTTAGATGGTCATACATAGCTACTAGGTTTCTGTGCTCGGAGGTAACACTGCTTTAGAGCTGTATTTTATTGTACAACTTCTTCATATGTAACGAATGTATGGCATGTAATTGTGTAAGATATCATCTAATTACTGGTTCTTGTTTCTTTGTCGGAAAGCTACTAAACTTCTCTGCGCTGCTCCATGTACGCATCTTAGTAGCTAGTTTTCTGTCTTTACTTCATGTGAGGCATTTAGCCGCTAAGGCAAAATCAATCACTGCTTAACTCAAGTCGATATAGCCACTGATGATGTACTTTACTCTGATTTCCTCGGTCCTCGTCACCGCCGCAGCATACCAGACGATTAAGCGACTTTTAATCAGTCCTCTCCGCAACATACCTGGTCCAAAGCTCTATGCTTTGACAAAGTGGCGGTTGGCATTGGACGAATGGCAAGGAAAACGAACGAGAACAATACATCAACTACACCAATTGTATGGCCCTGTCATACGGATTGGTCCAAACGAAGTTCATTTCAACAGCCTCACGGCAATGCGACTGATTTACGGACCTGGGGCTGCTTTCGAATTGACAGAGTTTTATCGGCTTTTCGAGGCATATGGGAAGCAGAATCTGTTCAGTTTTGCATCTTCGAGACAGCACGCAGACAGGCGGAGGCTACTTGCCCATGCTTACTCGAAGACCTCGGTGTTGAAGAACCCATTTGGGGAAGTTGTGGAGGGAAAGGTAAGACAATATCTCCGCTACGTTGATGGTCAAGATAGCAAGGGAATCGAGCTTTTCACCAGTCTACACTATTTCGCCCTTGATACGGTCTCCCATGTTTTATACGGAGCTAGGTTCGGGAGTACATCAGCTATGGCTGGCGATGATTCCGATCGAGCGCTCTTGGGTGATATTTTTGATCCTTCTCGTAGGAAACTGATTTGGTTCCGATTGCATCTTGAACTCCTTACAGAATGGATGTACACTCAGACTGGGATATTGGAAAAGTTAATTCGACCGTTTCTGCCAATGAAGAAGCCTGTAAGTATATAGACAAATAGCCTAAATTCCTAATGCATAGCTTACTATGAAAGGTTACCTACTCAGGAGTCAGGCAGCACGCATTGCAATCATGGAAAGACTTCAGTTTGGCTGCGTCCACAATGGAGGATACCACGGAAGACGGAGCAATCATATCCGTTATGTTCAGATACCATATTAGCCAAAAGGACGGCTACCTTCAAGATCTCGAAATAGCTTCGGAATGCGCTGATCATCTACTTGGGGGTGTGGATACTACAGCAAATACGCTGATGTTTCTCCTTTGGGCTCTTTCGCTGCCGGTAAATAGAAAGTATCAAATGAAACTCATCGAGGAAGTTACCAAGCTTCCAGGAGAGGTTTTCCACGATGGCGTTCCACCCGTTGCTCTTGCTGATAAAATGGTTTATGTCAATGCGGTGATAAAAGAGGCTCTGCGAATATACACCCCCAATCCAGCGACGCAACCTCGATCATCCCCGTTAAACTCGACTATCGACGATTATGTGATTCCTGCACGCACAGTTGTTGGCATGTCAGCGTACTCATTGCATCGAAACGAGCAAGTTTTTGAAGAACCTCTCAAATTCGACCCAGATCGATGGCTCTCCCCAAAACCCACTGTGGTTGAAATGAACAAATGGTTCTGGGCCTTTTCAAGTGGCGCCAGAACTTGCACTGGCAAAAATCTTGTCATGACCGAAATGACAACGCTTGTTGCTGCTATCTACCGAGAATACAGTACCTCCATCGTGCCCGGCTTCGAGGATTCAACACCAGTGGTCACTTCCAGATTCGAACTTTTCCATGATGAGACAATGTCCTGTATGGAAAAGGTTGGGATGATGCCTAAACCATAGCTGGTACACTTGCTAACATGAAATCTAGGAGCACGAATGTTGGGTCAACTTCACCAAACATGCCTTTTAGGTAAGATGAAGTGTCATAATTTTACTACGCGCCAAGATAGATAAAATCTCAAATTACGCCCTCCCCTACCACGCGGGTCTCGGACTTTGTCTCTGTTTCTTCATTTTAAATGACTTGTTGTCAGAATTGGAGGACAGATATGTGCTTGATAAGCTGTCTCTTCGTTATTCCCTGCTTCGTCCTTGATACTTTAAGACTTTCAATCATCGTGAATTGTAATAGAATCACCAATCCATCAGTTTCATACTCGTAATCTTGATAGTCGTCCTCTTGGTACCAATCATAATTCACATGTCTCTCGCAATACCGTGCCCTTTCCTTCTTCGCTTTCTGCAGCCAAGCAAGCCCATACATACCACGGCTTGTCAGGCAATCATGGGCTTTGAATTCCTTGATCACAATGCGCATGTATATCAACGCGCGTACCCAAAGTAAAGGAATAATAAAGAGCTTAATGTTATATTTATTCTACTTAGAAACATCTTTCTAAATACTACTATTATTAATTATTATCGCTAAAAGGTATATAAGGTGATAATACTATTATACACTACCGCTTACTACTAAGAAAGTAGGTTATCTAACTCTAGATACTCTATACTTATTTAGGGGCTACTCGGCTAGATATAAGTAGGCGAACTAACTATCTAGAGTACTACTAGGGTACCTAGGCGCGCTGTAACGAATACTCAAACTGGCTAACTAAACTTGGCTGGGTGTTCGCTGGTTGGTATGCTATGATAAGAAGAAGACTATCGGGTTGTTCACTTGGAAGTGAACTCGTTACTTGTATCAAAGATGTCAAACTAATATGATAAGATTGATAACTAAGTTGAGCACGAAGCTCCTATCTAATGGCAGACGTGCCAGTCTTATATAGAACCTTCGTTCTCTCTACATCGCCTACATCACCTGTCGATGTAGTCGACCTCCTATCGCTAACATCGACTGTCGATACAGGCGATGCGATTGATCACGTGACTACATACACGAGAAATCCTTGGATCGCTTAGCTAGTCTAAGCATCCCTATTTGCTATAAGAAACCTGGATGTGCCTGTCGAGGGTTGCGCCTCTTTATTATGACAAGTATCACGTGAGAACGTGATTCGTGACACGCGCTACGGGGACTTACGCCGTTGTATTCCGTAATACTTAATAGCCTAGCGAATTAAGTTAAATGGCTATTTCAAATACTTAAGTTAAGTTAAGTAGGTACTAGTAGTACTATAGTACTAGTCCCTCTCCCCTAAAAGAAAGGTTATTTTATATAAAGTAGGTACACGTTATAGTTCCTAGGGGAGGTAGTATAAACTTTAAATTTTCACTAATAAAACTATATATAATTAAGTTTTTTTTCGTAGGCTAACTATTAACTCATATTATTAATACTGTTATTAGCTTGATTTTAATTAGTTAGAATAAACTTAACTACGAGTAGAGACTATAAAATATACCTACTTTCTACGAAATAACCGTTCTTTTAGAGGAAGGGATGAAGGGGGTATAGTACTCAGCCTAATTACTTGATTTTCGTTCGCTAATTACTTAAATAGTTAAAATAATTAAAAGTCTAAGCGAAATCACGCTATTAGGAAATAATTATCTACTACTTCTCTTACCCACTTGGAGGTAACAATCCCCTAAATTGCTCACCGCTGATTTTGAGTGTCACTAACTGTTGGTTTAACTTTACATTAATAAAAGGGTGATGCAAAAGACCTATATTACTATGGTAATAACTAAGTCTCAGGTTGCATTGTCAATGCAAGTGTAGCTAGCTAAGTGCCTACGTACTTATAAATGCCTTAGTACGCTAGCTGAGCACGCTAGTCTCGAAGGAGCAACTACGCTCGGATCTAGCTAATAATCATTCACTATTATGAACCGACACTACCTTATATTATATATTACAATCGTTTCGCTTTAGGGAAAACAGAAGAAAAGGAAAAAAAACTTTTATCGAGCCACAGCCCTGGAAGAACAAAACTCAAGAAGATAGAAAGAACAAGCCATGTATCAGCTTACGCTCGCAGTATACTTTGTGCAAAGAAGTAATACGAGGTGAGAATCATTAAAAACTTTGCATCCTTTGTTCTTCGTTGCAGCTAATTAGTCTCTCAGAAAATCTTCTGTAGCCCTTCGATCCATCAGCTCTGCTATATTACTACTGTGTCTCCTTTATCTCTGAACTTACATTCCCATGATACCCATCCGTCTTATCTTGTCCCGTCGAAATTTCCGTCGGCCGTTCAGCAGCAAGATGAGTAGAAGGTTTCGGACAAACCTCCCCTCGTTCTCTGTCTCTAGCTTGGATAATGGTCTCAGTTACTACATAAATCCCCTCTCTCGACACTCTATTGTACTTGTCCGAGGTCTGCGAGGCCTGCGAGGACTGCGAAGTCTCCTCTGCGGTCTTTTCGGGCTTCACGATAAGTTCCTGGCTACCGGTCATCGTCGTACCGGTCACCATGGTAGCTCCCATAGTCGTCAATGGATGCATCGATCTTCCACCGCTAAACTTCTTTCGGTTAGGGTCAAGACTACCGCCAGGCGTGGCGTGGAATTCGCCTGCATGGTCCGCTCTGGAATTGGCTCCTTGTGAGCGGGTGAGAGAGCGGAAGGTGACACTTTCGGTGATGCGTCGTATGGTTCGACGGACGAACGGGTAGATCATGGGGATATTGCCTATTATCACTGCGACGAAGGTTTCTCGGACTGCCCACGATCCTGCTTGTTGTGCGCCTCCTACGGGGTCGCGAAGAATTAGGATGCAGCGTAATATACCGGCCGTCATCACGAAAATACCTCCACTGAACATGCCGATGAGGAGGGTCTTGCGGCGAAATGGGATATTGGCACGCCACATCATCTGCAGGAATTAGCATTGCAATTCTCGGAGAGTGTAAAGGAGAGGCTTACAGGCAGTGGGATTGACATTAAATATAAATCCGTGAAAACATTGAGAACCACGGTCACATACAAATCGACGTGAGAGATTGCCGGTTGACAATGATCTGGCAGAAGACGTTAAGCAAAAGGGCAATGTGCGTGGACAATCTTCACCACTTACTGCCAGGGTCTGGATTGATCTGCCAGTTTTTCTTGAAAGGGTGACACCCAAACAAGATGGACATCTCCACGGCGAGGTAAGTAACAAAAAGAATCACATATCCTAATCGAACTCTCAGCTTCATATCATCCACTCCCTCCCTAGAATAGCACATAGTCTGTTAGCGAGCTGCAAGTATAACCACCAAAGGTTTGTAAGAAGTTGGCAGAGTAGCTTACGTTAAACGTTCATAGAACACACACATACAGAACTTCAACAGCCACAACAGCAAGGTATAGAGCGACCATCCTATCAGTTGGATTTTGGAGCCTTTAACTCGAATGATCCATTCAGGCGAGTTCACAACGAGTGAAGCTCTTTCCTCGTCTGTCATACCATTATTGGCAAGACCGTGTGATATGGCACCAACCGACCATGCTGCAACGGTCTCCAAGGCGTAAACAGCCTATCATTACGATGTTAGAGCATATCTCCAGAATGCAGCTTCTGGTATCAGGGGAACTAGAACTATCGTTACTTACCCCAGCAAGCAGCATAATATAGTCATCAGGCTTGAAGCCGCGGAGTGAAACAGACGAATAGCGAGCATAGCTTCGGAGCCCAATGGTAACAAGACCAAGACTCAAAAGAGTAAAGGCCTCGGTGACGAAGTCGCTCATGAGTAAGTGAGATGGAGGTTCGCCAACCGTATAACGATTTGTGTAGACGTAAAATCCTCAACGGAGAAGTGCGATACTTTAGACTCGGGAAGGCTGCTCTGTTATACAAGATGGCGAATTGATGTCAAGAACCTAGCTGGCCCCAGAGGTTCAGGGGCGTCAAAAGCGTAACATGGATGGAGTGAAAGGCAGAAGTACTTCGAAGTAACATCACGTTTTCGTTTTCGGTAAGGATAAGTCATCAATTATGCAAAGTGCCAGAAGCAAAAACAAAAAAGCGTCGTCCACGGTCCAAGGGTTTGGGATAAGGGGACGAGAAAGAGATCAGCACTCCCAGCTTCTTTAGTAACAGCTGTAGTGGTATCGTGCGCTTACTGCACCATGCAAACCCGTTTTACAACCCAGATCCCTCGACCGTTACGACTTCTGCGGGTCAATGAGCGATCACTGGCTAGCCGAGACTCGACCGATGGAAGCACTAGCAAAAGAAAATACCAGAGCTGGACCAATACCTAAGGAATGATAGAGATTGAAAGGTGTGGTGCCTGATTACAGAGTTTGGCGCCAGCACGTCCTTCGCTTTGTTCTCCTGGCATGTGTCGACAATCAAACTGCATTTTCAGAAAACTCAAGTGTGGAAGTGATGTGAGGAGATACCGTGGCTTTGAGTTTCTGACCGGCATCTTCTCTTGCGGGGTCTTCCACCTGCCAGGGGAGAGTAAAGAGAAAAACGGGAACTACCGAAATAGGAAGGAGATGAAGGTTTCAAGTCTGGAGAGGAAGGGGGAAATCCCGTTTTGGCCAATGATATCCCACCGTTTGATTGATTCTGATGAAATTAAGGTTTAGACTTATATTCGGCCCTAGTTATTGAGGCAGCATCCCCGAATTTGTACCCGACAGACTGGTCACAACGAACGGACGTCATCCAGCCCAATGCCTCCAGTTGTTGACGGACCTCGAAAGCGGGATCCTGTTACAGGAGACCCTCGATACAAGGATACGGTGGGGGTCAGAATACTTTAGAGATATAGCCGAGATTATTCCTATATCGAGTGTCTTGGCATAGGGTACGACAAGACTATATATTCAAGTACGGAGTATGAGAAATATATAATCTAGTGCCTAGTGATACTGTTCTATAATTAGTCCTGTGCGTACAATACCGGTACCAATTTTTGTATACTAAGTATTATTTTTATACTTCAAAAGATTTAGGAGTTTCCGTAGGATCTGTTAACATTCCTAGTCAGGCTAGCTTCTAAGAATCAAAGCAAGGATATTTATAGTATGAAAGAGAATTTGGGACCTCAAAAACTAAGAATATACCTCAGAAGTACGAACTATATCGAGGTCGCGCTTAAAACTCTACCCAAAAACTGGGGACTAGAATTTACTTCGAAGTAAGTAGATTTTCTGTAGCTTTCCTTGGCGAAACATAATTGGATATCAAAGAGAATTTTTATACTTCGAAGTAGTTAACAAAGTATGTTTTGGTTGAGGGGAACTGCAGTGGGTGAACTGAACCTGGAACAGGGGAGTGGTTATACGTACTATTAAGCAAATTCTGAACGTCCTTCGGGACAAGTTGGGCCAATGGTTATCAATACAAGAAGTTATCCACATATTTCTTTACTGCGTGCACCTCGCTTTGTTGACGCAGACGGTTGGCACGGTCGTCAGATATAGAGAAAGTCAGATTTGGGATCTATTTGAGGCAATTGATCCTGACGGCGGGCCTAGGCGAAGCTGTTACTTTGTGCGACTCAACATGCGTATAGCGAGGATGGTGATTGATGGGAAAAGCCAACCCTCACATTGTTGTGGCAGAACCTCCCAGGTATTTTTCACATACTGCGTATACATCCTGACCTTGACCTTGCCCTTGACCTACCTACCTATAATATGAATGTAATTGAAGCCATAGCGTAACAATGGCATCAGTTCTGCGTATTATTGATGTGTTGTGTCGATATCTTCTCTTCGAACACTTGAGAAGAAGAATGATCAGAATTTTTCGATGGCAAACAGAATTTACATATCGGCACTAGGGTGGATGGTCCAGGATGTTGATATTTTCAGACCAGGTCATGGATTCATCCTCCCAAAATGGGCCGATCCCGCCGCCGCCAAGAACTTTCGATATTTCGGAGACGCTCCCCACTGTGTCCCTGAAAATGCGGATTAAGCGGGACTCACAGACGTGGGTAAGGATCTGCCCTCAAGGCTGGAGCTTAGCGTTTGTGTTGTCAAAGTCATTATCCCATCTCGTCGATTGCCATTTTCTGGAAATCCCCCAATATCCTACTCCTCCTTGCCCCAATCCTCTTTTTTTCTCTCTTTCAACGTCGACTATCATATGCGACCTAATCGGAAATGGACTCCACAGAAACTGCTGATGTAGTCGTTGTAGGTGCTGGTGAGTTATTCCCACTCTCGCGGTGTTTTCTCTCGTTTGGAGTTATTGTGGTTGTTGCTTTCTGTACGCCCACACTTCTTATCATTTGAGAGTGTTTTCGAGTAATTGTTCAAGCGAGCCTAAAGTAATACTGGAATGAATTGCTTCAAATGGAATACAGTCATCCTGCAATATGTTGCACAAGTTGTCGAAGAGGTGTGTGGGATCATCCGGCGTTGTCTTTCCAAAAACTATGCGAAATAGTCTTGAACAATTAGAAGCATTTTTGAGAAAGCTTGGGAGGATTGACTGACTCGTTTCAATTCTTTTAAACCTTGTCGAGTAAGGCCTATAATTATTCGAGAACGTTTCGTATAACGGGAAGAAAATGTGTCCCCAAATAGTGACCGCTTCTGCTAAGACTTGGTCATTACTCCATATACACCTCAAAGAAGATACTGTGCTTCTAACACGACAAAATAAGTTGCTACAACTTCGTGGTTTAATGGAGGCTCACAACATTCCATCACCTTAAACATCTCAGATAATGGAGATAGTTGTTTGAAGCTTTCCTGTACAACATCGAGAGCAAGGACATAAGTTAAGACCTGAAGCTAACCAATTCATCAATAGGATGGGTTGGCCTTGTCGCTGCCAAAACGTACCTCGAAGTGCATCCTGAGTCCCAAGTCATTCTCCTTGAGGCTGAGTCCTCAGTCGGCGGGGTATGGGCCAGCCATCGTCTTTACCCTGGCCTAAAAAGCAATAACATGCTCGGGACCTATGAGTATGGTGACTTTCCAATGGACGAAGCAACCTGGGGCGTTAAACCTGGCCAACACATCCCCGGAAATGTGATCCACGAGTATTTGACAGCATATGCCAAGAAATTCGGGGTGTTTGAAAGGACTCGCTTCAATACAACGGTCGAGAGTGTTAGGCGAGGGGACAAGGGAGGGTGGCTATTGGAGACAAATAAACAAAAGTTGATATTTGCAAAGAAGTTGGTCGTTGCTACTGGCATGACATCTCAGGCTTTTATGCCAACTTTCGAGGGACAGGACTCTTTTGAGGTACCATTGTTCCACAGCAAGGACTTCTTACAACACAAGGGAACACTCAAAACAGCCAAAAAGGTGACGATTTTTGGGGGGACTAAGTCGGCTTGGGATGCTGTTTATGCTTACGCCTCTGAAGGTGTTCTAGTTGACTGGGTAATTCGAGGTCAGTCTGATGACGGAACTGCTAAAATACCCATTCTAATGAAATCCAACAGAATCTGGTCATGGACCAGTCTGGATGGCACCGCCCTATGTAACGCCACTCAAAAAATGGCTCGAAAAGCTTGTTCATACTCGATTTCTCACCTGGTTATCACCTTGTATATGGGGAGACTCCGACGGATATGGCAAGATTAGAGGATGGTCACACGGTACAGCTTTCGGACGCGCGTTGGTTGACCGCTTCTGGGCCATTCTGGGTGGTGATGTGTTGGCTTTGAACAAATATGATAGCCACCCTGAAACCGCCAAGTTGAAGCCGTGGATACCAGCCTTTTGGGTTGGTGCCGGATTGAGCATTCTCAATTACGATACCGACTTCTTTGAAGTGGTGAAAAGCGGCAAGGTGAAAGTCCAGATCGCTGATGTTTCCAGGCTATCCAAAGGACAGGTTCACCTATCTTCCGGTGAGACCCTCGAGACAGATGCACTTCTATGTTCCACAGGTTGGAAGCACAGCGCACCTATGAACTTCCAACCTGAAGGTCTCGAAGCAGAGCTTGGCCTTCCACACCTAGAGGACGTAACCCAAAGCGAGGCAACACTGACGGCGAAAGCTGACGCTGAAATCTTTACACGATTTCCACGATTGATTGATCAACCCAAGCAAAACGAGAAGCTTCAGCCTCTCACAAACAGCAACACGAGCCTGACACCGCCAGATCTGTATCGCTTTATGGTTCCTACGAAGCCTGGATTCTTGGAGACGCATGATATTGCCTTTGCTGGAAGTTTGATGACTATCGCAACATCGACGATCGCGCAAGTACAAGCGTTATGGATTACAGCATACTTTGATGGAAAGCTCGCTTGCACCCAGGACGTCGATGACCAGGCTTCCGCATTGCAATACTCTGCAACCCTCCACAACCGGTTTGGCAAGTGGCGATACCCGGGTGGGTGGGGTGGCAAGATTCCAGATTTTGTATTTGATGCATTGCCATATATCGATATGCTGTTGAAGGACTTGGGGATCAACTCGAGAAGAAAGACAAGTGCATTCAAGGAAATCACGCAACCGTACGGGCCGGAGGATTATGTGGGTATCGTTGGGGAGTGGAAGAAAGCAAACTGAACGAGGCCGTTACATAGTTACTAAACTGTAAGATAGCATATTTATTTGATGAGCGAAAATGCGTTGCGTTGCGATGATGTTGAGATAAGACATTGTGGAGTTGATGTGGTGAGACATATGAACCCCCATACTGGTGCCATGGCCAGCAAGCCAGTTTAAGCTTACTGTACCCGTCTGCCAAGAAGCTGGAGTGGTTGCGCTGCCTATGTGGACCTAGGCAGTACCTCCGTACAAGACTCGGTACTCAGTGTTGGAATACACATCCTTGGCTTCACGCCCTTGAGCTTTTGTCCCTAAACAGCTCATCTTTTTCCCTTACGCCATACATTGGAAACCCCAATTTTCACTCAAGTACCACATAACGTTTGGGTATTACATAACGTTCATATGAAAAGAAACAACCTAACTCGAAAAGGAGATTGACAACTCACATCAAATAAGCCGACAAGTGGAACGATGGATCTCTCCCCTGGGAACTTATACATCGCTTTGAGCGCACGAAATATTGAAGGCTCATACGTCAGTTTTCCATTCGAGCAGACATCTTCTCTTCCCAAAAATACTAAAACTTACAAGCACTGGGGACTGATCCAACCGACATCTCGCCCATCAACGTCTGGCATTTATCACCATGCAACCATTTCGTCTGCCACAAATGGAAAATGGCTGGCCCAAACCATAGCCCAACCACTTCCCATGACCGAACGAGCGTTGATTCTGATTTGGCGTGTTGGACCAATTTCCGCCACCCAAGAAAGATTTGAGGAGATTATGGCTAGCATTCCCGCAGATGGAGAACCCTCAGCAAGAACGGGAAAGGACTTCAACTGCCGAACTTGGATGTTTGACGTTTTGGCCAAACTTGAGGTGGAGGGAGGCCTCAAGTTGGGCGTTGAAATCGGTATATATTCCCTAAAGTATATATAATCGGAGAACTAATTGGATATAGATGAGATAGAGAAAAAGGCAATTGAACATGCGCATAGCGTCGAGAATGATGTGGTTGCCGGGAAAAGAGGTCCACTGGTCATGAACGATGATATCCGAGCGTAAAAAGGGATTCCTGACTGAGAAGAAGACATCGTATCAAAGTAGCAATATGAAACATATCATAAATCAAGATCAAGGAAACGAAACCTTCAAACATAATGAAAATGCAGCTTGATCTCCCGATCCCCGTTTTGAACAAGATCGTAGATAGACTCGAATATGATTCTGCCAATTCATTGCTGAATTTGGCAAACGACTTTGCCTCTCAACATCTCGGGGACACTGATAGTATTGGACGTGGAAGAAGCAGTCCTCTTAGTTGTAGATAAGAGGGGAAATTTTTCATCTTGTTCGTTGGAAGTAGCTAGAGTAGCGCGTGGCGTCCTTGAGATTTATAGCAAACGTGGGCACTGGCTCGACTGGGTAGAGGCTTAAGCTTCGCTCGCTCCGGACTATCAGGTACAGTAGTGGCATGTCGGCACGACTCTCCGCGCCGTAGCGGCTTCGGCGCCATACCGGCTCCGCTGCCGTCCTTCAAACTGCGAAAACCTCCCCGCCCAAATTATTTCTGGATTACGCCAACTAAATACCGTCAAACCTCAACCTCCATAGCACTCCACCACAACATGCGTCCTCTCACCGAGACCGAGACGCAAACTCTCTTTGCAAAGCTTGCAAACTATACTGGAACATCCCTCAAGAATCTCATCGCGCCATTAGACAATGGACCAAATGCCGACCGATATGTCTTTCGAATTCAGCAATCCAGATGCTATTACGTGCGCCTCTCCCTCGCAAACCTCGCAACCTCAGTCGCCAAAGACAAATTGTTATCGTTAGGGACATGTCTAGGCACGTTCATCAATCTCCCAAAAAACTTTATCAAATTCTAATGTCGCAATAGGAAAGTTTACCAAGACTGGAAAATTCCGTCTTCACATTACCGCTCTTCCAATTCTCGCCGAGCACGCGCGATACAAGGTCTGGGTCAAGGCGAATGGTGAAATGCCGTTCTTATATGGGGGCCATATCGTGAAGGCACATGTTGGGAGATGGTCAGATGATTGTCCTGAGCATCAGGGTGTGGTGGTGTATAGCATGAACGACACGCCGTTGGGATTTGGAGTTACAGCCAGAAGTACACAAGAGGCGAGAAGGTTGGATCCCACTGGAATTACGTGCTTCCGACAGGCGGATTGCGGAGAGTATTTGAGAGACGAGGACAGTCTTTTTGCAACGAGCTGAGTGGGAAATTGCTGGACCGGTATTTGCATTGATGGAGTTGTGGGAGTCTTGTGGCGTATTTCTGGTAAATGGAACCTCGATTATATTTCCGAAACTATTTGCCGAAAGCGAATGGATACTTGTTCTAGCAAAATAATTCCCTCATATGGTACATTTATCCTGGTTAAAGCTGGTAATGATAGTCTGAATTGGACTGTATTCAGGCCCTCGGCTTGCTAGCGATGGAAATAATTGAACCCGCTGTTCTGCGACTGCTAGAAACAGCTCTTCCCGTCTAGATACAAACCTAGTTAGGACTGTATGATTCAGCCATAAAGTTATACGCAATGCTACGAAACCATTGGACAATTTTGATTAACAATATAGCTAGCTACTCGTCTTTAAAAGATTGACACTTTCCATTGCAAGCAAAACTTACATTTTCAAACCTGCCAATGCCTACCCTGTAAAAACGATAAGCTGATATTCGCGATTTCTTCGGCAGGGAAAACAATGGAGCGTGCGCTGACATTTTTTTGGAGCTACACACTCCCGACACTGCGACGATACACTACATACAAGCAGTTCAACCAACTCCCCCGATTACTTAAATTCGACTTGGTCTTATCCAACATGCGAATATAGGAATCGAGAATCAAATATGCTGCGACCGAAGAATACCACCTGTTTGTTTTGCTCCTTCAAGACATCACGGCAGCACACTATCTCTCGACAATGGACGACCCAGCAGACCGCGAATGTGAGCACTCAATATGCCAGCCGACCTGGTCGCATGAGCCTAGCAAAGGCACGAGCCGTTAATACTCCTGAACTGAGAGCAGGTGAGGCAGGACGACCGGGGAGGAGGAAACAAGACGGTCCTTTTGGTGGAATGAATTTGAGGGAGGCGAAGATTCGTGGATTACCAGAGCGTTCAGATGCACTAAAGGAATGGTCAAAAGACTGGAGAGAAAGGGGATCTCGGTCGGGTAGCAGGCATTCGAAGGACGATCCACGAGCTGGAGGCTTTAAAGCATTGAAGATGCAAAGGGCGTTGGCACCGGTGTCGTACAACTCTCGAATGAGAGTCAAAGAGACTATGCGCCAAATCGAGACCTTTGATCATTTTCCCTTGCTGGAAACTGTCAAGGCTTCGATATCAACACAAGCACTACCTGGGATGGAGAATATCAGCCCCACGCCAGTACAGAGAATTGCAATTCCAGCATTATTAGGGAGTGAATCTACGGTTAGAAGGAGTAAAGCAAAAGATATCGAGAAGAAAGAATTTCTGCTCGCGGCCGAGACAGGTTCTGGGAAAACACTGGCATATCTTGTACCCGTTATCAATGCCGTTAAATTGGCAGAAGCTCAAGATCCTAATATCCAAGCATACAATGCGGCAGTGGAAGAGGAACGGACAAGGGGAAAAAAGGGACCCTCCTCAGCGCCTTCCATGGCAGATATGCCACATCCTACAATGGCACGACCTCGAGCAATAATACTCGTACCGACTTCCGAATTGGTGGCCCAAGTGGGTAAGGTGATCAAAGCTTTCTCTCATACGGTGAAATACCGTTCAGCTATGATATCGTCTGCTCTCAGTGGCACAGTTATACGAAATCGTCTGTTTACGCCAAAAGGAATTGATATCTTGGTGGCTACCCCCCATCTATTATCTGCAGTTGCTGATTCAGACCCGAATATTCTGTCCAGAGTCACGCATTTGGTTGTGGATGAAGCCGATTCTTTACTTGATCGCGGATTTTCTCCATTGACATCAGCTATCATCGATCGAGCAAGTCCATCTTTGAAGCAACTCATACTGTGTTCGGCCACCATTCCACGAAGCATGGATAATTATCTACGAATAAGATTCCCAGATATCCGGCGCCTAGTTACACCAAATCTTCATGCTATCCCTCGTCGTGTACAGCTCGGTGTTATTGACATTGAACGTGATCCCTACAGGGGAAACAAAAATCTGGCTTGTGCTGACACAATCTGGGGCATCGGAAAAGCAGCCGCTGATCAAGATAGCCCAGTCAAGGGTCAAATGGACGTCAAGCGCATTCTAGTATTCGTCAATGAACGTGAAACTACTCAAGAAGTCGCCGATTATCTCGTTTCCAAAGGTATCGATGCAATCGCTCTAAGTAGAGATACTCCTGAACAACGACAAGCGGAGATGCTTGCAACATTTACACTCTCGACTCCCTTGACGGTCCCAAAAATAGAGTCTCATCCTGGTTTCCTTTCCGATAACCAACCCAATTACGTGCCGTTCGGAAGTGTTGCACCGCCAGTTAAGAGACGCCTTCCTAACACCAAGGTTCTGGTGACCACGGATTTGGGGTCGAGAGGTATCGATACTCTTGCTGTCAGACATGTCATTCTGTATGATGTTCCACACTCTACAATTGATTTTATTCATAGACTTGGACGAACGGGACGGATGGGAAGGAGAGGGAGGGGTATTGTGTTGGTTGGGAAGAACGATAGAAGGGATGTGGTTGCTGAGGTTAGGGATGGAATGTATAAAGGACAGGCTCTTATTTAGAGTCGATATTACGTGGATATTGAACAGCTGTGTAGGAATCATTGTACTATAATGTAAGTGTATAGCTTTGACCCTCTGCTCTATTGAATGAGCATAATATCACATGTACTTGTATGCCCTTCGTGATATTTCCTCATAGGGCGAGAGCCGAGCATGATCTTCGTTGATTTCATGTTTGCTTTCAATTAAAGAACTCTTCTCGGGTGGGACTTCGGGGCGTGCTTTTGTTTTTCTCGTTCTTGTGGTCTCTAATCAGGCTTCGACTGGTATAGGTTGGAGAAAGAGAACGCGGCTTCGGAGTACAATTGTATGAGGGGTTGAATGACCGGGCAGGGGACGTCGCTAATGTCATTAAAAGTTCATAAGTCTCCAGGCAGTTATTTCCTCGGACTTCTTGCTTTCTTTTTTCTTTCGCGTTGGCAATTACTCTGCACGATGGCGTTCATCGCATGGATTTCTCCTTGGCCTCCAATCTACGGCACGTGGTGGCTTATGTCGCATATCCTGAGCCAATACGAGCTCTGCATGTTCATGCAGAGGTAATGTAGCGTCCATTTGCAATCCATATCGAATATCGCGCAAGCTTCTCGCTTCTTGGTTCCCCGCCTTTCTTGATGGATTACTGTGCAGGTACTATGAAGTTGCAGATCAGATTCTGGGTTTGCTTTGATGTGATTGCTCAATTGTAATCGTGGCTGTAAAGCTATGGTAGGGGGATTTCCTACCTTGCTTGGAGCTTGTATAAAGAGGCGATCTAATTCCTGTATGTTTTGTTTGGTAGATCGGTTGAACACTGTTATTGACTTGCAAACATGAAGCTTTTCTATACGTTATTTGCTCTGGCTGGAACACTAGCAAATGCAGCTTATACAGGCGATATCGTTCAATACTGGTAAGCTAACACCTTTGAAAATTGATTGTTCTCTGTCCTGATGAGTTCAGGGTCGACCAATCAGCCATTCTCGTAAATGGTACCATAATAGGAGGACTGCCATCTCCCCCATCCGGCTGGTTTGAAGCAATGGTTCAAGCCTCCGTCCTCCTCGCAGCTACAGAATCCACCTCTGAATCCCTCTCTTTCCAACAACTAGTAGTCTCCCACGCAGCACACGATGCCCTCCTCTGGACGTTCCACGGAACCCGCCTCTACGCAACCGTGAACGCAAAACTAAAAGCCGCTCTCCCAGCAATCGGCCTCGATCCTGCCTCCTCTTCGGGTGGAAAAGCCATTAAAATCGGTAGAAATGCAGCGCAAACTGCAATTGTAGCAAGAGCCGATGACGGGATTAATAATTTCGTGGATTATACGCAGCAAGCTGCTCTGCCGGGGGTTTATCAAGCTACGCCTGGTGGATCACCGATTCCTGATACGCCTCAGGCACAGTTTATTCGGTTATTTGGGGGTGTGGGAGATGTTAAGAAGTTTCGAGCTCCCTCTCCGCCGAGTGTGAATTCTTCTGGGTATGAAGCTTATTTTGAGTATGTTAAGAGTCAAGGGAGAAGAAATTCGACGGTGAGGAAGGCGTACGATACTGAGACCGCGTATTTTTGGAGGGAAAGTAGTCCGATGTGAGTTTCGTGGATACTGTGATGAAGTTTCCATGTCCTAATGCGTCATTGTAGCCAATGGAATAGACTTGCTCACGCTGTGATCGGCAATTCCCTCGCTACAGATGTCCTAGCCTCCGCAAAATTCTACGCTCAACTCAATTACGCGCTCTCCAACGCAGCAATCGCAAGCTGGGACTCTAAGTAAGTCCCCCTCTCCCACTTTCCAGATCTCACCCTCTCCAGAATCCGGAATTGATAGCTGCAGGTATTTCTACAACAGCTGGAGACCCGTAACCGCCATCCGAAGACCCGGCATCTGGCTCGCGAGCGGAAAAGACGTCTCAGATGCAACCTGGGAACCACTCCTCACCCCAACGCCAAACCATCAAGATTACCTCTCCACCCACGCGACATTCGGGGGTGCAGCAGCGGCGGTCATTCGTGCGTGGAATAAGGGCGATGCGATTAATGTTACGGTTAGCAGCAATGTGACGCTGGACAATGTCGGTGTGATTACGAGACGAGTTACGAACTTGAGTGCTGCTGCCATAGAGAATGGTCAAAGTCGGGTTTTTGGCGGGGTGAGAGAATCTGAATCTGTGGGAGAGTTTGAAGGAGCTTGCTAATGTGATTGTAGATTCATTTTTCTTTTGCGTCCGAGGAGGGGAATTGCATTGGGAATTTGGTTGCGTTGGAGACTTTGAGGAGGTTTGATGAGCATTGGAGGGAGATTTGATACTCTTGTTGATGATGACGATTTTGAGTCGGCGGACGGGTTGATATAATGTGTTTTAAGGTTCTCTAAAGTTAAAGTATCGTGCAATGAGATGTTCAGTGTGACCATGAATGGAAGTTGTATTGTGTGAGATGTGAAGCAAGCTCCATTACACCTCAAATTCTCTCCACATCGTTATTTCAAAGACGCCTCTCAAGTTAATCAGCATAATACTGGGTCTACATTATACTTGAAAACTCTTTAATGACCCAAAAGATGGCATGAACATGCCTTTTCTCATAATTACAATGCCGCCTGGATGGATTCGACATGATTGCCACAGATTGAGGTTGGCACGCAAAATCTGACAATGATTGAGAAATGTTCAATAAGTGCGAGGAAGGTGCGTCTCGGAGATGGGCGGCTCGATGTCCGCGTCAGGTTAGGGTATGTATTGAATACTACTGCGCCGGAGTGATGGGGGAAGGAACAACGCACGATTATGGCAGTGCTGGGTGCGACCGCGTAGATCGAAATTGAAATTGAAGTTCAGATAACCTCAACAATGAGGTAATAGCGGAAGTGAAGCATGCGGGACGAGATAGGCCTATGCACAGGTTCTCTTCCGTCTTGATTCTTTAAAACTGAAGCTGCGGGAATTTCCTGAGAAAGTGCGTCAATTGTAAAATTGCTCTTCTAACATTCTTGCTATTGTCTTAAGGTGGTCGAGTGCCGAGAACTTCTTTTCGTTCCTAACTTCCACCCTATTGTCGATATGGGTATGGCGAGTCCGACAATGGCGGTTTCACTTGAATGCAGTCGGGGTGGTTGGGCTTAACTCGCGTAAAGTTGGACTAGTGGAAGGTAGGCTCGTAGCTATTGTCTCCATTGTACCATCGGTCTGAGCCCTTTTTTTATTGTGCTTTTCAACGAAGCGCTTGAGATTTTCATAGGCTTCAATTAAAATTCCCATTTTGACAATTATGTAGAACTACGTATTGATTTCAAGTGAAGCAAACGCGAGCGACATAGGTCAAGATACTTGATTTTCGGGGAAATAGTATGTTTTCGTAAATTAGCTATCGCAGAATTACAACTTGTTTGATATTCAATTAGTAGAAACGCATTGGTTTATTTTTATTTCCCTGAAAGATTAATATAACAAGAATAATAAAAAGAAAATTTGATACATTCATGCGTGTAACGCTATTTTCTCAATTGTGGACGAAAAAATTGTACTACTACTGTCTATCATTGAATTCGCTTGCAATTGTTGTTCTAAGCGAGTTTCCAACCGCTCTCTAAGTATATCTTCAGACCTTCGCACCTTCTCTTGAACTTTTTTTCCTCTCCTTCTTGTGTCTTTCACAACTTCTTCTTCTCCTTCTTCACTCGTACAAACCAATCCAATGGCCATCAATAAGAGAGTACCACTTGCTGGCAAGTTACCAACGCAACCATGATCGGGCCAGCACCAACTACTACTGCTGAAACGAAGGCTGCTGGGGCGGCGCCAGTAGTAGACCCTTCCGACAAGTCGTCGCCCCAACTTCCTCTCAACATCTGCCCCGACCAGACCTGCCCTTCTCCCCCCTTCGCTGACTGGGCGCTGCGCGCCGCAGAGGGTTTGTACGGGTACCTCAGATACGTTGAGACGACGCACGAGTACGAGGAAATGAAGAGGGAAAGGGGATCTCACGGTATGGAGTACCTCTGGGAGGATGAACTTCATCTGATGGATGATGGGTTCTTTATGGATACTCGGTGGTAGGGTGGGGTAAGTATTTGTCCTTTCCCTTTCATTCCTTTTCAATGCTTTGGATCGAGTTTTGCTTTTGCCCCTTATTAAGCGAGATCTTTTCTTGGTCTTGGCACGCCGCTTGGGTCCTCCGCTCTGGTGGCCCGTGCTGAAGTATGCTGACTGAATTCACTTGCAGGGTCAAACCCCACTTTACCACGCGGTGACCGTGATTTCCTCGCGTCGCACCGAGCCCTCCCAAGTACTCCTACCGCGACAATCCCCTCCCCTCCAAACTCTTTTCCGAACCACATACACATACACCTACACCTACACCCGCATACCGACCGCCATCTCACATCCTCCGAAATCCTCCGAATCCGATCATCTCATGCTATCAAAATGAGACTGCGGCTCACTGTTGAGCGTCATGCTCTCCCGTCAACGAATATCATCTGGCACATCGAAAAAACCTCTGCACCGACGATTCACTTTCTGCTGGAGAAGGTCAATGAAGTTATCCCAATCGAATCGGCGGATCAGTGGGGCCTGGAGGATTATGCTGTTGAGTTGAAGGGTAGCAATGGCGTGAATTTCGAATGTTTGCATTTTCAGGAAGTTTTCAAAGTATTCAAGGAGGATGATGAAGTAATGTATGTGCAAAAATATCAGATCCAGTCCTCGCCATAGCTAAATGTACACTGCAGTATCCGACCACTCCTCACCAGAGACCTCAAAGTCCGAAGGATATCAGGCCGACATCAAATATCAGAAGATGGGAAACGACTCTACGATGGATTGGCATTCGGTCGCCCACTACTCAAAGCTCCTTCTGGTCGACCAGATATCAAAATACCACCCCGTAAGCGTGCCAAACTTATGATCGTCGAAGACGCAGACCACGATGATGATGACCACGAAGAGAATACCGAACGTCAAATGGTTCTTCATGCGGATTTCGAGGGCATCGATTCTGATCCTGACGACAATGAGGACTTCACCCCTACACAAGGCGATGAGGATATGGCAGATGACGATGAAGCAGACGACGAGGACTTGGACGAGGAGTCATCATCGGAATCAGGGGACGACTGCAGCGACGAAGATGATGATTCTATATCAGATGAACTCAAGGGCTTACAGGAGGAAACTGAAGAGGCAAAGCGCAGTCAGCCAAAACAGGAAGAAGCAGAATCCGAGTCTCAATCTGAATCTGAGGACGATATTTCCAATCACGATGGTTCTACCACGGGCAAATCCAAGGATGGCAGGGAAGAGGAAAAAGAGGACATTGTAGATCATCGAGATCCAGACGTTTATGATGAAACTCTTTGGCAGATACCCGATGAGAAAGATCGTGCCAACATTCGTAAGTTGAATGCAACTTTCCCAGAATCTCCAATCGGGGTCTGCGCACATCTTTTCCGTGAAGCTAAAAAAGATATGGAACTTTGTTGGAATGCTTTGTTGTCCAATTTCAAACCTGTTGTATCTAAGAGTGTCTTTACTAAAAGTCTCCAAGAGCAAAATAATATGGCAGTGTCACCAGTCCAATCGAATCCGAAGAAGAGATCTGCTCAAGTTCTTGAAGATGATGATGGTGACAGTGCTAGCGATGGTGAAGAAGAAGAAGAAGAAATTGTTCTCCGGTATGATCAGCAAGGCTTTCCACCTGGCTCAATCTCTACCGGAAAGGACCAAGATAAGAACTCTCCAAGGCGCCCCCTCAAATTTCCTTCAACAGACGAAGTACTCTCAAATGGTCTCACTTCTACTCCATTCATCGATCAAGAATCGGTTCAAGAGAAAATAATGAGCTCCAGCGACACTTCCAGCAGCGGTTTTAGTGGCTCTAGCGACGAAGAGGATCTGGATCACGCTAGCAAGAATGATAAAATGGAGGTCGACGATGATGACACAAGCACAAGCGGGAGTGATTCTTCGGGGAGCGATTCCGATTCCAGCGAAAACTCCGACGCAGAAGAAGAATCAAACGAGTCAGTAGGCCCAAAAAAGCACAGCAAAGCGCATTCAGCCTGCTCCGATGAGTCTACAACATCTGCGTCTGGGAGTGATAGCAGCTCGGACGAATCCAGTGATCCAAGCGATTCCAGTGATTCCAGCGATGATGAAGATGATACCCCAGAGGAGGTCACAAGCAAGTCTACGCCTCCCGTTGTTCCAGGCAAGTCTACGCCTCCCGTTGTTCCAGGCAAGCCTACGCATCAGAATGGTTCAACAAGTCAAGTAGCACCTGGTACAGGTAAATCAAACACCCAGGCACGAAACAATCGCAGGAGAAAGAAAAATGCGTATGATAGATACTTGAAGAAGGGCATACTACCGGCTGGAACTACGTTCGATGAGTTCAGTAAAAGCGATGTCACCGAGAAGATGACACCCGAAGAGGTTGAAGAACGACTGCTGTCTGTGAAATCAAGAGACGAAGTCATCACCAAAAATCAAGCTATTTCAAAATCTGAGGAATTTAACATACAGAAACAGAAATTGCTTGACTCCCTGGCTACCGGTGGTATAGAAGTCAGCATATTATCTTCCGATTCTCCACAAATACCGAAAGCTTCCACGGCGTCTTCTACCGCGTCCGGAACGCATCAACCACCTTTACCATTGCAGAAGCCGACTGTTGCCAGCGCAGAAGCTCTCGATACACGTCCATCGACTGCACCTGAGAGCACAGCAGATGCCCAAGAATCACCCAAAGTCTCACCGGCCTCTATTGACTCATCTCAAATTAAACCAGAGCCAGCACGCCGAGCAAAACTGGATCTTGGCGCTGGACGAAGAATGCTCTTTCAGGCAATGGGATTGAAAAATCCCAAAACTAAGGATGATGAGGATAAGCTACGCAAACATCTCATGAAAGACATCAAGCCTCTCAAGCCTGCAAAGACTTGTGAGGTTCCAATCTCTACATCCCTCGATGATATCGAAAATGAAGATCCAGAGGCATGGAGAGAGAAAATCAACTATCGCGCGGTTGAATGCTGTCAAGAAGATGTTGAGTTGAGCGAGCCACCATTTCCTTTCAAACAAAGATGGGATCCCCAACAACAAAGTTCCTGGTCGCAAGGCGGCAAGCGAAAGAAAAACCAACGAGATGAGCCCCAATATTATCAAGATGCATATACATCCAAGAATCAAAAACGTCGCAAAGGAAAACATAACTATGCCGAAGAGCAAGAGTTTCTTGATGCTACATACGAGCCAAGTTATCAAGAGGATTCGATGATGACCCAGGATTACGATAAGACACAGTTGACAGGCATTGATGACGATGATGAAATCGATCGCCAGCTATTGGATAATATGGAAAGTCAAGCTCCTGATGACTTGATGTCTCTACCAGGAGATATGTCATCGCTTGCGGATCTCCTAGATGGTGATGCGAAACCAGGCATGATAATTGCATTCAAGATCATGGAATGTTCCGCTGCGACCAATTGGAATCCGGAAATAACCCCATACAAAACTGCCGTCGTTATCGAAATTTTGCAGGATGGCTCGCTTGAGGTTGCCCTTGCGATCAGGGATCGAACAAAGCAACAATTTGACGAGACAGGTGCTAGAGTATACGACCCATTCTTGGTAGTGGATGAGGACGTTGGTGACGAAGACGCTGAGGATGACGGGCGGCGGAACTTCAAATACCAGGAACTTATCGAGCCCAAGGTTGTCGATTTTTCTTCAGCTATTGACCAGGAGAAGGAAATTGCGGATGGAATCCCCCAGCAAAAAGACGGCCCTAGTGCTGATGAATCCGACACCCTAAGCCACGAGCGACCAAGCAATGACGAGGAAGTTCCTGAAGCGCAATTATCTCATGTCCCTGAGACGGTCCTGGATTCCGATGCACCGGAGCCCAACGCTGTACAAGAAACCGATGCAAATAACACGGAGGGTGATAACAAGGGACCACTAAGCTCAATCATCGAAAATGAACTTGACACGAGACCAGATATTGTCGAGGAACATGAGCCTGTTATCCCCGAGCCCGAGGATCAGAGCACACCAATTCCAGAGAATGCGAATGAAGAACAAGAACAAACGGGGGAAAGCTTGGTAACTTCAGGGCCACGATTTTCTGAGGAGGCTTCATTATCTATACCGGATGCCCAAGTCATGCCAGTCTTCGAGACTGTCGCTGAAGAACAGGCTGAGATACATACGACTATAACAGGACCAGCTTCTCTTCAAGATGCCGATATCCCAGATGCCCAACCGATGATTTCGGAATCGCAAGACACGCCAACTCACGAATCAACCACGCATACCCAAATGGAAGTAGATAACACTGTCATCTCCGAGGCAGTAGTCTCTGGGCCCACGGAGCATGACACAGTAATACCAACTATCGACACTCAAACTTTAGATGTAGTCTTTACCGATTCAGCGCCGCACGCTCAGATCGACACAGTTCGCATGGATACAGAACCTGAGGTTGCCCCGCCTTCCGATGTTCCAGAGTCTATGCAAACAGAAACTGCAGAATCGAAAATCTTGAATGCACCAAAATCCGACATTCAGATTCTGGAGGCATCCTCCGAGCTCAAGGTTGCGGGCTTAACCATTCCTTCCAACCCAATACCTTTGACCCCCGAGAAACAAATCATCAATGGCCCGGAGGACGTTTCCACGGAAAATAGGCGAACAATCTCACACTTGATTAGCGAGGCAGGATTTAGAGACTCAATTTCATCATCCGTTCTCAGACAGATTAGTCCTGGAAACATTGAAACACCAGATGCAATTGTTTTTGATAGACTCAAAAAGGTCATGTCTGAAACGGAACAGGAACGACCGTACTCTCTTGAATTTCACGGCTTTGGTAGCTCTCCATCAAGACAGCAAGAGCGACCTCAAACACCAATTCAAGAAGAAGATGCGAACTCTCCAAAGCCTGCTCAACATTCGCCTCAGCTTTTTGTTTCGCCACCCTCAAACCCGCCAGTTCTTTCCGCAGATGATGGCAATGATTCCGACTGGGAAAGTGTCGATGACAGCGGGGAACAAGAAGAAGAGGACGATGTCGAAGTTGATACTTCAACGAAGCCGACTCAGGAAAACGTGGTTCAAGAAGCAATGGAAGTTGACGAAGAAATTCCCCGACCCGAGTTTGCAGTGCAAGTACAAGAAAGTCGGCAACAGACCGCTCAGTCTGAGGAATCAGAACAGCTTCCAGACACTATAGAAAACCCGACACCAGTCATTCAACACGAGGAGGCACCAAAGGCGCTGATTCAACCTACAGAAGTACCCCGATCAAATACAGAGACAGAACCATCTGATACTGCAAATCCTGGAGTTGAACCAGCTGGATCTCCCGCCAGAGCCGTGGAACCGCCGTCGCCCGTGAAGGTATCGAAGCCAAAATCTCCATCGCGAACCACCAAGTCTAAGTCTCCGGTCCCAAGAGCTGAACCGAGATCTCCGAGCAGAGGAGTTGGAAAACGCAAGTCATTCACAATGAGACGCATGCCGCAACCAAAAGCCGCTTTGCTTTGGGAAATGATGGAACCCGAAGCGTTGAAAGCCCGCGGCAGAAAAACTCAAAGCCCTGCGCTCGAAGCCTCAGAACTACGAGATAGCGTTGAGAGCTTCAAAGTGGCCAAGGCCGCTACAGTGGAACCAAATGACACAGCTCTGCCTCCAAGAAAAGAGCCTCGTCAAATGTCAGTCTCAAAGAAAGGGCCAACATCTGGACAGAATACGAACACGAAAAGCAGACCGGCTGCTGGTAAAGCACCGATAGATTACGACTCTTCTGACTCCGAGTTTCCTTCGTTGAGACGATTGACTCAAAATCGGCCAAAGCAGGAGAAGATGGAAGTGTGCTCCCAACCACTTCCAGAGAGAGAGAAAATCGCCCCTGTACGAGCAAGACCCATCATCAAGAAAGAGCCTACCCGAGAAGTATCCGATGACTCTGACGAATCAACCACCAAAGCTGCGAAGAAGCAAACCTCTTTCAGTCGTCGCTCCGAAAGCTCAAAACCGCCCAGTCGTGCATCGAAAGCTGGACCCTTCTCATCTCAGCCACAGCGGCAAGTTTCCGTTAGTAGCCATTCGCAGAGTTCCAAGTTTTCTTCTAGTAAACCTCCACCAAAATCCGCGTCTCAATCTCAAGGTTCACAACGTCCGGCATTCTCGAGTTCGCAGCCGCCAAGTCAGATGATTGATCTTACGCTCTCGAGTGATGTCGAGCCTTCTCCTCCTAAGAAGCAGTTCCGGAAGCCTGTGTTGTCTGATGATGATGAGCTCCCGAGAAATGCTGGCAAGTCGTCGATTTTTCGGAAAGGAAGTGGTGGTAGTGGGAATGGGTTGAAGAGTTCTTCACAGAGTCATCTTAATAGGAAGAATGCTGGTAGATGAGGAAAAACGGATGTCATTGGTGGTTTATAGCGGTGATTGCTATACTGGATGAGCAAAAAAGGAAAATGGTGCGCAAGCGTGTGTATTGATATTGTGTCGTGTGTCGGATTTGGGAGAGCTTGGAGTCTGTTTATTATTTGCTTCTTCTTTTTCTTCTTTTTTTCTTTTCTGCAGCTTCTTTGCTTTCGCTGGTACCTAATGGATGTACATGTGCGATTATTACATGAAATGGAAATACATACTGTTGTGCTGGGTCTACTTTCTCTTTTGCTCCACTTCCTGATTTGATCCACTTATAGCTCTGCTGCCTAAATGCTTCATGTCTGCATAAAACTTACACTCTTTATATAAACACCTTAGATAGCTACCTTTTACAATGCAATCAATTCTCCATGACCTTCAGTACCCAATACCCTTTCAACCCAATACATACAATATGAGCATGTGTTTTTGATCGAGTAGATGGAAAATCTATGATACATGCAATGGTTACGTCGGTTACGAGCAAGACTGGTTTCCTAGGTTGACCTACAAAGTGGAGAATTTAATACCTGTCCTTATCTTTACGGTCCAACAATCATCTGAATCATTGCACTTCCATCAATAATTTGATTTTAAATACCACCGGTTTATCGCAAATCTTCAAAGTAAATCTCGCATTGCCTCATAACGTATAAGGGTGTTCATGAAAACTCACACCCAGATATCAAACTCCAACCCCAACCCAAACTCCTAGCCACAAGCAATCCCGGACCAGCCATCTATGTACAAACACCGCAGCTATTAAATCCAAAAATCATATCTCATATCTCATCCATACATCTCATCCTTCCACCATTCTAACTCCTCAGCCCCTCAACTCCCCCCTCAACCCTCGTCACCACCCACCAACCCATCTCCAAACCACCCATCCAGCCCCCATCCCAAATAACACTCCCCTCCCAACCTCTCTCCCCAAAACCCCCGCTATCTCATCACCACCCGGCAAAACAGGTTCGTGCCATCCACACGCACTGCTCGTGCCCCGTGGTATGCACGTGTAGTAGGTGGTGAGGTGCCATTTCTGTTCCAGGGTGGGGATCTGGATGGTGCATGCGGCGTCGAGGAGGAGGGTTGGTGGGGGTGTTGGGGAGGGTGGGTTTGAGAGGGCTGGGGAAGATTGTGTGAGTGAAGTGGAGGGAGTGGATGTGGAGGTTGGTGATGAGATAGTAGGGGATGTTGGGGTTGTGAGGGTAGATGGTGGGAGGGATGAGAGGGTGGTTCTTGGGGTGTTGATGAGGCTTCCGAGGACCAGGACCAGTGCTGGGGTGAAGTGTGAGGATATACCCAGAGAGAGGATGAAGGTCGTGAGTTTCATTTTTGTGAGGTTTCTTGGTTTCTTCTTCCCGAATTCTTTGGTTCTTCTGAGTTTTTCCGAGTTGGTGTCCTTATCTCAAGTCCTTCAATCCTCAACTCGTCGACCCGTCAATCCCCAAGTCCCCAAGGTCTCAATCCGGCTTTTCTCTCTAAATCAACTCTCAAAACCCAAGGATCCCTCAATTGACCAGCAAGATGATAGAGTCGTAAAACCCCTCAATAGCAATCCAGAAGTAAAACGCAAAAAAGCAAGGCTGAGAAATGAAGGGCGAGATAGGTAGATGCGATGAGGTGAGCGAGCTGCTGCTGTAGAATGCCAATAATGCGCCTGCAATGCATGCAATCCCTTGATTGGTCGGATAAACAACCCTTCTCAATGACCCCGCGTACGTTGGCTGCGAGAGCAGGGCAAGGCAAACTTGTACTCGTACTGTACGTAGAAGTTCTACGGTTTGCTTGCTTTTTCGTGATATTGCGTGAATTAAAATGAGATGATGGGAGAGGGAAAGGGAGAGGGAAGACCTGCTTATCTCTCGTCTGAAGTGAAGTTTGTGAAGGACAGAAGAGACAGCTGAGAAGGACGGATAATCATTGTGAGAATAGGAAATGGGGGTTAAGGAGTGGGATTTACGTGTTATACTGTACCAGTTGGGTTCTGTGAAATTCATAGGTTGAGTGAGTCAATGGAAGTTGAAACAAACAAGATGTGTCGTGTTGAAGTGTGGTGTTGTGCTTGCCGTTCGTTGTACTGGACTTTTCAGGGCGATTGTGAAACATCTCTTGGCGTGAGGGGCAGCTTTTATGGTCCATACATCTTCAAGTGGAGGATGGTGGGGAAGCCTAACTTACCTGTGTGGGCCATCTGTGGCGATTGAAACGGGGATTTGAAAATCCCATCAAGGTCAACAGAAATAAGTTAAGAAAAGAGAAAACCTATACTCAGTAGAAAATGTAAGCACGTGACATGGGCTACTCTATTTTGCTCAGTCTGAGCTCAGATTTTGGAACTTGGAAAGCACACTTGCGAGCCCAACGTAAATACTGGCTCATTCGTCCTGGGTTGGTAGAAAGTTAATGTATTATGGGAGTTGCATGACTCCTGTTGACGCCTATTTGGAGGTGTTCCTCCTTCACCAACAAGCCGCCGAGAAAAGAGCCACGATGCAGATAAAGCAATCACCCGCTGCCTAATATGATACAATCGAAATTCTCTCAGTTCTTTGAAATAGAAAATAGCTTGATTGGAATATTGTCATCGTAAAATGGTCCCTCTTGCAATTGGGCCGCAACCAGAGGAAACTCAATTTCTTCGGCTAAGTACTTGTACGCTTTACAAGTCTTTAAAAACACTTCAAAAGTCTCCTGGTTTCGTACCGTGGGAGCGATGATGATTTTGATGCCCGAATACATGTCCATGAGATCCCCTAAGGTGGCAAGAAGGGCTGGAATCCCGCTTGCCTCGTAAGTCAAATCGGCACCAAGAACGACGTCTATCTTCTGACCACCATTCCAAGCTTGTTCTTCTCCACCCAAAGGAGCATGACCCCATTTGAGCTCTTTGCCCTGAATGAGGGACTTTTCTTGGAGGTCATTGAGGTAGATGTTGGTTTGTAAAGTCTCGACTACTTCTTCTGAACCATCCGTAGCAAGGACTTTTGCCGCATTTAGATGCTTTGCGCAGAGGATAGAAAGATACCCAGTGCCAGCACCAAGCTCCAGAATAGACTTTCCATTAACGAGAGACGGATTGTTGATGAGGTAATTACCAAAGTGTAGGGCTGCTTCCCACGTACGACTCCCCGTTGTACCAGATCCCGACAGCAGGTTTCTCGCTTCATGGAGCGTGATTGTGGCTGGACTCTGAGAGGACAAAGATGACAGAGAGTATGTCACATAGGATTTTTGCTGTACCGCAGTAACTTCAGAAGGAATAGACGAGGTGATGAGGACAGAAAATGCATTGTACAGATTATCAGATAACCCCTGAGATTGACATGAAGTCAGAACTGAATTATACTTGCCATGGGCATTAGACAGGAGATTCTGAGAACGTGAATATATATAGATGGGGAGGCATTGAAATCATACTTCTTCGTCCCAGTTTTGGATGCTCGCTTCGATTCTCCTTAAGAGTTCTTTGAGCACGCGAACCTGGTATATCAAGGGTGGTGGGTGTGGAAGTGAGCCTTCTTTGAAGAGTGTGTTGTATATGGTTTCCTGAAATGCTTCATTTCTGAGGTATTGATCATCCGGGTAGTCGAGGTAGAGGTAAAATTGGAGGTACTGACAACAGAAGCGATCGAGATGCTTTTGTGCATCAACTGACAATTGATGCTCCATCGCCAGAGTTTTGGGGAAAGAGAATCATTTGATAAAGGTTGTGGACTGGTGATTGGATTGAGAAGTTCTGGATGTGGTTGTGGTTGTCATCTCGGTCGTATATGTCGCGTCATCGGAGCTGGCAGGAGAAGACTCGGAGAAAAGTCGCACGACCAGGTACGGTAGAGAAGCCCGTGATGCCTCAGGCCGCCATGCAGATATTGGAGCTTGGACCACCTAGGGCTTGCAGCCCTCCGGCGCACAATCCACTGATTGTCCCGCCGGCGCTTAGTCAGACCACCTCGTTAGCGCATCTGGGCGGATAACCTTTGCAACTTTCCACGGCCTCATCCCACGGCAGCGACTCTCGATTTCGAACCTCATCGAGACCCAACCATATCCGGAGGCAGACTTTCGGATCGATCGACATTCCATACCGCAAAAATGGCGGACCGCGAGCAACCCGTAACGTTGCGAACACGCAAATTCATCCGCAATCCTCTCCTCGGCCGAAAGCAGATGGTCGTGTAAGTGTGCCATCTCTCAATTCATCAATTCATCCATCCAGCACGAGAAATCCGACCTCCTGCGATCAGGTCGACCTGTCGACACGCGTACCCAAGCATCTGCGAGGCACTGAAGGCTAATGGCGAAAATAGTGACATCCTTCACCCAAACCGCGCCAACATCTCCAAAGATGAGCTCCGTGAGAAACTCGCCGGAATGTACAAGGCCAGCAAAGATCAAGTCAACGTATTTGGTCTCCAGACACAATTCGGTGGTGGAAAGACGACTGGTTTCGCTCTGGTCTACGATTCGCCTGAGGCCTTGAAGAAATTCGAGCCACACTTCAGACTGGTTCGTGTTGGATTCGCCTCAAAGATCGAGAAGCCAAGCAGACAACAACGTACGTTGACATCTCCCGCGAAGTGCCGCGCAGCAGGTAGTATGCAATTGATGCTAACACATCCACAGGCAAGCAACGCAAGAACAGACAAAAGACTCTCCGCGGAACAGCCAAGGTCAAGGGTGCCAAGAAGAAGAAGGATTCATAGACGGATCGCCTTCTCTTGTGCTGGCTGGAGATGGAGGCATTTGGTGTTGCAGGATGGGCTTTGTCTTTGTATGCATGCATTGGCTCTCCTTAGGTTTTACGAAGGTTCATATTGGAGCATGAAGGCATGAAAATCAATGGGGACATTCGACCTTTACAACAATGACAACTGTTTTCCAAACGTAATGCGATATCCGAGAAAATGTGTGCTGAGAAAAGTGCTTTATCGATAACGGTTTTTGGGTGGCGTTACAATGAGGATTTGAGGGAACCGGGATATTTCGTTTCTTCTCAAGCAACTCTCAAGACAGCAGTCTTTTGATAATGGAATGATATTCTGGAAGGTCTCTCAATATTTTTCAGCCGCTGCCAGTCTCTTTCCCTTCCTTTGCCTTTTGATACCTCCATTCTATACAATTTCGAAGCCGAGATTTGTGTATCTGCTGCACCAATCGCAGGCTTGGTTCTAAATTTGCGGCATGAACTTGGTGAGTGAATGAGATGTCTCTGAATTCAAAGCATCAAATCGTGAAGATGCCACTTAACGACCTGGGCAAAGAGACCACTTCGAGAAACTATCGACAAAGTTGAATGACAAACTTATATTTTATAATTGTAAGATCTGAAACATAAATTAGTATCAAGATACAACTAAGGAGAACTCCAGGATTGCATTCTAACAGACGGTCATATGAGCTTACCTAAATATAAGCGAAGAGCAATCTTTCTCGTGTGAAGCAACACTTCAAGATCTTAGGACTCCAACAATACTCAAGTTGGAAAACATACCAAAGATTAAAAGAAACACTTCAGTTCGTCCAAGTTTCCAAACTCCATTAATGTACCTACCTTGAAACCTTATAGTAAATGATAATGCACTAGCATAAAAGTTCCACGCCCAGAAGTCTTAAGGAACTATTGGAAGGCTTACTGACCTCTTCTCTTTCGAACACAAAAGGTTGGATTGAGATCAACGAATGAATAGCATCAGAACACCGGTCGCTCGAACAAAATTGTACTTTTGTCTATGTAAGAAGTCCCATAGTCCTAAATTAAACAATACCTTCCGTAAAGCAGACTCTCATCTTAACAAACCAACCTAACCTACAAAACCCAATCCATAATCCTTACCCTTTAGAACACCACCCCAGGTTTCCAAAACCACTAGACACCATAACTCCATCCAAATCCATGGTAAATAGAAGAGCAGAAGTAAAAAGAGCAAAAAAATCAAGCCAACCCATTGAACAGAGTGGGACTCGAACCCACGCCCCTTTCGAGACCAGGAAATTGTTGTTAAGGAAACCTTAACCTGGCGCCATAACCAGCTCGGCCATCTGTCCTTTGTATTGTTTTCTTGGTGAAGACGGGGTTGCTTATTTCGATCTGTAGGAAATATTTGTTTGTGGATGTGGATGGATGTTGGATGTGGAGAAGAGTGGATTTTTTGGGGTTAAGGTTTTTTTTACTTGGGATGCCAGGGAAGGAGGGAGGATTTTGTGCAGGGATGTGGAGGCGGGTGGTGGGTCTTTCTGGAAAGGGGTTTGGGTTTTTTTCTCGCTTGTTGATACGGATTTGGCGAGGTTCTTGGGGGATGATTTGGGGGATGGAAAATGGGGTTGGTTTTGGTTTTATTGAGGGAAATAATGTATACTGGACTCCTTGAGAAATAAAAACTCCCATCACACGACCTAATACTTGAGATTGAAAGGGCTCACACAACTCTACCTATCGTAGCAGAACACTTCAATGGGGCCATTGAGGAACTTTTGATGACACTGGAACTCCTGCTGATGTCGAGGCTAAATCAGACGTTGAAGTTTGTATCTACGGAAGAATCACGTCAGCTTTGTAAACATTCGCTATGCTTACTGAAGTCTAAAGAGAAAAGGAAAGACTCACAACAGGGCTTCCACCGTCCTCTATACTAGTAAAACGGGGACCGGGGATAAAACCCGGGACAACGCCAGGTACGAAGGTATCCTCCGGGATTTTCGCTCTCGAAATCGCAGCAGTGACAGTGGGAAGGATTTTGGGATTCCAGGTGTCAGATGGTGGCGGAGATCCCAGAACAGCACTTGGGGATTTGTCTGGTGTGGTTGTTACGGTTATTGTTGCTGTTGCTGTGACTGTCACAGTAAGAGGAGGGGTGTCACATAAACAGCACGCCGGGTTTGGATCTGGTTTTTGAGTTTCGGTTGGTGGACTTTGGGTTGAGGGAACCGAGAGGGACTTTTCATCTGGTTGACTGGATGCTGAACTTGGTGCTGGCGGTTCTTTCCAGGAGTTTGGGGAAGGCAATGACTGCTCAGATGAGGCAGGTTCTTTCCAGGGGCGTAAGGAAGGTAACGGCTTCTCGGATGAGGCAGGTGGTGGGCTTTCCGTGGTAACGGGTTTCTCGGAGGCTAGTGCAGGTACTGGACTTGCTGTAGCAATGAGACTCTCAGATGAAGTAGGTACCGCAGTGGCTGTGGCCACAGGATTTTCAGTAGAGCTAGATAATGAACAACTAGCAGTTGCAGGTCTCTCAGAGGGAGGAATTTCAGTCCAGGATGCTGTGACTGCTGCTGAATTTGAAATTGAGACTGTCCCTGATGATAGAGTGGATCCTATGAGGGTTGAGTTCCATTGCCGCCCTTTGCTACTTGAAGGTAAGAATGGGGTCCCAAAAGAGCTCGACGAGCTTGTTATGGGCTTCTCGGAAGAGGCAGACCATAGACTGCCTGTGGTAGAGGGTCTCTCAGAAGTATAAATTTGGGTCGAGGATGATGTAGCCGCTGCTGAGTTGGAAATTGAGACAGACCCTGATGATAGAGTAGATCCTATGAGTGTTGAGTTCCATTGTCGGTCTTTACTAGTTGATGGCAAGATTGGAGCTCCATATGAGTTTGATGAACTAGTTGCTGAGGAAGTCTCAATAGTGGAGGAGCTCGTAGCAGCAGAGGAGACTGGGGTTTGTTGTACCTCTCGTTGTGCTTTCATTACGAGCTTTCTGTTATTTGGAGATGCTGTGAGAGATGTCGTGAATAGAAGGGTGCTCAAAAGGAATACTGAAAGTGGAGACATGATGACTTCTGGTCAATGATAAACCCAGCTTCGTGGAAGGAAATGAAAGTAAGAAAATGAAAGATAGGGAAGTGAGGAAAGAATGCGTTGAATCAATATATCCTATGAGAGGACAGAAGCATTCTTATTCAAATACAATCACTACTCTCAGATACCAACATCCCCAGAGGACAATTCCCGCGCCGCCTAGCCAACAGAAAAAAGCCTGATAATAGCACGTCAATTGGTCCACACAGCACTGCCATAATGCTAACAACATGACATAATTCTGATATTTTGTGCCTGCCGTTCGTAAGATCTCCCGCTGAAGAATCCTGTGCTCGCCTAGCTAGCCAGGAGCTGCGGTCAGTTGGTTGTGGGGCGCAGCCATACACCAAGCTTCTTGATGTTGGTTTTTGAGATTACTTGGGAAGGAAGGTTATGTGAAGGTCAGTAATGAAGCCATAATTTGCGTTCTGGTAAGAAAGACTCGGCGGGAAATGGTAGAGGATTTGGGAATCAATTTGCGGACTCTAGTATGCACAAGGATTGTACGAGAGGTTTTGGGAGACTTGAAGTCAAAATTTTCAGAGGTTTTGGACTGGATTTAAAGTGACTGCAATTTCATAGAGAAAAGTTGAAAAACAGATCAATTGGAATTACATCGTCTAATAGGAGGAAGAAGCGTCGCAGAACGTCGTAAAATTGCTTTAACCTCCACTACCCCTTCACACAGATTTTGGAAACATGAGTTGAATAATCTACATCTATTCGTTCAGATTCGAATGATACACGTCTAAACTAGCAAATAAGAGGAGGAGCTGAAACCTTATTATTGAGACTTTTTATCATCGATACTCCCACCTCGCTTAACTTTCATTGTCCCATCGCAAGAGAAAAATGGCCAGAGTTACTACTTTAAAACATACAGAGCATAGAGCCCAGAACCAATAAAGCAAAGTCCAGAAGACACTCGTATACTTACATATCCATCATGAAGACAAAATCCTAAGAAGTAATGGTCACCATAAAACCCATCAAACAACCTGACATGAAAAAGTGCGCCCCAACATACTGTACAAGCATTTCACTCCCCATGTTAAAAGTACGTGGCTGAGCCAGTACAGTATCAACACCAACAATCCCACTCAGCGATCACGATACTTGAGAAATTCGATACCAACAAACAAATCCAAGGATGCTCGCCTACGCCTACAAGCATTTATTCAAAACACCAACATCACCATCCGACGTAAAACCACACTACCGGTAAAGACATGTTCTGAGTGACCTTTTCAGGGTATTTATCCTGGGACTACGTTATGACAAAGTGGGAAAACCAAATACCAACAAGGAAGGGCTGCGCACTGGACTGTGAGGTTGGACTGTTGAGACGCGGCTATTTTTGGAATGATTCTAGGAGTGAGTGTATGTTTTTATGTGTGGTGTTGTCATATGGTTTAGGCTGAAGGGTGTCTTTTTATGAGAGAATGGAATAGGGAAAAACATGGAAAAATAGAGCAAGAAAAGGGGAAAAGTCTTTGGACGCAAAACAATGGCAGGGCCAAGTGGTCCGAAAACCCGGTTTAGCTGCAAGTTTACTTTATCAGTCACGAAATAAGTGAAAAGGCCTCGGTCACAACGACACCGAAAGATATACGACAACGCAGTGCATAAGTCAGAAAAGTGATGGATAAGTTTGTGAGCGAGACAAGACCTCGTTGGTTGTAGGGGATATTTGGGACCATGCGGAGGGAAATAAGAGTCGTCCTTATTTGATATACACCGACAATAACATGGCGCCATAGAGGCATCATCTTCTCCCAGTGTAACCATCATCCCGGCCCCTCCGGTCATACCGATCTCTTCCCCGATCCCGGCCGCCACCCATACTTTTCCTCTCGTCTCTTGAATCGTAATTTCTCTTCTCCCTCTGAGGACTACGACTTCTGCTTCTCTCTCGTTTGTCTGATTCGTATTTTCCCTCTCTCTCATGTCTTTTCCGTAACTCATCCTCGTCGTAGACCATTCCATATCTGTCTCTCCGACTTCCGGTGCTGTAATCAGCTGCTTTGTATTGTCGCTTCTTCTCTAATCCACTGACACCACCAAATCCGCCACCACCATGCTTTCGCTTGGTATTGGTCGCTGTGCGCCACGTGTCTGATAACTTGGATACGGATTGCGAGAAGTCGACGTGGATACGGTGGTCGTCGATCAAAACACCTTGCATTTTGAAGTACGCTTGCTCACAAGAAGCTTGATCTTCGTATTCGATAAAAGCATATTGTAGACTGTCACCAGTTCGCTTGTCCCGGATGACTTCACACGAGAAAATTTTGCCAAAACGACTGAATATAAGCTCGAGATCCTCATCTACTAATATTAGCCAAGGCAGTTCCATGAGGCTCGTAAACTCACCAGTCGTGACTGGGTTCAATTTGCACACAAAAAGAACATTTTCTGGAGGTTTCACTTCGGCAAAAGGCAGATCTCCAACCATTTCCAAAGTCAACGCTTGAGCTCTGGCTTCACGCTCCCTTCGCTGCTTCTCGACGGCGTCAATATCATTTTCCTCGTCCAAATTGTCGTCTTCCCCAATGCGTACCGTGGCAAGCTGCGCCTTAGAGGGTACAGGGCTCTCGGGTGGCTCGACCAGACCTAGAGGGTCGTCATAAGGATCATCCAGTACTACTGTGTGCTTGATTCGAACATCTACCAGAGGACGTCCTTTTTCATCGCAGAAAGCATCATTGATTTTCTCTAGCGCATCAAATCCTTCCACCACTTTGCCAAATATTGCCGCCTTTCCATCCAAGAAGTCCAGATCATCCCCCAGCGTTATAATAAACTGACTTCCAGCAACCCTCTCATCTGGGTCCTTCGTTGACGGCACCGTAGCCATGCTGACAGTACCTCGCTCGGCATGCTTCAATTTTGGGTGCATTTCTGCCGTGAACGTCCTTCTCGCCGGGCCATTGACCAACCCCCATATCGAGCTGCCTCCATCACTTTCTTTTGCGTCTGGACCGATAGGATCGCCTGTCTGGAAGGAGAAGTTCTTTTGTACGTTGTAGACGGGGGAGAAATTGTAGTATTTGACTTTGCAGAGCTTGAGGAAGCTATATTATCGCGGCAGTCTTAGTATCTATGTGTTCAGTTATTTCACAGGTAGATAGGGGAGAGGCGGTCACTCACTTCTCACATAACTTGGGCGCATAGTCAACCAAAAGATCGATGACAATGTCGCCCGCGGAGGTTTCGAGGAGCACGCTCATCGTGGTGGGAGATGATCGAGATATGATCGAGATATGATAGGAATATGCACATCCAATTCAATGCGGAGAGTTTGCGAGGCGTCTGTCGGATTGCGATACGTCACACGGGTCGCCTGAGGGAGAAGATTGCAATGCAATTGTTGTTTGTGTAGAGTCCGGATTTGGCCATTTGCATGCCTCCATGCTCACACGGGAGGCTGACGGCTAAAGATCGGCACATAATTAAGCGCAGAGCAGACCCCTAGCCACGCATCCACCACATCCACCGCATCGCCTCTGCCTCGGCTACTTGGCTTGCCGTTCAACTATTCCCCTCAACTGCAAACACCAAATCTGATTTCTGATTGAGTGGACAGAACACCGACAAGATCACATAATGTGAGCTAGCTGCTGTACTTGAAATGCGTATGGAGTCACAACCAATTCTTCATCTGAACTTTCCGCTTCCGATTGCATCAAAAATCACGTGCCAGGGGGGAAACACCAGCAACGACTGAGCTCCACTGCTATGTATAAACCCATATCAACACCACACGTCCCATCCTTGGGCTGATCTCCCGCCGCTGAGCTCAGCGCTGTGTCTGCTCCCAGTCTTTCTCGTTGGAAAACCCCCAAGTCCCCAGGCCCAGGGGTATCAACGACGCCAATTGGGATGAGGAGTGCATCTGGAGGGTCGCGACCATGGCTGGATTTGCGTGGAGCCTCTCCGTGTGGAAGGGTTCCTGAACACAACACTGGCCGGCGCGATCGCCTTTCCTGTTGTCAGACTTCATGGATCGACCGTTCCGTCTGGCTCTGCCTCCTCACAAGAAACCCTCAAGAGAAGATCGTTAGATCTGCTTGTACCTCCTCCCGTGCATTTTTGTATGATGGCAAAGATAGCAAGATGGCCTCTGCTCCCTTCCTCGATATTCCCCTCGTGCTTCACAACGATGCAGAAAGAACGAATACCAGGCCGATGGACGTCTCTCCGTCTTTCCCCCGCCAGTCGTTTGAAGACGTAGCCCGGGTAGACAAGGAAGCCCCTCATTCCTCGGCTACGTGCAGCACACAAGGGGGGCGGAGAGTTTTGGCAGGACTTCCACCCTGTACTCCATCTGCAGCCATCCGTCTGGCCATAGAGTTTCCGTTGCATTGCATTAAATTGCACGCGATCAGGGATCTGTCAGAATCTTAGGATGGGTGATTCGAGAGTCGAAGTTGACCTTTTTCGCATCGGGGAAGACACTTCCGTCATCCCCAGATTGATTTGCAGGTTTCTATTGCATGCATTTCATCCGGGGAAATGCTACAGACATCCTGGTACTCCCTGGAGCGCAAAGGGGCGTCTTAGACGTGAATGGATTTGGTCAATCTGTCAAAATCGTTGGCTCGCTCAATAACCTTCAAACTGCCCCCAAGCTATCACTGCGGTCGGGTGTGGCCGAGAAATACGCCGTGTGAATCAGCATCTGCAGGAGTATCACCAGAGAGATGTGTCCTACCTCTGACAGCATGCCTGCTTTGTGCCTTCGTATTCCTATTCGAATCTCTCTCGCTTCTCTGTCGATTTCCCCTTTCCCCACCACAACTCGAGAGCTTAAAGAGCCCCGGGTGAGACAAGCTACAGCACTGTCAGCTTCCATCATAGAGTGGAGTCTAGATATGTCTTTTGGCACATTGCTTACTATCTAGTACTTGTCCGGCGCTCTTCGGGGTGGTATCATTCGGTTTGCCGAAGGGGTTTAACTCTTCCTAGTGTCCACTCTACTTTCTCCTCACTTCACGTATGCGGTTATCCTGTGTGTGTGTGAGAGTGTGACCAGAGGCTGTGGAAGCTTTTCTCGGCGAAGAAGCTAATCCGCATCTTCTACAACCCTTTTGATATTGGGCACCTTGGGGTATCTCCGTATTCTCAAAAGCGTCATTTCCATAATGGAGAACAAACGTTCGATTGTGACGCATTTTGGTGTCACCATTATAGTTACATACAATTATCTACAATTGCTTGTAACCATTTCAAACGAAGTTTTCGCAGGACTGAATTCTAATCCTTTTGATTGGTTCTCTTATCAACGCCCGCTTCGTCCAAGCATTCTCGTCGAATGGCAGATGATCTGACCCACACACTGTAAGACCGTGACTATATTTTTGCGTATCGGTGTTGCATGGTGGCTTGCCAGAATGGTCTTCGTTAGAGGCAAACAATCCCTGAGAGTGGGAGCTACAGCAGACTTCGACAGGGGAACAAACCTCCCCCCCTGGCTTCGTGATTGCTACCTCTAGCAGCAAAAGAACCAATCTACCGTGGATGGCCCGATCGCTGCAGCCTTTGATGAAGAGTTATGAGCGGTCAGCAAATATTGCATTTTCAAGGGAGAGATCGTTTGGCTTTAATAGATATGGGAAGATTCGGGCATGAGTCCTCGCCTCGCTGGCTCGCCTCATATGCCTTGGAACTCATGCACCCCAATACGTTGCATCATGATGGCTTGTACCATTTCGAGGGGTGCGTTATCCTCAACAAGCAGGGCTGTAGCGAGCGACGTTTCTTCTTCCAGTCGGTGATGCAAAGTCTTACAAACCTACGTTTGCTGATCTGTAGTACCGAAAGCCGTTGAGCTTCAAATCATGGCAGAGCCTCTTGAATTGTTTGCTATGTTACTTCTATTTAGAAACCTGTCAGTATGTCGCCACGAAAGGCCTAACTACTTTCAGCGATGGCTACATGGTGCCGGCACAATTTTCCGTTGCTTTAGGGCAGCTGTCAAACTTGAAAACAGCAAAGAGCCAGTGTGGCATCTGGCAGATGGCTATAACGTTCTGTGATTATCTGATTTAGCAAAGCAATCAGCGCATGGATTTTTCTACGCCGCTTCTCCCTGTGGGAAACCAACAACCTTTGCCTTCTGCGGTAGCGTTTCATCAATCAAGACATGCTCAGGATCCTAGCTCCTCGGTAATCCATACGCAGGGTATGTTTCCAATCCGTCAGTGATCAGCAACCAGCTTGAGAACTAACCCAATTTTCGAGCCAGCGGTCCTCTCTTATTTCCTCTCTGTTTGTTGAGATTAGCGAATCGTCCTAGATGATGGCGAAGAGGTACAAGACCCCCGGCCTCTTGCATAACAGTGAAGTACATTTTTTGTGCAAGAGAAGCATGCATGAAGACTGCACTGACATATTGGGTAAAGGCTTTACAGTAGTAGAAAATTTGATCTGTCACAATGTTTCTCCCAAGGCCTCAGGTAGTCAGTCCAATTGGCAAACATCATGGAGCCCGTAACACTCGTTATAAGTGCTGCCCTCGCCTGACTGCCACCCCTCCCCCGATCGGCATATGCTTTCATTCTTGCTCAACCTCATTTGGTTTCTTGAGTTCACTGTGAACAACATTACGGAGTGATATTTATCCACGCAATTCTGGGTTGGAATCAACCCCTCACGCAATCGAGGACAATTTGGGAGTCTACGAGGAACAGTTTCTGATATTGGCTACCCAACTTTCCTTCAAGACTCTCAAACTCTTCAAGGTAGGTTAGATTTATGTAGTTTCTACTTACTCAGTTCTGACTATAGGCCCAGATGGTGCAAGTACATCGCTCATATTACGATGATGAGGAACCGGGCTTGAGGCGTTACAACAGACACACTGGACACGGGTATGCGATAGGCCACGAACGAGAATTACCACACGGCCCTTACGAAGGACACGCGGGTCGAGATCACCTTTCCGCAGCTCATCACGATAGCCGTGGGGGCAGTCGTGCGCCTGAACCCGACAATACTCGACCCAGGAGTAGAATTCCAGTTGCAGTACGTGCGTCCGCATACTATAAGATGATCTATTTCTATTTCTATTTCTATTTATATGCGACCCAGATGCAGATGCAGATCCGGATCCTCTGTCTATGTTGATAGTTGATAGCTAATGTAACCAATTTCCAGTGCGGCCGTTGCAGAAAGCGCAAGATTCGTTGCAGTGGCGATACCGGCTCTGGCCAGCCTTGCACCAATTGCAAAAACGCAGGCAACGAGCATTGTCAGTTTCTCAGGGTAGGCTGTTCTTTCTACTGCATTTATTCCATGTTCATAAGTGTATCGGATTATACTTTACAATCACTTCGCTTCCCCTGCGCTTTTAAGCTTTGCATCCTCTCACATTTATTGTCTTGCAGGTCTCCTCGCAAGGAATGCAAATGAAGAACGAGAGCGTAGACTTCAGCGCATTCGACACCCACTCACACTCTCGACTCCAACCTCGCGTAGCATCATCTTACGGATCGCACGCGGCCACGTACATCTCGCCATCTGCGCAGGTTCCGGAGGGATACTACGCTGGCAGGGCATCAGTGTCTGGATACCAGTATCCAGCATCGAGATACTACGGACTGGCCACTTTTAATGACTACTCGGAGGATAATGGCATTGATTACGATACTCACAATGCTAGTAACCCCTACCAATTGATGGGCTCTGACCATCATCTCCTATCAACGAGTCTTCCTACGGGCTCCGGAAGAGGATGGCCAACGCAAGCGACCCAACCGACGCAAGTGATCAAACCTGACCCGTCATTGTATTTGGAACACTCCTCCTATACTACGAACGGCCACATACCCTCCCAAGGTGCATACCAACTTCGCCCTCAGATGGCCTCTGATGTGAAGGATACGCCCCTAGCTGGTTCTTCTATCCACTCCATGTCTGTCCCTGATCGTGTGCTTCCAGTTCCGGCCACAACTTCAAGTGCTGCAAGCGTGAATCGCCCCCCGGCAGTAGCAAGTCAAACAAATTCATCTTCATATGCGCGGGCAAATTCGACAGCAACTTCCTCCGTTCCCCCAAGTCAGAACAGTTGGCATCAGTATGATGGACTCATGGCCGCCCAAGTCCTTTCCACGGTCAAGAATCTACCACAGAATGATTCGAATTACATATACACCAGCAGCCCTGAATCCCTGAACTCTTCCCAGGCGACTTTTCATAGTTCCCAAAGTCTATCGAATTCCTCTCAAAATGAACTCTATACCACGAGCTCAGCAGACATGTTCCATGGTAATGAATCCACAGAACCTTCATACGGCCCAAGCAGCAACAGCAGCCAACGTCACAATGCTAACTGTTCCGAGGGCTCCATGTCAAATATCAACAGTAATCTCGTCAACGGCCAACCATACGTCCCTCATTACAGCCAAGCGCCATATCCCATCCCTCCTACGCAGTTCACACAGAACGAGTCTCGTATGCGCACCAAACTCCCTTCTGCTCCTGTTGGGATTTCTGCGTGAGGTCTATGGGTTAATGGTCGATTCCGAAGATTCAGACTTTATTGCACACATACATGCATGCGTTACTTACTTATTTCGCAAGCGTTTTTTTCCTCTATCTTATCGTTAAACTGTCTCATTATTTCTCCTTTTGTCCATTTGGGTTTACAACACACATACTCATTCGTTCATTCATTTATCCCGTCATTGGGTGAGGCGAACAAAAAGGGGTCAAGGTTGGGGGTTGGCTTGGTATGGCGATCTGGAAACATGGTTGGGGGCAACTCAAAAAAATCTTTTCTGGGTTTTGGGGCGCGTCTTTCTTCTTCCTATTTTTTAATTCTATTAAAGGCGGATTTTAGGAGTGACTGATTGGGTGAAAGTGGGTGTATGTTACACGTAAGAGAGTTGAGCAACACGATGGTTGAGGTTGAAAGTGCCTGTTTGATGTGTTTATTAGCTGGCCTTGCTTTCGTCGTAGGCATGGACGATTTCAGGATAGTTCTAATGTTTGGTAGAGGCTGGTGGGTGATGGCTGGCTGGGAGAGGGTTCGCGATGAGAAAGGGAGTTGAGAGAGTATGTTGTTTGATAGGGTCCGCTTCTTTTTTCTTTCTCAATGTGGTGAGGGTGAGCGGTTTTCTGGTTTGATACCCCCATGGATGGGATTCGCTTCTTTTGAATCTCTTGCTTTGCTTTCTCAGGGGTTAGGATTCTGGATGACAGAAGGGCGTGATTGAGGGGCTCTGAAAAAGTCACTTGAGGTATCTTTCATATCTTGGGGGTCAGATTTCTGAACCTCTTTCTTAGGAGAAATAATATTTCCGGACATGCGTTTAGCTAAGGGTAGATTAGAGTGATTGGACTGGGATGAGCTGCTCATCATGAGCAGCTCACTTTTGATATGTAATGTTTTACTCTTAATTGAAGCTTTCATCTGAATTATCTCCTCTTCAGTGGATCAGTGTGATTAGTTGCACTCCATGAACATTCTCCATGGAGGTGTGGAATAGACATTCTGTTTGTTGATGTGACAGGGCAGGTCTAGAAAGGGGTTGCTACTAAGCGAAAATCCAATTCTGGCGGCTGGATCTCAACGGGACTTCTTTGTCAATACCTGATGAACTTGTTTAGACGAACTCCAAATTTTAAGTATGCCTGATTAGAGTACTGACATATCTAATTTGTTGTCTTCTTCAACACAATGCATCTGCTCTGAGCACTGCAGCTTGTTTGCCACCCAGAAATATGGTCCAGGGGGTATGCTAAGCTTTGACGTCCTTCATAATATTGAAGGAGAGGGGTTTCAAAGTGACATCCCTTAAATCCAGCAGGATGATCCCGCTAAATATTTGTTTAGCACATTACATGTTAACTTGCTGCCCTCTAGGAACTTATTAACTCTTTACGTTAGGAAATTCCTAACACCGGCCTAGGGTACAAAACCTTCCCTAACGTACACTTTTCCTAATACTAATTAATAGTAGGCGCAAAACCTTAAATATCTAACTAAAGACGTAGTTTTAATAAAGACTTATACTTGTAAATATTATAATATAAAATATACTTAATTCTCTTACTAAAACTTTAGAGGATATATAACTATCTAGCTATATAATAAGCGAGGCCTAAACCGATTATCCTACCTAACTCTGATTATATAAATAATAAAAGATATCCTTTAAGATATCCCTTTAAATAAAGAAATCCTATTATACTCTAATCTTCTTAATACTAAGAAGTCTCCCTAATAACCTTTATAAGTACCCTTTAAAGTTTCCCCCTTGTTTGTATTTACTATAAAGAATCCTTATCTAATAATAAACTCCTTCTACTTTTATATATAGTATAAAGAATATATATATAAAGAACTCTTACTACTCTTATACCTTCTTTAATAAATCTATATATAAAGAACTACCTCTACTTCTATATATTCTTTAATAAATACTTATATAAAGAACTACCTCTATATCTAGCTATAACCTAACTACCCCCTTTATCCTTTATAATATATTGAGAGCTACTAAGATAAGTAGTAGTTACTATATTATAAACATTACTAAGGGCTACTAGGATAAGAAGTAGTAGTTATAAAAACCTAGTAAGTTTTTAAAGGAGTAAAGTATAGTATTAAAGCTAAGTAGTAAAATTTAAATATATATATAGAGAGTTACTTGATCTAGTAGTAAAAAGCTTTATCCGAATATTAAAGTAAATAGCTATATCTTACTATTAAAATAAGTATTATTATTAAATCTTATATCTACTTTTACTTTAAAAAGAGAAAAGTAACTTAGATACTAAAACTTAATACCTAGTAGTAATAAGATATTAATAAAAGTTTCTATCTTATTTATTCTTTTTAATTTATCTCCTTTTTAGCTTCTATAACTACTACTATTAATCACTAGTTGTTTATTATAGTTTAGAAAGATATAGACTAGATAAATAGTTAATTAGGTACTTTTAAAAAGGCCAAATATTAGACTATTAGCCTTATTTAACTATACTTAATAGTAATATTAGTTATAGTATAGTTATCCTTATATCTTATAGAGGACTTATTATAGTTAGTATCTAAAAATAATAGGTAGATAGAGATAAACTTATTATATAATAACTATTATTTTATATAAATAGCTAAGGTTTATTTTAAGTAAGCTTAGCTCATAGTTTCTTTTTAATTCCTTTTAGATATCTAAATTAATAAGATTTATTACTACTATTACTATTAAAGATTTACTTATTATCAAAAATAACTTAATCCTTTTATTAAGAAACCTAGATTTGAAGTAAAAGAAGCTATACTTATAAGTTAAGTAGATATTAATACTATAAATATCTTTTAAAAAAGTTAAAACGTTTATATTATTTACTTTAAAGTTTCTATTATAAATTATATTTATAAAGTTAGTTATAATATTAGCTCTTAGTTATTTATAATAGAATCTTATATTAATTTTATATATTTAGAAAAAGATTAGTAATATTATATTTTACTAGATACTACAGAACTACGCCTATTCTATTAAATTAGCTATTATATATAAATTGAGGATTAATTATTATTTTAACACATAAGTAACGTTTATTCTATTAAATTAGCTATTATATATAGATTAAAGATTAATACTAATTCTAACTAACTATTCGATATATTCGACCCTTATAATGAGAGTACTCTATTACCTTCTTAATATCTATTATACTATAATATAAAAAGCTTAAGTATAAATAGCCTAGTATAGATATTAGTTTTAAAGGCCTCTCTCTATTAAAACCCTTCATAAAAACCTTTAAGAATCTATAAGTTACTATATTCTCTATAAATATATCTTATTTAACCTCATAATTTTATTAGGCTAGTAATAAAGTAATTAAATAATTTCCCTTTAATAATATATTATTAAAAAAACTATACTCTTAAAACTTAGAACCTCCTACTATAATTACTATTAATATAATCTACCTTAAATATGATCCTTTATAGTAAGCTATATAACTAGTAGCCTTTTTATACTAGATACTTTTTATTAGTAATATTTAGATTATAAATAATTATAACTTTTTAAACTTTAAAACCTACTACTAACTTCTTAGCTAAAGTATTTAAGAAATCTAAAACCTTAATCTAGTATAATATAATAAATCTACTCTAACTAGTAACCATATTAACTTCCTTCTCCTTATTTAAGTCTTATCCTATATAGGCTTTATAGTAATAAATTACTTATAAAAGATAGCCTATAATAAATCTATTTATTTATTTCGCGTCTCTAGTAAGAACTAATAATTATCTAAACCTTTAAATATATTAACCTTTAAAGCCCTATATATTATAAGAAAGCTATATACTTAACGTAGCTCTCTCTTAATATAATTAAATAATACTAGAAGATTAAATATATTATCCTACTTATACTACTAGTTATTATTTATATATATAACTATATAAAAACCTACTATATAAGTTATATATCGTTTATTAAGCCTATAGTATAACTATAACACCTCTATAAAATATAGTTTAACCCCTAGTCTAGATACTATTAAGTAAGAAGGTAGATAGTTACTATATGTTATAATAAGAATAAATATAAAAGATTAATTTAATATTATAATTTTTAAAATACTAATATTAAGATATTATAAGACTTACTATTAAAGAAGCGTATTAAAAACTTATTAAGAAAAGTATATAATAATATAGTAAAGGTTCTAAAGTAAAATTAGTATAGTCAAAAGACTTAAATATAAGTCTTATATAATACTTAAGTATATATAATTATAACTTAGATATAACGTGCATGTATAGCGAACCGGCCAAACAAGCGAACCGGCCAAAATTTTCTACACTCGCGATTGAAATTGTAAGAACTCTACCACAACGCCTCTAATTAAAAAACACTATTCAGAAATTTCTTCCTCAGATACTTCCTCTATAATATTACAGGTGCGCGTATTATGACCAGTCTCTGCGCAGTTGCCACAGCGCCGTGCACGTGATTCTTCCCTCGGCTTCCGACCACTACTTCTCTTTATTTCCTGCATTACCTGCTCACCAACGTCTCTATCATCCTGTAGGTCCTGCGCTTCCTGTTGACTAAGTGATCCTCCTTGCTGTAGGCGTGCTTTTTAGCTCTACGGCGCTTACTTAGTACTTCATTTGCTTGTCGAAGTCTCTGGTTCTCAGCTTTCAATAGTACTATCTGGT
>CAJVRM010000727.1:0-93159 GCA_911693285.1 Hymenoscyphus albidus
GTTGGGAATACTAGAATTGTTGGAATGCTGGCATTCGGGTTTTCAGCGGTGCAGGTCACGTTTTCCTATGTCACGTTTTTCCCCACGCATCTGATACGTGTTTCGTATCAGACACCCACACTCTTTTACCCATCGTCCGAAGCAATTGTAGATAGGAGGAGGACACAGAATACAATCGAGAATCAGCGCGCTTACTTTGTGTCACACTTTGAGAGAGAGAGAGAGAGAACAAACCTGTACAGTCGTATCAACAAAGATAGCTTAGAGTTTCTATTCAATTCAGAACAGCATTTTTTGTTTTGTCTTATATAACAAAATCGGAAAAATCGAGCCCGTTCAAGACTGAAGGGGGAGATTGATAGCAAGCTTGAAATTTCATATAATGGAATATAGTCTATTGAACATTGTTCAAAACATTGTTCAAAGCCTTTCATGGGCTGGAGAATCTCATCCTCACTTGCCTTGCGCTTGCAAACAACACAGCGTTGCTCCTTGTTCTGTGGGTGCAGGAATAATGATATTATGAACCAAGAGCTTGGGGAATTAACTGGATCACTCTAATAGACTCAGACAATACAACTAGCGCAGTAGTATTTTATTATTGTTGTTTTAAATTTAGACAATGACGACAGATAAAGTACCAGGTAATAGAATATGGACTTTCTTTTAATGTATTGTGGTTCTTGAGGATGTGCAGTCATTCACCAGGAGAAACTTTCGGATAAAAGAGATATTTCGGATAAAAGAGATATTTTGGATAAAAGAGATATTTCGGATATAAGGCCCGCCAATGAGAGGTTGGTGTGGTCGGCTGCCCTGGTGACAGATGCAGACGCGAACCAGCGGTGCAAAACACGGCCACCCCCCAGATTGGGATGATTTCGGCAAGTCAATGAGGGCAAATCCCTGACCTTGCACCTGCAACCTTCATCAACACGCCGATGACCGCTTCAGACCTGGGCACCCGCAAAAACAGTCCAGGCAAAAACAATCAATCACAACAATCCCCTCCATCTACGATAAGATCCGATCCATACCTACCGACTGCACGTCCACACCGACTGTACCATAGACTTCCCGTCAACGGATCTCGCACAACACTAAACCCCTTTCAAGATGGGAGAATCTAGGTGCGTAACCCCGCTTGTTTTCAACTGTTGGTTCCTTGGGCTAGCATATTAGGATCATTGAGCTGACAATACGCTCTTTTCAGACAAGAACTGGTGGCATGGCTCAATAACCTCCTCCAACTCAACATTACCAAGGTTGAACAATGTGGAACTGGGTAAGGACAACACTATTCTAGCGCGCACCCAATCTCCCCTTCGCGATATGATACCAGACGATCTAGAAGCAAGGCTGAAGACTAACGACGAACTTTCGCAGAGCTGCCTTGTGCCAGGTCTTTGACAGTATCTACCTTGATGTGCCAATGTCCCGAGTTAAGTTTAGCGTCAACACTGAATATGCGTACCTACAAAACTTCAAGATCCTTCAAAGTGAGTCCGCCAGGCCATAGAATAAAGAAGGGATAAACAACTGACCATTTCCCCCTTTCTCCAGACTGCTTCACCCGACATGGCATCGACCGACCCGTCAATGTTGAGCAACTGATCAAGTGCAAGATGCAAGACAACCTTGAGTTCTTGCAATGGAGTAAGAGATATTGGGACCAATACTTTCCAGGTGGCGACTACGATGCCGTTGCTCGAAGACGAGGATCCGGTGCACCACCCCCATCATCAGCCCCGGCTCCTCGAACCACGGCGGCAGCAAAGCGTGGTACAACCCCAACAACCGGTGGGCGAGTCGTAGGAAAGATGGGTGGTGCCTCGGGTTCAGCCCTGGCCAAGGAGAATGAAACTTTGAAGGATACGGTACAAGGCCTGGAGCGGGAACGCGATTTCTACTTCAGCAAACTCCGCGACATCGAGTTACTTGTTCAGCAGGCTTGTGAGGAGGACCCCGAGATTGAGAGACAGGAGGATGGCTTAATTAAGCACATCCAGGCCATCTTGTATTCGACAGAGGAGGGATTCGAGATTCCGGCCGAGGCGGAGGTCGACGACCAGGAGACTTTTTAAACCATATTCCCCCGTTTCTTTTCTCTTCTTCGTATTTTGCTTGATGATATCTATGATTGGCGAGTGGAGGGAAGGGGAGATTGCAAAAATTGGGGCTGGAGGATTGCTGGAGGGCATCGAGAAGAATACGCCTTTCCTGGCATAAGTAATGAAGTTGGGCACTCACTCGCTCGTCGTCGTCTCAGACGAGGAGGTTGTTGGTGCGGGGGTTTTTACAGTGGGAGGGATTTCTCTTCTGCATATGGTAGGGTAGGGATAGCTATCAAACACAAATTCGACGAGGATTATAATACAAGATGGCAGTCTACTCCAGTCATCCTTTCGTTACTCGTGCTCTCTGTGATAGCTTTTGGATTTCATACTTCTCACTGTTCTTGGAGTATTTTCCGTTTCCTAATTCGGAGGAGATGGGTCATGGCCGCGTACAGCCTTATGCCAAGCAATCCATACCAATACTGTATCTAGATAAAGAGCAGTTGGCCTCGCGTGCGCACCCCCCAAAAAAGCACGGAAAAGTGTTGAAGAAAGATTTAATCAGAGACGAAAGCATGAACAAGATACATTGACGTCATCAATTCCCCCAGATAGCGAAAAATTTGTAACTTACTAAGTTTCGTTTCCTACCAAGAAGGATCGCCGCTATTCGTATCAGCCAGCAACCATTCACGGTGGACAAACTGACAAGGCTACTATACCTACAGTACTACTACTTGGAGCACCCATGTCATAAATACGACCTCAACCCGTAATCCAAACAACCACTGAATTCTCTCCAGCCATCCGACATTTTCCTCTCATTGAATCTAACTTCCTTTCTTAAATCTACCGCAGCATAGCATCGCGCAAATTGCCCCGATCATGGCTCCGCCTCTCGAGATCTCGATACCTTCTACCATCCTGTCCAACGACCCAGATAACAAACCATACACACTCTACAACATAACCCTTCGTCTCCCTCTCCGCACCTTCGTCGTCCAGAAACGGTATAATGACTTTGTCGCTCTACACAACTCTCTCACTGCCCTCGTCACCGCCCCTCCTCCCGCACCATTACCCAAGAAATCCTGGTTTAAATCCACCATCTCTTCACCCGAACTCACAGAATCCCGACGTCAAGGCCTCGAAGCCTACTTGAGAGCCATAGCCGAAGGACCCGACCGCAGATGGCGCGATACCTCACTCTGGCGAACTTTCCTCAATCTTCCTTCCAGTAGTGGGAGCGGAAGTAGCGCGCGAGGAGAGCTGGTAGCTGCGCGACAGCGAGGTCTAGGCAAGGATGGCGGACAGACGGCGAGTGATCCACATATCTGGTTGGATTTACATCGGGAGATGAAGAGCCTTTTGCAGGATAGTAGGAAGTGGTTAGGGGCCCGGGATCAGGCGACGAATGCGCAAAGTCAACATGAGGCGGCGGCTAATGCTAAGAGGTGTTTGGTGAAAGCTAAAGGCTTGCTATCTAATCTGGAGGATGGACTTAAGATTATGGGGGAGCAGGAGAGGAGGGGGGAGAGTGGAAAGGTGGGGGGTGGGGAGCTGAGACGGCGGGGGGATCTGCTGAGGAGTTCGAGGAATGAATTGGAAGGCCTGGAACAGTTGGCTGTTAAGCTTGCTGTTAAGAACAATAGCTCTGCGAATGCGAATTCTTCGGTTGCAGCCAGTGCGCAGGACAAGAGTCAGCTTTTTGGTCCCGGGGTGAGTAGGCCGACGGGAAGAGTGCTGGGTGTTCCTGTACCGGAAACGGCGAAGACGAGGGAGCTGGATAATGAACAAGTTCTACAATTGCAAAGGGAGATGATGAGGGATCAGGATGTGGATGTGGAGGAATTGGCCAAGATTGTGAGGAGGCAGAGGGAAATGGGGGTCCAGATTCACGAGGAATTGGAGTATCATAATACTCTCCTCCAAACGCAAGATGCTCATGTTGATCGGGTCAAGGGTAAGATTGACGTTGCGAAGAAGAGAGCCAAGAAAATATCTTGAGCGGCAACGGAGGGGCATAATAAGTCGCTACATATCGGTTTCTTACCGACATATTGTTGGTTGTGGATTCAGCGTGGGGTTTTTCACTTGAGCGGCTTTTGCTTTGTTTGTACAAATCTTTTGTACTCGTCCATATAATTTTTTAAATAATACCTCACTGGAAAGGGGAGCGTTAACATAGGTCACGGTTGTCACTCCTTCAAATTAAGGGAAATACGTCGTTGGACTCGATGCTGAGTCTACCTCACTTTCAGTTAAAATTAATATATATTCATATAGCTCTACCATGACCGTGCCGGGTGTGTACTTTCTCCTGTCAAATAAGAAACCTATCTTGGTTAAGAGGTCTTCAATAGGCTGTATTGTCGTTCCATCACGAATCACATAAGCAACCCATCAGTGGATCCCTCGAGCATAATAATTTGGATATTCTCAAGAGGGACTGCTTCAAGAAGCAATAAGAATCTTCTCGCGTAACAACCGTTACACTGAGTAATCTCGTATACACGTCCAGTCCTTTTCTAGCTATTAATCATATCTTTACCTACCTAGTTAGCGTTAAGAAATCAGTAGAGTCGAGTCGAGTAGGAGCACCTACCTATACTTAACCCTACTTAAGTAGGGTTTTCAGCCCTACTCTGAAATAAACTACTCGCCAGGAGTTAGTTAGGTTAGAGTACTAATTCTATAGAGAAGCGTTAATTGGACCTAGGTTTTATCCCTTCAACTACGGCCAGAAACACCTTTTTACGATCCACTGCCAAGAATATTAAACGATCTAATAAGACCCGATACTTTCACGAGTTTTGGGTGTAAAATGTTCTATGATTAATGAAAGCCACGGAAACAAGGCCTTTTTATATAAATAGGCGTTATATCTATTATAAACAAAGGTGATTTAATACTATACTATGTCTCCTTACTTGTTATTTATATAACGTCTAATATACCCCTTTTTATATATATTTCTACTAGTAAGGTGATTTCGTACAATTATAGTAGTAGCCTTCTTATATTCTAGAATATTTTATAGGTGAATTTCTAGATGGCGAGTCCCTCTATCTTTTGTATCTATTCGTATATTTTTATACGTGGTAGAAGTAGAATAATATATAATTAAAGATACTAAAAAAGTTAGTGTTCTACCCTCTACGAGGGTACGAGAAAGGTGTTTCTAGCCGTAGCTAAAGGGATAGCGCGTATATACTATTTTTATTACTTAAGTACTACTCGAGTAGTACGGAGTAAATTAGGCCGAGCCTCCGCTAGTCGGTCCGATACCCCGGACTTAACGGCCCCTTGTATAAGCTTTAAGTAATAGTATACCTAAGCGCTTTCGAGTCGATTACCTCGTTTATTTTAATAGAAAACGCTAGCTTATATAGCAAGAGGAGGGACTTTTATATAGAAAAAGATAAGAAATAGGAGATAAGAGAGCTATTATTTAAGAATAATTACTTTATAAATTAGTCACGTTACTTTTATTTATATATATTTATTTATTTATTACTATTTAACGTCAGGCGGATTCTAGCTCGCGTGGACTAGGTCCTAGAAGAGTCCCAAAACAGGGCAAATGACGCTAGGGGGGTGCCCTAGGCTACAGGGGGTGTAAACGAATGAGCTGATTTACAAGAGACAATTTAAAGAGAAGTTCCACTTCCGGAACAGCCCTTATCCTTAATTAGTTTTAGAACCAGGGTAAGACAAAGGAGATATATAATTAAACGAGAAGGGAAAGAAAGGGAGGCGTGTCTAACTAGAGACAGATTTTGGTGTAGAATTTGGTCTTAAAGTAGACCAGGCTAAAAAGCTTCTCGCAGTGATGTCCAAAGAGCAGCTGGGGGTTCTTCTTGGCCTTAGCTAAAAGCTTAGGGTCTTTGTTGTTTGCTAGCTTGCAGAAGAGTAGGTGGAACTGGGTCTTAGCCTTCTTACACTTACAATTCCCTGACTCAAGTAGCGGGTCGAAGTGAAAGTAGCGAAGATGGTAAGCCGTAAAGTCTCCATGTCCAGAACGAGCAGCAATTAAGCGAGCGAGGACCTCTCTAGGTAGCTGGAGAGATTTAGGCTTTGAGGACCAGGTGTAGAGCCCTAGGTCCTTATAGAGAGCTGGAAGTGTCAAAGTCACGTTACTATTTAAGTAGTACTTAAGTAGTTAATAATCTAGTATAATCCTCTCGTCTCGATATAGATTTATTCCTCGTCCCTTGGATAGAGGCTCTTATACTAAGATTAAGTAGTTAAACTTAGTACTTATTATAACTTAGTTAGTAGAATCCGCTACTCTACTTTATTATACTCGAGTACTACTCGAGTAGTTGAGTAGTTTTTTATTACGCTATATACTAGTACCTAGAGATCTAATAAGTGATGAAAGTAGGAAAGGCTTTACTACTGTCGAAAACTAGTTTCTTCTTCGAATTAACACAGTAAGAAGCAGAACAGTCGCTAGCTCTACATTCCTCACGTAGTCGCAGTGTCACATATTCGTAGCTTTTCCGGCTTTGTTGGTTTCTTGGGCGAGCTTTGTATCTTAATTCCATCAACAAAGACGCCACTCATATCCTTTGTTATTTTCTTCCTCTTGGTGTCACACCTCAATTTCCAACTTTCTCTTCACTTTGATTCAGAACATACGCGTCACAGTACTAAGAATATTGGCTGGATCGTTAGGATTAAGTGATAGATCCACGAGTTTTACCCTTGGTTTGGTTCCTCAAGATGCCGCCCATCGATTACAATGCCACCTATCAAGAGGACTTTGCTCCAGTTCCTCTCAGTTTTCCGAAGATCTTACGAACGAAAAAGGAAAGGAAAGCAAATCAAAAGGATATAGAGAGAATAGAGTGGCAGAAAAACAGGTTGGGTGGGCTTACAACACAGGAATTGATTGATTGTGGGTAGACCAGAGTAACAAATATCACATTGGCGAAAACGTATTTTGCTATGGGTGGAGCTAACTTCCATTTTCACAGTGAATGTAAATAGTGATAGAAAATTGAACCTTCCAAATCTTCGAAATCCCATCGGTCCAACCTTGGCCAAAAGGAAATTGGAAACTCGGGAGACCTTTAAGATCTATAAACAATACGAGAGTAATGTACGTAAAAACACGTACCCTATGAACGTCAATTACCCGCTGCCGTATGACGGCAGGTGGGAAGCCAATAATCCGCACGTGTGGAAGGTCCTAGAACCGTGTTTACGGCTTGCACAGAGGCTCTTGATGAGTTCACAGACCTTGCAACACGTAGGTTAACACCCGCATTTTGTTATATGAAGCTAATAAAGACGCAGCTCAAACACTCCATAGGAGGAAAACTGTCGAAGGTGAATAAGGCTTTAATAAGAACAGGGTTCGGAGGCGATAAACCTGATCTCTTCGTTATAAAACATGATAGAAACCCCCCGGATCCGGCGACGTGGGAAAATGAAATCCAGAGCCGTCGAGACAAACTGCTTTGGAGCTATCCGTATACGTTCGGCTTCATGAATGGAGATCAAAACCCTGTGACGGACCAACCTGATCCAAATTTACAGCGGGGTATTGTTCATGGGTTTACTAAGCCATTATTTGACAAGTATACTATAGCAGATAATGTTCTTCGAAGAATGGCAGTCTGGGTGTCGGTGGGTGGTATGGAAGGTCTTTTTCGTCACAACCCCCAATTACTACCAGAATTTGAGGTACTTGGCCAACAGCATAATGTGGCAGCGACCTTAGTCCACGAACTCATGCATGTCATGGCTTTTGCCTGGTCAGCCCCATCCGCCATGCCGGCGAAGGGTGAACAGTATTACTTCCTGGAGGGCCTACCAGTTGGTGAACGTGGATCAGAGTGGGAGTCATCGGTAAGTTCTCATACTCTAGCTTCCTCTCAACATGGCTGATGGATTGATAAGGTCTTTGGTGGATCTTCCCATTCCATTTTGAAAGTTATAGATCGCCAAGGTGGCGGATATTTCGGATCTGAAACCTCTGGATGGCCAAATATCAACAACTTCAACAAGGACAGTCCCGAATTAGTACTTCTGCGCCCTCCACTAACCAAATACAAAACAATTTCATACATCAAGGTTTATATGCTAGAACAGTTACAACAAGAGGAGTTCTGGGTCGGTTTTCATATCCGTCGCTTTCGAATGCCTTGTACTCATCTCGCTTAGGAATCTGCCGTCAGACAATATGGCCTTAGGAATGTATTTGAAGCCAACATTGCGATGAAACTCTCATTCAAGATACGCACCGTCAAAGACTCCCGAGGAAACGAAATGTCTTATTTTCTGGAACCTAGAGGCTGGACCGAAACTAAGGATGCCCTAACCGCCTTGGCGGAGGAGTTACAAAGGCTAACGGAGCTCACACCGGTATTTATATCTGGGCCTCCATACTTTTATGCAAAAGTAACTATAGTAACTCGTTCGCAGGAAGAGAAACGCCCATTGATATGGGGACAGGGCTTTCTTAGTCAAACTATCGCGCGTGACGAGTTTTGGTCCGCTCAGCACTCAGATTTAATGGAATCTATTTTAACGATGTAATGGAAATCATGTCAAAGGGAAAGAATCTAAAGAGTCATTTCCCATTCCTCACAAACGCGGTTGCAGCACATGAGATATCCGTAATGTCCATCGTGGATTTGAAGGACTCGGCTTCCCAAATACCATCACCATTCCAGACACAGCGCCGAAATCTTTTGATCTAGAATCGTGGTACGAGGGTTTTCCTGAACGAGCTTGCAGATTTACTTGATTCTCGAAAGAGCACGGCCGCGCTTCTGGACGACATCAGCCGGCCCTTGGAAATTTGTCGAATGTATCTAGTAAATCCAACCGATGATGTCGATAGTTTCCTAGAGGATGGAGACGAGGCCCAGGTATTGCTTCAAGAATGCTTCGCACAAGTGACTTCCGGAGATGAAGATCAAATGGACCTCGCAAGGGACACTCTAAAATATATAATAAGCGAAAGTCGGACAACCCTTTTCGACCGCTGCTGCGCTCGGATCCTTGAGTGCGGTATCAGCTCAGGGCCCGGAACGATGTCTCGAATAACTCAGATGATTAGAGTAAATGAGGATACAAGGTATCTCTACAAGCATGCGAAGCGCTGCTCTCCTGAGTGGGCGTCGCTTACGAAAAAATGGTTTAATTTGGCAAGAAACGTTAGGTTTGGGGTGGCACTTGAACCGGAGGACAGACCAGCAGCAAACCGGTCACAGTGGCTTGGAGACATTTATCCGGTCCCTGATACCTCCTCTTAGAACTGAAAGCCCGTGGTATAAATAATGACAACGACAGCTTCCAGGCTCATATAATAAATCTCAAGGCCTTTGCAAAGTTAGATATTCACACCAGAGGCCAACTTTCTACGAGTAACGTGCTGGGATAATAGTCACTCGTTTGCACACTTTTCTCGCTAGACCTATGTGTTTAAGTACCTTGTGTACTCGAACAATCCCACTCCTTCAGCTTATGATTACAATTATTGTTAGACATACTTTTAGAACATACTTTTTTACTTAATATTGAATAGTTGTGTCCATTAAAATCCTCAGAGTTGTATGTTGTAAAGTGAAAACTATGAGCACTGGGTTTGGGTGTTGGATTACTTCGTTGCAATGCTGAGCTACGTCTATTTTGGTTCAGGATTTAGATTTCACGTAGAGTTCTTGAGTTGATCATGAGGAAATTTGTTCCAGCATTACCATCGTAGCAGAACCTCGTATTAGAAGCCCGATATAGTTGTCGATCGATCGAACATGGTGAACAGCCTATTCTAGGAATTCACGTATCAATCGTAGCCAATGTCAACTCCTGAGTCTCCAACTCTCTCTCCAACAACATCTCCATAATCCCCTCCCCATCCTTGATGTTCCTTGCCGCAGCCGCAATAACCCAATCCACGACATCGATACTCTGATACTTCAACACCAAACCCACCATATCCACATGACAAGATTCCAGAAGGACTCTCACGGCGCCCTCGGTCAGCCTCGCATTCCTCTTCAATAGAAGATGGAGATAGTACTCTCCTCGTTCTTTACTCAGAAGGTCGTTATCCATGGTCTCGCGTGTCATTTTGGAAATCTGCAGGACTTGTCCCATGTCTAGCGTGGGGATTTGGAGGAGTTTGTGGACGGTGGACTGTGCTGTTTTGCGTTCGTGCCAGTAGTTGAAGCTTTCGAATGCGAGTTTGGGGATGTCTTCTGTGATCTGGAGGTTGGGGTTATTCCTGAAGAGGATTTCGAGAGATGTCTCTTCCAGCGGGAGGCGTTCGAAAGAAACTTCCTTGATCACTTCGTAGAGATCATCGGATGTGAAAACCCCATCTTCCATTTTGGACATGATGAATTCGAGATGTTTCTCGTTGCCTAAAGACGCGGCCTGGACGACTAATTTGGTGAGGTGCCGGGCTTCGAACCCTTGCTGCCCAACCGACTGAAGGATAACTTTAAGACTGTCATGACTGTGGTATACCACCGCAGCGTGTCCGCCAACCAGCGACCACGGTTTGGTGCTGATCAGCTCAGAGACGATTTCAGAGAAGTCGAAAGTGCAAGCCACAATTAGCGGATCACTAGCAGGATCCACACGCAGGCTACTAAAGTAATATCTCCTATGGAGTAAGAGGGCGGGGGACGACCGGCTGTAATGATAGCTTTTCCAATACTTTTGGGATGTTCGAGTGACCCAAGCACCGAATATAAGACGATCACGCTGCGAATCTCGAGAATCGTGAAGGAGAAATTGTCGCAGAAGCATTTTAAGATGACCCTCCTTTCTCAGCTGTCCGGCAAGGCGTGCGTATTCCGGCCAGTAAGTATCCGCGTGTTGCCAAAACTGCGATGTGTTTGACACAGAAAAATGGCTGGAGGCAGAATCTTTCGTGTTCTCCCAAATGAGGCACTTATCCCCCACAACCTGTCCAGCTGTGAGCAACCATGACAGACACCTTCCCGCAGCCAGCGCGTTTGAGGCAGTTGTGGAATAGCTTTCGCTTCCCTCGAGGTGTTCTCGTACCGATAAGTGAACAAATCGAAATTGATCGGTCTCAGAATCATAAACCACCAGGTTGCAACAAATGCTCAATATATCTGATATCCCCAGAATACTGTCGTCGTCAAATACCGACTGAACGGCTATAAGAAAGCTGTCAGATCCGAGTTGTTCTCTTGAGCACAATAACCACTTTAAAGTTCGCTCTGCTATCATTGGGTTCGGAGCTTGAGATTGCTGGACACGTTCAAGGATAGTATCGTGTGAGCGTTTCAAGTCCACAGGCAAGTGCTTCAATGATTCTAGAACATTTGCTCTTGTCTTGATCCAGTCTGGGTTGCAGAGGCTGTCAATATGTAGACTGACCAGTCGAAACATCCCATTTGATTGAGACACCAGTGTGCTGACAATTGTCTCCCTTAGACTGCTCGGAACGTTTCCACATAAAATTTTCTCTTTCCGAATTGCCTCGTCCACGCCTGATACCACGAAATTTGTAATGTCTTCTTTGTTGTCCGACGCCCGTATATACAGATTTGGCGTCTGTGATAACCGATGAACCAAGTCATGGTCATCTCTGCTACTCACAAAGGCTTTGACCACATTGCTTGCCTTTTGGATGATTGTACGTAGAGCATCTAGGAGGTCTTGTCGGAGAGTTGGATCACATTCGTCTAGGCCGTCCAAGATTATCGTTGCCGGGTTGTCCTCAAGAAGATTGAGTATGATCTGGACACAATCCTCAAGTTCGAGCTTCTCCGGTCTACGACCTTTGGCCTCCTTTTTCCGTTCCATGTACAAGTCTACAACACAGAGTCTGACTGGCAAATCTGCTGCAGAACACGAGAGTTGCTCTACAATACTTCAAAGAATCTCAACCGGGGCTGCTCTCTCAGGTTCATTGGCGTTGCGTGTACAATAGAAGTATGCCAGGGAAGTGTTGTCGGGGTCTGCTGAGGTACGGAGTTTCAGGTACTCGATTACTCGTGCAACAAGCATGCTTTTTCCAGAGCCTGGAATTCCATGCAGCCATAGAATGGAAGAGGCACTGGCATTCAACCAATTGACGAACTCCGGTTTTCGAAGTAGCCATTTTCCAGATCCGGGGAGGAGAAGCTTTACTTTGCTGCGGTGGTGACTGAAGGCACCTGGGACAACCAATCGAAAATCGCTAATCGATCTGTTTCTTTCAAGCTGTCGTCCCTCGAAGAAAGTTGGTTTGCGATTCGCGTGATGGGTTCATGCAATTCCTCCCAAATCTTCTGTAAGCCCCGATGTCTCTCGTCGGCAGCTCTGTTCGATTGGAGGTCGGCGGCGTTATGTGTTTGCAATGTTAAGTCTAACTTCGCCAAATTTCCTTCAATCAAACCAAGCTTGCTTTCCGTCTGGCCGATACTCTCACCCACGATGAGCCGTACATACCCCTCCACCTCATTTGATTTACCTTTGATGTCTGCTACATACTTTGTCGTTACCTCTTCAAGCTGGAAAATGCTTTTGACGATTCTCGTGCTTGTCTTCTGCTCAAAGTATAGCCCGGCTTGTACAAGAAATTCCAAAATGGAGGCATATAGCATTATGATAGTATTTGTGAGACGGGAATGTAGGACAGTTTTGTTTCGGGAGGTAGAGCTGTTCCACCACTTCAAGTTTTGCTATCAGATTGAAGACAATCTCAAGGCCTTCTAGCATGGCCGCGTTGGTCTGGATGTCATTGATTGTTGCCTAGTTCCGTTGGAAATACTCAAAATCCGATATTGAAGGTAAATTGAGAGCTTCCAGACCTGAAGAACAAAGCGAGCGGCTGCCCATGGTAGTGCCGCATGGCCTGGATCATACTGAACTATAGTATCGCCGATTCCTAAACACTCAAGTTAATCAGTTCCGAGGCTTGAAAAAGATATCAAGAGAATCTGTCAGGCCAGAACCAAGAAGACAAGCTCTATGATATGTAATCAGGACATAGTTAAAAAGGACTAGCCTTTGATTTTTTCAACCCAGATGATAATTTTCTTCAAAACATCCCGGATGATGATCGTTTCTCCTTGTCTGTTCTTCCACTTCCATCTCTTCTTCTGGCAGGCGACCTCCTTTTGCCTTACCAAAGATAGGACGTCACCTAGAATGTCAAGACGATTTTGACGCAAGACGATCAGAGCCTTGTCATCGTCCTAACATAAAATTAGCACTTGTGGCCAAGTATGTGTGGAATAGTGCAAGTGCCGTACATTCAACTTCTCCAAGGCCTTTGCCCACAGATCTAAGGGTCTACAGAGTTAGCAGCCAGTTCAGTTGGACCTGAACACGCTTGCAACAAAAAGCAGAGATAGAACAAGATTGAGGGAGGTAAAGTCATACTGAGCGTTATGAGCCAACTGGACGTTGCTTGACTGTGTAGTCATGATAGCTTTTATCTTCGGTCGAACCGTCTCTGAAGGGGATTGTGCTAGCCAACCAGTTTCACTTTGTGGAAAATCATTACTTTCTAACGATGAGATGTCGTCTAGATAGACAATCTTGTGTTGCTCACAGCCTTGCGAGGTGCCTAGAGTAAGCTGCGATCAGCCACGATGCAGTACCGATTGGAGCCCCTGTCAGAACAGATTTGATTGCACATGCATGGAATGTTGACCAATGGCAACTGACGCGATTAGACATAGTATTGCAATAGAGACTTCAAGAACCGGTTCATAGAGAATATACCCAGCGTTCGGCAAATGACACTTGATTCCATAGGATCCATAGATTCCATAGATTCCAGGTAGATTCCATGATTCCATTCCATATGGAATATTTCCAGACCTCCTCATAAATGGAACACTGATGTCCATCGAATAGGCTCTAGAACTCCATAGGATTATGGAATTCCAGAGGGTTTTCTGACTAATAGGAGAGTAGGCAATGGCATTGAGAGAAGTAAATATTGACGGATGGTGTACAACTAGGTAAAGGAAAGGGGGTCGGATGCCTAGTACGAAACCTTTTTAAAGATAGGTGTGCCTTTGATAGTAAACATCACGTGCATTTTTCATATTCTCAGCGACCTCAAAACGTAAGTCAGCAAATGTCAATACATTGAATGTGCAGACAGAATATACAGTACAAGAAGGAGAATCCAATATCGGTAAATATGTATACTCGAATTTGGAACTCATGATTGACAACATCTTACTAGTTGGCCTGCCTACCTTGAGAAACGTAGACTTGACAATTGCTTTTATTTCGAAGGCATAAAGTTGAGCACAAAGGATCATTTTCCTTTCATGGCAGCAATTCGTCTTCCCCTCTCCGTCTCCAATCCAACCCCCGCAAGAAAACATATCCTCATAGCTGCTCCCATGTACACAAACCCAACATTCCCCCAAGCGATCGAGTTCCACTGGGTAACCTTCCAATAAATCTCCCAACCCAAGCCCTTGACACTATACAAATGACCCAGATCCGCAATCAGGAGACCAAAAAGCACCGTCTTCCACACTCGGAGATCCGAGGTTGAACGAAGCACTAGAGCTTCATTGATGGCGAAGAGCAGATACAAATTGGCCAGTTGGGTAAGCACCACTTGAGTGCTGAGTGGGAGCTCTCCTGTCGAGGGCGATAGAGGAGTGGTCAGGGTCAGATAGGTGGAGGGTTGGAAATGAGCGTAGTAAGCTCCGAGCAAGGCTGATATGGGCTCGATGACGAGGAAAAAGAGACTGTAGAAGGCGGACAAGGCGAAGGCGGGGGCAGAAGCAGGGGCAGGGGCCATGATTGGATTGGAGGGGGGATGCCAGATGGGTATCAGATGAGGCTCCTTTTAAGATGAAACTTGGAGGTGCTGCGAACTTTGGCAATTGGATGAAATTTCTTCCGAAATGGCGGGTGGCTGATGTGATGTGATATGGAGCTGGGCTGGGCTGGAGCTGGATTCTGGAAATAGAACAGAAGAACGGTCGTCAGTTGCCTTTGGTATGTGCAGGAGTGGCAGGTAGCTGGGAAATGGTGCGAATTACGAGTAAAAGTATCCAGTATCACGGGTTTCCTGGTCGAGATGTTGGACGAACTTGACGAAGTTGCCTGCACGCATTTATCCGAATGGTAGCGAATGGTGATGAGGCAGGAGACGAAGAAGATGAAACGGGACACGGAAAGAAGATTTTGGGGACAGCCTTGGAACCCCTGCCACACTCTTCTCCGTCTGGGACCCCGTTTTCCATACCCACACAGGTTGGTTCGGCCAGAGATGCGATGCAATGCACTGCGCTGCTGCACCGCACTGCATATCGGAGTGTACAGTCATTTTACACTCGTGAAAATGTCAACACGATTCATCCGTCATGGCGATGCTGAATCGTCGAGATGTGCAGGCCGGAATGTCCGGAAGACTCCATCAAGATTGATGAGCGGGAAGATTGCACGACAGTCTTTTGCCCAAGTACGGAATCCATTTATCTCGCCGAGGACGATGTAGAATTGGGACGTGGACGTGGACGTGATGCTAGAGAGTTTGAGAAAAAGCTCCGATACGTGCAGTGCAGTTCGACCGCAGGCTCAGGCTCAGGCTCAGGCTCAGGCTCAGGCTCACTGGCTCAGGCTCAGCCCGTCCTGGCCGTCCAATTTCAGCCTGTGCATGGTGCTGATCAGTGTAAAGCAGCATCAAGGAGTAACGAGAGTCAGGGCAGCTGTAAACAGCACCTTTGGTCCTTTGCAAGTGCAGCTTACGGATACCCCAGGGCAGATGAAGTCTGGCACGCATGAGATGGAGATATTACGTGGTAATGACAGTATCGCCATTTGCACTACGAAGTATACGAGTACCTAGGTATGACAAGCTCTACCTCAGTAGAAGTACCCATACCTACCTAGGTACACAGTATTACTGTGTACCTAGGTAGTTGATCCTTCTTTCCCCTTTGGTAGTAGAAGAGATCGGCTATGCTCAATCTACCGACTTGTAGGACCTGGGCCTAGGCTACGAGTAGTGTTGCTGCTGCTAATATCTCGGTGAGACGCCGACTAGAAAGTTTGATTTTGGTGCAGAGAAGATCCAATCCAGGAGACGACTACTCGTAACCAACGTTTTCCCCCGGAATTCTTAGCTGGAATTGGTTGCAAGTTCACTCACCGTCTACATTTGGAAAATACCTACCTGTAGATAGACAGAAATCACAGAATCGCTTCGCTAAACCCCCAACTATAAATATAGCATGGTTGCAGATATAGATACAATAGAGATTACAAAGCAGACAGCTAGAATCTCGACAGAATAGACGACAATTTATCCCAAGTTCCTTCTTACTCGAGATTGTCTTACTCGAGATTGTCTTACTCAAGATTGTCTTACTCAAGATTGTCTTACTCAAGATTGTCTTTCTAGGAATCAGAGGCGAGCGTGCAGGTGTAGCCGCCTGAGTCAGCCCCTAGCCCCTAGCCCCTGGCCGCTAGACCCCGCCGCCGCCTTTAGGTCGATCGGTAGGCAGGCGCTGGGCCCGAAAATAAGACTCTTACCGTTTGTTTTGTGACAGACGTTCTGATTGAAATTCGTTTCTCCATTATTCTCGAAATCTAAATCTCCTCTCGCATCTACATCATATGCACCTGCACCCGCACCTCACCTGCACTTGCACCTGCGCTCACTTTCCCCACACTCTCACTCTCACTCTCACGCTCTTTCTTAATCTTCAGCTCACTCGACTCCGTATCAATGCTGCTCTCCCTTGCCTGACTCTACACAAACACCACCACCACCATCACCACCCACCTGTCTTTACTTTTACGCTTCGCTCATAATAATCACCTACACCCACCTCACCAACGTCACCCAAGTCAATAGCACTGCACTTCGCTGCATCCCTCGACTGCGCTCCCCCTCCACATATCCAACTTGTTTTGCACGGCACCCTCAGAGGCTCAGTGCTCGACTGCTGCACCTTTCTATTCTCAACGAACGATCGTTGGTCTGCGGGTACTTGTATACACCAACTCTGAGATACCTAGCATACGCGGTCCCAACCTTCAACCAGCCATGATGGCTCGTGTCTTCCCAATTTCCGAATGGGCTCCCGTCGATAGCTCCCAGGCGTCAACAAGCGATTTCAGCACGTCTTATAGTACAGCGGTTTCCGAGGACGTCTTCGAGGAGAAGACATCCGCACCTCCCTCACGATTCGGACGCCGGACCGCATCTTCACATTTTGGGCGAGATGTCGAGTCGAGCTTGGCAAGACTGGCTATCACGAACAGAACCCAAGAACAAGAGACAGAGAAGCAGGACGAGGGAAGGATAGGCGGAGGCTTTCGTGGATTCATCAGGAGAGCTTCGATCTCCATGAGAAAGCAGCGCCGTCATTCCCACACAGCAAATGTCGATCTTGGCGAGGAGAGGCCACAAACAGCCAAGTCCTCGTGGAAGCGATTAAGACAAGCAGCAAGCTTTAGTAGGAATTCGAAATGTTTTCCAGCGCCCTGTTTTGACGAAGAGGTTTCCACGGACGCCTCAGAAATCCTAGCACCAATTCCTGGTTTCGGCAATGCACCTCCAGTCATACCTCGCGGCAGTGGAGGAGAAGCAGCAAGAGCAACGGCGGCGGCTCAAAATGAGTTGCTATTCGGTAGAAATCGTCAATTACTACAGTTGGGGGATCGGGAAAGTGGAATTGGTATAGCCGTGACAACTGTTCACTCTACAGAATCCGATCCCGCTACGTCAATTAGCTCCGTCGATTTTATTTCCGCTCTCCCCGTCGAATTGGCCATCCAGGTTCTGGCCCATCTTGATCATACTGTGCTTGTCAGGGTGTCAAGAGTTTCCAAGTCGTGGCGACGTGTTGCGAACTCGCCCCATATTTGGCGCGAGGCATTCATTCGAGAAAAATCCAAGACGTATGCTATGAGCAAACCCATCCAACTCGGAACTGGACTGGGACTACCTCCATTCAAACCTGAAAACGATTGGAAGGACATCTACCGAATCAAGCAGGAATTAGAACGTAATTGGCTAGAGGGTGCCGCCGAGCCAATATATCTGAATGGCCACAGTGATAGTATATATTGTGTTCAGTTCGATGAGTATGTTGTTTTACCGTTCTCGACCACAAAGCTAACGTTTGTTCTTAGATCCAAAATCATCACAGGCTCTCGCGACAAGACCATTCGAGTATGGGACATGAGAACTTATTCCTGCAAGTTGATAATTGGACCTCCTGATGTCGTTGGAAACGAAGCGGCAATCATGACTAGCGAGGACGGCTCACCTCAACACTACGCGACAATGCCGGACATGAGTCGTTCGGCTACTCTCAAACCTTCTACCGTTTCTTATCCAATCTACCACAACCAATCTATTTTGTGTCTACAATATGACCAAGACATTTTGGTCACTGGGTCATCTGATGGAACTTGCATCGTCTACGATATCAACGACAATTATAGGCCTACCATGAGATTACGACACCACACGGCAGCTGTCCTTGATCTTGCATTTGACGATCGTTACATCGTTACATGTTCCAAAGATGTAAGCATTTGTGTTTGGGATCGAAAGACTGGAGTTATGTTGAAGCAGCTTCGGGGCCATGCCGGTCCAGTCAACGCCGTGCAGATGAGAGGCAATACAATTGTCAGTTGCTCTGGTGACTTTAGTGTCAAGCTGTGGAACATTGATACTGGCAAGAACATCAGAGAATTTTCTGGCCACACTAAGGGATTGGCTTGCAGTCAGTTCTCCGATGATGGCAAATATATTGCTTCGGCAGGAAACGACAAAATCATTCGAATCTGGGATGCAAACACGGGAGAGTGTCTACACAATATTGCAGCGCATGACAATCTCGTTCGTTCTTTACATATCGACTCTGTCAGTGGCAGGCTAGTATCCGGAAGTTACGATCAAGATATCAAGGTATTCGACATGGAGAGTGGACGTTTACTTCTTGATTTTCCGAAATGGCATTCCAGCTGGGTTCTCGGTGCAAAATCGGATTATCGCCGTATAATCAGTACAGGGCAAGATCCCAAAATTTTGATTATGGACTTTGGTATGACAATCAAAGGAATCGAAAAGCTTGAAAGTGGACGATAATTTCCTGGTATGTGTAGACGGAGATGTCTCTCTTGCGATTTTTTATGTTTACCAGGTAGCGGGCGTTCGGAGATGATAGATGAAGCAATTTCAGGGACCGTTCATCAACGGATAGCTATTTTTCTTTTGTTGCATTGCTTCGGCGTAAGAGATTTGAGGGTCTGATGATTCGATCACCCAGGGCATCATGGAGGGCAATTTACATAGAGAGTTGAAGTCTCGTAGAATAATGATAATAAGATTTTATTGTATCTATCTTCATCTTTGAGACCCGGGCTTGCTTTGTGATACATGAGAAAAGTACCAGTAAAGTAATGGTTCGTTTTGAAATAGTCCTTGAAGTAGGTTACGATGATTAAACAAAAACCTGGAAGCGGCTCTCTACGTCTCGTGTTTTTTAGTATCGGCCTTACCCCGACTTCAACACTTGTCAGATAGGGAAGAGAGTACGAGCAAGAACTTTCCCTCGAGTCTGGTAAACCACAAAAAAACCATCTAACAGGCCAAACAAAAAATGTTAAAAATTGTTGAGAAAAAAAGATGTTGACCGCAATCCGTGAAAATATGAATATTTTCCATACCAGGGAGTCGAACCCTGCGCTACCGCGGACCAATCGTTTTCTGTGGAAAGAGAATGAGAGGCGGAAATGTTACCGATACACCAGTATGGATGTCTTTTGTGATAGTTTGGGGATGGCCTTATTTGGGTTTCTCCTGGGAGGAAGTAGTGGGTACTGGGTGGATTTGTGGGGGTGGTGTGAAGAGTCTTTTTTAATGTTCGGGTTTTTCTTGGATAGAGTACAGGATTCGCTGAAGCTTATTGTGGGATCACGTGATTCCTATCGAGGAGAAGCTCGGTCACATGATGTTCATGGATTGTCACTAGCGCACCCACAAACCACATTCCCAAAAGTTTGTCCCATCGATATCTGCGAACCTCGAATCTTTTCCACGACAACCACCGCCAACATGTCTGCCATTAACAAGATCGCAGCCAACAGCGCATCGCGCCAAAAGCCATCGGAGCTCGAGACCAGCATCGCTGGTGCTCTCTACGACCTCGAGACCAACACCTCCGACCTCAAGGCTGCTCTCCGACCACTCCAATTCGTTTCTGCGAAAGAGGTAAGCTCCATCTAACCTCGATATGTGTACACAGGAGGAAGCACTTGGGCACGCAGCTACCAACGCACGAACAAACGACTCGGGCGCCGGCGTCAATTGTACAGAAGAACCCGGTTTTATATCAATTCAAGCTTGAGATACAGAATGATGAGGATATCGAATCAGTGGGTTTGGTATATTTTGAGCGTCCGGTGATCTGAAGTTGTGGAATCGGACGGGCTGCGGACCACTGTTTTTCTTCCTTTCCTGAAATATGGAAATGATCAAAACGTGGAGATCGCATGCTGACTTTGATCGCGTTGTAGATTGAAGTTGGCCACGGCAAGAAGGCTATCGTCATCTTTGTCCCCGTCCCATCCCTTCAAGGTTTCCACAAGGTGCAGCAACGGTATTTACCCCTTGACCCTATATGATCGAATGCCCAGCTAAACAACATAGTCTCACCCGTGAGCTCGAGAAGAAGTTCTCCGACCGTCACGTCCTGATCCTCGCATCCCGCCGTATCTTACCCCGCCCAAAGAGATCCAACCGATCCCGAACCTCCCTCACCCAAAAGAGACCTCGTTCCCGAACACTCACCGCCGTCCACGATGCCATCCTCACCGATCTCGTTTTCCCAGTTGAGATTGTCGGCAAACGTCTCCGCACCAAGGAAGATGGAAGCAAGACCTTGAAGGTTGTTCTTGACGAGAAGGAGAAGGGAGGTGTTGACCACAGACTCGATACTTACTCTGAGGTTTACCGAAAGTTGACTGGACGTGGTGTCGCTTTCGAGTTCCCACAAGGTGGTGCTTCTGAGTACTAGAGGATGGGTATGTGAAGAGAAATGTCTTCATGGTTGGGTGCAAAATGGATGGGTATTGGGGACCAATTGGCCTGGTTTGAGTCTTCAATAATGGGCGTAGCCAGGTTTTTCAGATAGGCTTGCGAATACGCATGATACCAGAGCATTACGAAATTTCAAAATCAGACCATGCAAGCAATTACTCTCCAAGATGATAACGTGATTGTAGCCAAGGCATGTTCTAACAACGCAGTGCTATCTACCCCAAAATTGTAGGTTATCAGTGCTCTAGTATTGATGAAAGAAAACATGCTTCTGAAGAGCTAATTAGCTTCCGACCACCACACTTTACTTGCCTACAATCGTTCACATATATGAGTTAGCAACACGATGTAGAAGGGTACGCAGGGCAATGATTGCAGTTCGAATCTTTACTCGCGTACTCTCACTACAATCCAATGGAAGCAGAAACAGCACGTTGCGCTCCATGAAGCATCACCTCACAGAATATATCTATATTAACGAAAATGATTGTGTATGCAAATATCAAATGGGTATATTGCGCTCCTACGATTTCCCTCTGCCTTTAATTTCTCATCTATTCCCGAGCAATCCTGCCAAGCCCCAAAACACACCAGTAAGCCAGTTCCCTCTTCTCCCTACCATCCTTCTCCCTCATCGAGGCCAAATTCCCGGTATCATCATCCTGCGCAGCATCCGCTTCCCACTCCACCCTCACAAAAGCCGGAATCTCCACCACATCCTCATCTTCTCTCAACGGCCCCTCGTCATTCTTGTGTTCTTCCGTCTTCACGAAATCCGGAGCGTCCATGCGAATTGAGGGAGGGATAACTTCTACCACTACACTGACCCAATTCCGCCCCTGTTCCCATACTTGTCCTGCTTCCGCTTGGTTCTGTCCTTCGTGGGCCTCCGCTTTGGTACGGCGTTTTTCGCCTCCAGCTCCCTTGCCTCCTTCGCGGAGGGCTTCTTCCCAGGCGTCCGTGTTGGCTCCTACCTCGAATTGCGGGCAGAGAACCGTGACTTTGCTTTTAAACCGACCAGGGGTGTGCGCTGGGGTTGCGATACTAACTTTGACGTTTTCGAAGAGGGGATTCTTGAATGTGAGGAGGAATTGGACGGCTTTGCGGGGTGTGAGGAGAGATCTTTGGGTGGGGGCGAGTGGTTGGAGGGGTCTTATGGTTATGGCAGGGATATAGTTTAGTGCTACGAGTCGGATTCGGAAACGAGTCGTTTGGACTTTGGATTCGGGCTTGGAGAGGATATGACGACAGGTTTTGCAGCGTTTTGAACGCTTTGTACGCAGGACGTAGGCAAGGGGGCGTAGATCTGATACAAATGGTGCTTCGCTGAGTTGTTCGGCTCGTTGTTCTAGGGAAGTTGTCCCTTGCCATCTATTTTCTTGGAGCTTCTTGATTGCGTCTGCATCTGAGGCGAGGTCGACAATTTGTAGACCTTCGAGGGCATCCCGTGCTTCTCGAAAATTTGCTTTCTTGCTCTTGACCTTCTTGTCTGCAAACGTTCCTCCAGTATAGATCCCCATTATTCGTGATAGCGCTCCTGGTGATCCGTAGCCGTAATCCCCTCCCGTGAAGCCCAAAGCACTTGTGGGAGATGCCTCCGCGATTTGCGACTGATAAAATGATTTCAAATTTGAGAATTGGCCTTCAGGATCCAGTACTTCGTTGGGATCCAATTTCGGACCATCATCCTCTTGTACACCGTCATCATCGAGACTGGGTCCCATTGAAGCCTCCCGTGTTCGCCCCTCGCGATCTTTCCGTCGGTCGCGAGGAGTAATAACCTGTCCTCCACCATTCTTTATTCTCGCCAGCTGTGCAGAGATCGCATTTGGTTTATCAAAGTATACGCCGATATCCTTGGAGCTCCAGAGGCAATACGCGCAGTTCAGCACGTATTGCCCTACATGGGCGGTATCTGCTACTCCATGCCCCTCAGGTTGTGGTTCGACGGCACTGACAGAGAGGGGTGCAATGCAAATAGGGCATTGGAAGCAACTCCTCGTGCATCTGCCAAACATTAGTATCACTTCCTCTCTTCCCAACCTAGACTGAGCCAAACCTGGTCCCCTCACTCTTCACGATACTATTCGGAACCTCAAACAGGCAATTTGGACAATAATGAGTGACGATTTCGTCTAATACACATCTTGGACATCGAATCTGGTGACAGTCCTCGCAGTATAACAAGTGCTCTAGCGGATATAAACTATAATTCGACCGCGGGGCTCTAGGATCGAAGGTTCGTTCGTCCTGGTCTGAGGTTCCGGACGCGGCAGAGGGCGAGTCGGAGCTTATATTCCGAGTGGGCAGAACAGAATCCGCACAGGGACACTGGAAATACGTGTATGGTGTAAAGTTGGCCATTGTTCGTATAGTAGAAATGTGGAGGTCGATTGCAAGAGTTTGGGGCGGGCGTTGGGATGACGCGAGCCTGGAACTTTCTCGGACAGGGGTCTTGAGTGCACCACTTTCACGAGTGCCTATCAAAGGCTACAGTACTGTACCTCGGTATTCACGACTTGATGGCAGGAAGAGCATCTACTATTTCCAATATTCTCATTTTCTAGGTGTGCTTTTGTCCAGTGAATTGGGGTCTCTTCCACTAATTGTGTTCTAGTACTTCTGAATTTGAGGTGAATCTGAGAATCTCAAAGCCAATCATATCTTAAGCGAGAATTAAGTCAATAGGGGTACACCTGGGTGTACTGTCCTCGGCAGATGCTATATTCTAATGTCGAAATTCTAGGACCAAGCTCTAACACCGAGGGACACAGATTTAACAGTTCCCACAAGAAGTCAAATGAAAGCAAAAATGAAGTCAGCTACAAAAGCTTCTTTCTCTTTTACTACCAACTCTTATCGTACAACCAACCCTAAACGTATTACGTTAAACAAGCATAGCCACCAAAGCCTTGCGCTGAGTATCATTACCTTGCGCTGAGTATCATTATCAGATTGAAATGAACGTCTAAGTCGGGGTATTGAGGAAATCAAAAGACAAAGAAATCCTAATCTGTACAAAACTTCCTATTCTCGGCATTCAAAACTCTTCCAACTCCCTGTTGACACCCAGATTCTGAAGATTTTCAATGATATTGGGAACTTCCGGGTCCTTATCCTTGTCTGGGATCACCTCCCGCACGTGCAGTGGTGCTGGCTCCATAGCCTTCTTGTCATCATCATCATCCTCGTAGATGCTAGCAGAGTACGCAGAACTCGGTTTCTCCGGGAGTCCCAGAACACTGGTGCCTCGCTTGTTGTCCAAAAATTCGTTAATGCTGGTAAATGTGCTGCCACTTGTTGAACGTTTGCTGTCATTTGAACTCCGAGTCTCGTCATTTTCTTCAGACGTGTGTGACCACAAAGAGGGTGATTTTTCAGATGGTGTTAACTGAGACCCGGCAGAAACTTTCCGCTGTAGTGCGTCATCTTCTTGAGTCGTCGCAGCAGGACCATCTGTAACTGTCACATCGTGAGTACCGTTTCCATATCCGTAAACGAGGATTTCGTGATAAGATAATCGGTGGGGTGTAGGGTGTTGAAGTTCTGGCATGTTTCCAAGGCTGTTCAGAGCCCTTCTGATCATCCCGCGTTGTGGTCCTAACGAGTTGCGTCTTGAAAGTGTTTCGGTATTTTGGCCTCTAAGAAGAGAAAATTGGGGCCTTCGCTGAATGGCTTGATATTCGATATCCCGCTTGAGTTCGAAGGCGCTGGCTCTGTTTACTTTCACTTTGGCTCTGAGCGATTCCTTGTGGTCCTGCGTGATTTGACCTGTGGGCAATCGATATATAATATCGCATGAAGGTGATTGTTTCCATGGGGGTAGGTCAGGTGTCATTGCACACAAGTTGTACTGGACATTTTGAGTATCGCTAACGTGATCAGGAATTGCAGTAGCAGATTTCAAAGTCTGGTGAATGGAATAAATTAACAGCCAGCGTATTGTTCGGGCGTTTGCTTGTTGAAGAGTTTCGTGCTTACTCGTGGGAACTGAGAAAACAAAATCCCTCTCAAAGCTTCGAAACGCCATTACCAAGGCGCCCTCATACGGATTAGAGCTTTCCCAATTTGTGGCCTTTAACAAAGATGCACAGGTGACAAGTCTCCTGTCCGGTAAGCCTTTTGTATTCTGTAAGCTTAACCTGCCCCTAAATTTTCCCTTTGGCTTTTTGTATTCCTCAGATTGGGGAAGAAGAGGTATAGGGTGCTCCAGCGGAGAGTGGTTGTATAATCGGTCAAATGCCTGCACATTATGCATCACGCAGATACCTGCATGTTGAGTGGCAGGATCCAGGTTATATGACGTGAAGGAAGTGTCGACTAAAAACTCGTAAAGCTTCTTAAAGTCTGTGGCCATCTGATTCAGAATACTCTTTGGGAATCTACCAGTCTTGCTCTCAACGGTCGGTGGATAATGACCAAGCTTTGCAATGTAGAACGTGTGAAGAAAAGCCCTGAATTTGTCGAGATGATGTTTGGCATTCTGGGGCATACCAAAGTAAGCATCAGACAACTCATCGGAGAGGAAAGTTCTAAGTTTTTGACTGCATGAACCCAGTCGTGCATCCATTTCAGTAAAAGATCGTGTTAAGAGTGCGCGGGAAGTCGGGCTGATATGCTATCTGGTTGTCAGTACCACTTTTCAAGTGCTGCAATTTAGTTACCAGACACTTACCTCAAAACCCGCACTGGTTGGTAAGCTCTCGTACATTCCAACACAATGCACAAATGCATCCAACCAAGTTTGCTCAAGTCTAAAATGTTCTGCAAAGAACAAAATACCTAACGCATGATCTGGAGAGTTTCGCATGTCCAGATATCCTTCTTCTTCCATGTAGTTGAACAGAGCTTGGAAATTGTCTTCACCTGCTGACCTGAATTCGTTCATGGTGTTCAGTAGACCGACCAGTGCGCCACCAAGATGGATTCCAACCAATGACCTCCTGAAGACCCACGCAAAGAAGTTGCGTGTTGAAGTATGGTGCAGAAAGATTTGTCCTCGTTCGATATTGGAAGGGGTGGTGATGTAAAGATCAAGCCATGAAACTTTATTGTTTATATCTTCGTTACTACCAGTTGCTTCCTCCACGCTTTCTATTAAGCATCTCTCAAGAAGCGGCTGGGCTTTTGCTGCCACAAGAGCGTTGATTGGGACCCTGAATGTCGGAGGTCTTTGGGACTGCCCTTTTGCATGCAAGTGGACATGGCAATCACCATTCTTGAACCATAGGGCGGAATCCTACTCAGGAATTAAATACAGTATAACACACGATTGCACACAGACTCACTCTTCGAAGTTCATCCCATTCCGTTGAGCACCTTGCAGCGCCGTTCCATTTCCGGACGTTCATACCTTTTACTGGAGACCTCGATTGCGGAGAATAACTATTCCCAGTGTGTTCTTGACTTGTTGAATAAGTATGGCTCAAAGATTGGCGATGGCTAGGAATGAAGATTCGCTCGAGTTCTACTTTGCGAGCAACCATTTCAGAAAGCAACTGCAGGAGGGATCATGGGGCCCCCAAGGGTTAAAGCTATAGAAATACCAATATCTACGCTTCTCGGCTTTCGTCGATTACCTGCATGATACATCAGGGTTCTCAATTTAGCTTATGTGGTAGACCTAGACTAGAGCTGCCAGTGGGCTATGGCCGTTACCTAGCTATCATATGATAGTGGTGTCAGGACCACAGAGAAAGACAAGAAGAACCGGTTGCTGGGCAGATGTCAAGCTTAAGGGCCGGGCGCAGAGATCCACGTTCTAGGAAACGCCTCTGGGAGTAACTCGAGCAAGTAATTGCCGGTAACTGGGCAAAAAAAGAAAACAATAATATTGATTGCGTCGCTGTCTTATCAACAAATCGACTTTTATGAGTTTAAGACACCTTATTTTCCCATTTTGGAAGCACTGAAAGAGCAAGCAAACTAATGCCATTCTTGCTGGTATGCCAGCACAATACGGGATTTGTCTGTAATTCCGGGTTACGATTCGTCGAGATGTATGAAAAGAAAGAAGCGCATTGCGACGCCTTCGATGAAGTGTAATTCTGGTGTCTTGTGGTGTACAAAGCCATTGGGGTAGTCCATGTCATGTTCTAGACTGGTGAGACAGATGGACAGCTGTTTTTCAGCTGGAAGTCCGGACGAATCACATCGAACCGAAAACTTCTGGCCAAAACGCAGATGCCCGCGTCTCCGGTGCAGGATAGCGGCCTTTTGAAATCTGGAGTATCATGGTTGCCAGGGGAATGATTGGGCGTGGATGACGGACGTTTCATGGCCCAGATTTGTTGTTGTCAATGTTCGATCCGATCAATGATGATATAATGATACAGATTGTGAGATATCGAGTATTGATGCCCGGTCAGCCGAAGAATAATAATGGCAAATTGCCACAAAGAAACCTACCTGTGCTGTCGGTAAAAGGTTTTCCTTCGAGAACTTCTTCGTAGAGATTGCAGAAGATACCCATATCTGTCACCGGAATTTAGCGGGTCTTATGATATTACCTAATTGGCCCCAAGCACAGCAGAAGGAACGATCAGCCACCTATACGTACGGGTTTCAGACACCTTTCTAACTTATCACACTGAATTCTCGTAGATATATTCCGCGACTGCTCAAAAATGGTTGAAATTATCGTGATATATTATCAAAGAGGCCTTCGATTCTTTCAAACCACAATTCAGATTTCCTAGATTATTTCGCCCAACCGCCTGTGAACGTGTGCTAAAGAAGAACGACCAAATCCCCTTGTTGAGATGCCCATGTCGCTGAGTGACAGTATTATTCATGTTGAGACGTGGAGGAGGAAGGCACTTGAAGAGACGGAGAGTTTTTTGGGAAGAGAACCATAGCCATCGATTGTCGTGGGCTGACCTCTAATCTCATTTTGAGTTCCTCGCCTAGAAGTCTTACTTGCTTAGGGCTAGATTATCAAACATGATGCAGCTTTCGATCCAATGTCTGCCTGAAATGGTGCTCTGACATGAAATCTCTAGTGGTCGTATCATTTGTACAAATTCGAATAGCGCGGCAATTTTCGAGTCTTGTATGTTGAAATTTTGTCGTAGAGAGCAGTTCTTCATCGGATGAAGAATGAGTTCATCCTCGCTTACGAAAGTCGGCACAACCGGAATAATACGCCGGAATTAGAGTTTGTTCATTTTCAGAGCTCCCGCTTTCCCGAAAATTCTCAATTGCAGAAAGGTATTCCGTATGATTACAGAATGTGTAATCATGTTTCAAGAGAGAATCGTATCTGAGCATCGCTTCCTTGAGGTCCTTGAAGAGGCAAGAACGCTATGGCGACTGTATCCTTTTGTTGAGCGAACGTAGAGAATGGAATGTGAGTTAGCGCAGCTCCGAATAGCTTCCATTCCATTTCCAAATTTCTTGCCAATTAATAAGTTATGCACAAGCGTCATACTCGGCTTTCTCTTCACACCGAATTCTGTAGAAGCCGCTGTCTGGAGTAGAGTGATTTTTTGAATTTGATAATAAGCTCAACATGCACTTGCTGCAAAATGAACAGTAAGCCCACAAATGCTTAATTGTTGATTGCAATTACTTCTACATGTAGCTCGTGGGGCCTAGGCCCCTTGGTTCCTTGTGGGGGAGCACATCATCCATGATCATGGTGCGCGGGTACCTGAATGAAATCCTACCCTGAATGTAAGCGGTTATCCAATAGGTACTGTAATGCTATGTCGCACTGCGCCCGCGGACACGCACAGGAAGCTTGAGGGCAGCATTACAAGCACATACCCATCCATATCCTTACCCAATTAAGCACCGAGGAACTCTTTTGGACAACAACACACAACCTCGATTGTTTTGGAATTCGCATCTGGTCATCTTTGAGAAAGGCTTCAACACACGCTTTTCTCATGCCTCCTTCGTATGACAACTCGAGCTCTATGTACTCCGTATAGTGGTAGGATAAGTGGGTACTTGTTGAACTCAATTGAGACGCGGCATCAGTACGCAGTACCTAGGTATGCGATGCGGGTCAACATTCGAGCTGAAGGCCTTTCACCCTTGGCCCCATTGTCTACGACAACGAGACGGCGAGGTCAGATTGGATCTTCTATGGGCATTAGCTACCATATGCATTATCACCATATACATCAACACTACAGTAAAATAACATGGTGGATGGTTTTGGTATGGCCCATTTTGCCGACTTTTCTCAGCCAAAGCGCCATTCACGCAATCTCAGCAACGCTTGCACCAAGTAGGTGGATTCCCATGATGAAGCTTTATCAAGCTGCAGCAGCTGTGGGGAGAAAAGGGGAGGGGGAGGGGCACTGAGGGATGGCAAAAGCACCCGCGCGCAGGGGTTCAATAATCCTGGGATTTAAGCTTCTCGCTTAGCCGATAATCTAACCTAGTTGTGATTAGCGCCTTGGTCGGGGCACGGACCATATCAACCGCGACAATCCTCTACGAGAGAGGGACGTCAATGTCAAGAGAGTTGAGTCAACATCCTCATTCTCCTGTCGCATTTAAGGTGTGGACAATAATACACCGCGAGCTGATGCTGGCAAATATTACGCGACTGCCTTGAACCAGTCTTGCAATTTCCCGATGCCATCCAATCTTCTCAACTCTTGCCACCTTCCTCCTTAAGCCTCTCCTGAAGGGCTGACGCGACGATTCTGGAAACATACAACGAATACACTACTACTTGCGAGAATCATTCCGGTCGAGAGACATGAACACTGTGCCAGCTACGCCACGTCGACCTGCATCCAGTAGAGTCCGCTCGAGCCGCCCAAAGTCTGCGGGGCCTTCTCAGTCCGAGAAGACCACTCCGGCCAACATCTCCTCAGAGCCTCCTCAGAAGAAGCGGAGGTATATACCAGGTGGCCCAGGTGGTGGTGGCAGATACGTCGACGAGGACGGAAACGAAATACCCGTTGGAGGAACTGGACCTGGAGGATACAACTATGTCGGACCGCGTGGGCGCATTGGCAGAGAAAACGCTGCTATGGGCTTGATTCCTCAAGTATACACACGGAGAGATCGGAGTACAAGAACACGAACAGTACTACCCCGCTCAGAACAGCCCCCCATGAGGTTCAGCTCGGCGGCTCAAGTTGCGGCCGCGGTGCAAAGCGATGGATATAAACCAAGAGAGGAGCGCGCGTGGGAGGAATACCACCCAAATCTTGATATTGAAGGCGTTCTTCACGCATTTACCGCCCACGATATTCAGGGTATACCAGAGACAAGACCTGTCACGCCTGCGAACGCTTCACTCGTAGCGGAGGACTCCATCGTAAGCACGAATGGTGCGGTAACGCCAAATGGTGTGGAAGGGCAGAAGACGAAAAGCGAGGGGATTCCCACGCCTGCTGCTTCCTTGAATGGGGAATCTCTATTGATGATAGCGATTCCTGGAACTCCTGGTGGTGGCAGGCGAAGACCTGGACGGCCACCTAAGGATCCTATTGCATTTTATTCAGCCAAGGCGGCAGCGATCGGTGCGACGTTGAGTGTCAGCGGAACAAACACACCAAAAGCACCAAAAATCATGCAGCCTGTTCAAAATATCAACGCTAAAGAAAAATTAACATTGCCGCAACCTTCATATCGAAAAACCGATACACTGGCTATATTCGAGGATAAGGAACGTGGAATGGTGCGTTACGTGGATAAATCCATGTCCAATGTCGGATACCAAGAGACCGATCTATTCATCCGCCCTGAGCTCAACCTTATCAAAGTCTCAGACAGCAATTTGGAAGAAGACCTCGATCTTGGCCCTGGGCTTGGGGGTGACGTTAGTGGAATTGTAGCTCTTGGAAGTGGTGGTGTCGGCCGCGTCGAGTACGACATGGACGAACAAGACGATAAGTGGCTCTCGGAATACAACAACGAGCGGAAAGCCATAAATTTTGAATCCATAACCCGGGAAGTCTTTGAGATCACCGTAACAAAAATTGAAAAGGAGTGGCACTCATTAGAAAAGCGCATACCTAAGCCAAATCCGAAGCCACCACAAACTCATCGACCGCGGTCTAGTTCTGCAGCTGCAGTAAACGGAGAACCACAGGCTGGAGAAGAACAGGACAGTAAGTGCGCAATTTGCGATGACGGCGACTGCGAGAACACAAATGCCATTGTATTTTGTGACGGATGTGATTTGGCTGTCCACCAGGAGTGTTACGGAGTTCCATTTATTCCTGAAGGTCAGTGGCTGTGCAGAAAATGTCAGCTGATTGGTCGTGGTATTCCTGCAAGTCTTCCTTATCCCTTATTGATACTAAACCTTAATGCTAATTCGTTTATAGACCTGCATTTTTTGCCCCAATACCGATGGAGCATTCAAACAGACCAATGCATCGAAGTGGGCACATCTGCTGTGCGCCATGTGGATCCCAGAAGTATCTCTTGGCAACCATACTTTCATGGAGCCCGTGATGGATGTTGAAAAAGTGCCAAAGACTCGATGGCGCTTGACTTGCTATTTATGCAACCAGCGTATGGGCGCTTGTATCCAGTGCGGCAATAAAGCTTGTTATCAAGCATTCCATGTAACTTGTGCTAGGAGGGCACATTTGTTTCTCAAAATGAAAAACAATCAAGGAACCCTTGCTGTACTGGACGGAGGCACTGTTCTAAAGGCATTTTGCGACAAACATTGTCCCTCTGATTATGCAAAAGAGAACGATGTAGCGAGAGCAACTCGAGAAGCGCGGGCTTTTTACAAAAGAGCGATGCGCGGTCGGCTTTGGGCTGATAGTCAAGCTTCCGCTCTAGCAATGGCCGCCAATCATCGGCATGCTGTTACTGAACATCAACCTGATGAGTCGCAGTTGACTGGCGCCAAGGTGGCTTTGGCTATGGGTGATAAGAAGAAAGGCGCGCAACCCGCCAAAGCCATCTGGAAGCTCCCCTCTGGTGCTCCAGTTATTCCACAGGTTGTCTACAATTCTGTGGAAAGTTCACTTCAGCGCTTCAATATTCGAAAGCGCAAAGAATATGCAGCTGACGCGTGCCGATATTGGACGCTGAAACGAGAAGCACGGCGAGGCGCTGCCCTTCTTAAAAGGCTGCAACTCCAAATGGAAACGTTTTCTTCAATGGAAATAACACGAAGAAACTTTGCTGGGATGGGACCTGCCGGCAGACCAAGACTTGACCGTCGAATAGAGTTCGCCCAGACGCTAATATTAGACTTGGAGCGATTGAAGCGCCTAGCCGAAGACGTGAAGAAGAGAGAAAGCGACAAGCTTATTGCTGTGGAGCTTGAGGAGGATCTCGTCGATACTGTCTACTTTCCAGTCGCCAAAACATTCCCACCAGTACTTGAAAAAGCTTTAGTGTAAGTTTAGTAACAACTAGATGTAGACGCACACGCTAACTGAAATTAGTCTCGACATAAAGAAAGTCTTCACTTCGGGTCTCGAAGTCTTGCAGAAAAGAGTTCAGAAGCGCTTCTATACAACAGCAATGCCCTTCGTTCAAGACCTTGGAAACATATTTCATACTGGTGTCGTTTCCCAACCTGAACCGAAAACAGAAGAACCCATCGCGAGCGAACTCAAAAGACCAGTTGTCTTGGACATCAAAGAAAGGAGAAGGCTTGCTAAAAGAATCATTAGGGCTGTTCAGCCTCTGCTCCATTTAGCAGCCCGTGCAGAGGCTGATATATGTGGGAAGTCATCAGAGAGCCTCGTTTCAGAGGTAGACCAATTACTTGAAGCTTGTGTGCAAGTGACCGGAGACACTGCCAGATCTATGGGGGATTCGGCCTCACTAGCAGATGTGGATGTCCATATGACAAACGGAGTGGAGCTTACCAATGGAAATGCTCACGAGGAAGCGAAGTTGCCAGCGGTTGCCAAATCTATTGACGTGGAAATGCAAGACGCAGAAGCAAGCGAAGAATCTAACCCGTCTCTGACGAATGGAACAACCGATACATCTGTCACTGATACAACTCTTCCAGAGGCTGAGGGGGTTATATCGCAGGCCAACCCCGACATCCTCAACGGCACCAATACTGGGAAGCACCCCGAGACAAATGGCAATACTTCCATATCAGATATTGCAAACCCTCCCACGCCACCACTCTCAAACGGTGACGCTGGCCCTGACCGCAATGACGTCTTGACGAACGGCGGAATTCCATGGTACCTGAAAGAGTTCAATCCCGAAGGTACGAGTATTTCTCAAGAGAAGTGGAACGGTAGAGATGCAGTGGCCCGACTCAGTGAAGATCTCTCTGATATGGACGACGAAGCACTGAATGGATTGGGGGCGGACGTTGCTGGCGCCAATAGGCATATCATCGTTGCCGCCCCTGTCGCGAAAGCCAAAAAGGCTAAACCCAAACGAAACCGAAGGCGTTGAGGGAAGATGGAGGCATTCCAGCGCTTTTGATAACGAAATATGTAATCGGTACTGTACTCTAGAGATTCTTCATTTTTCCCCTATACCTCGAGTGTGCTATTACGATTAGGAAGGAGTTTTAAGGTTGGGGATAAATCCCAAAGGGAAAGGGATGAACGAGAGCTGAGGGACATGGGATTTTGCGGGAAAGATATCACGGAGCACTGTTGTAATACCTAGATACTAGCACACAATCGAGAATTGCTTGAGCAAAACAAAGCAAGACAATTAGATTGTTGGGGTGAATTGAAGCATTTGAATTTTTATATTGTTCATAGCTTTGCCATGGTGAACGTCTTCCATTGTAGTTTGTCTCTTTTTCATTGGTGGAAAAATTCCGATGGGAGGCATCAAGCGACACCGGAGAAATATTCAAATAGCCAAACACCGTCCACGAGAAGCCGCCATGACAATTATTTCTTTTTCCTAATTCGGGATTCCGGATAAACACCAGGCGATAGTGGAGACCCCACTCTTCAATTTGGCGGCGGATTAACATTTTGATTTGCCCCTCCATTCTTGGAGCATTCTTGGAGGGGCTTTTTGTGGAGCTTGTCAATATCATAGGAGGTGGGATGATGTGTTATCATAGCAGGTAAGACAATAGTTACTCTCTTCCCTATTTCAAATTCTCTTCTTTCTTTTCTTCTCGATCTGAAGGCTACTTATCCACAATACACTTCTTTCATAATTTCAATTCAGTTCAGAGTCAAACAAAATGGTTTACCCTGATTCTTGGAAGGGCTTTCAAATTGAGGATCCGGCCAAATGGACGGATTTCAAACTCAATGAGTTGAAGCCTAAACCGTTCGGTGATTTTGATGTTGACATTAAGATTTTGGCTTGTGGGGTTTGTGCTAGTGATTTGCATACTGTCTCTGGGGGGTGGGGAGAGCAGAAATTCCCGCTTTGTGTTGGACATGGTATGTGGCTCCTTTTTCTGCTTACTTACTCTGTCCCAATTGTGTTCTTTCGTTTTTGGGGGGCTCAATGTCAGCCAAAATAGAGGCTAATTGCTGAATGTAGAAATTGTCGGTACTGCGGTGAGGATTGGGCCAAAGGTCACGCTGATTAAAGAGGGGTCGCGTGTGGGTGTTGGCGCGCAATCGTATTCTTGTTTGGAGTGTAGACAGTGTAAGGCGGATAACGAGACATATTGCAAGCATCAGTTGGATACTTATGGTGCGGTGTGGCCAGAAACAGGAATCGTTTCTCAGGGTGGCTACTCCGAATATGTGAGAACGCATGAGCATTGGTAAGTTTGGGGTTTTTTCTATTCTGCTGTAGAGTTGGGGAGGATGCTTAGTGGGGGGAGTTGAATTGAAGGTTGCCCTCAGAACTGTGAATTCAGATCGAGTGGGAACTCTGAATATTCAATAGGAAAGCTAACATATCCCCTTTCCAGGGTCTTTCCAATCCCTGATGCTCTCGCGACGAACCAAACAGCACCAATTCTTTGCGCCGGCCTGACAGCCTACAGTCCTCTCGTCCGTAACGGCGCTGGTCCAGGAAAGAAGGTTGGAATCGTGGGACTTGGTGGGATTGGACATTTCGGATTACTATTCGCAAAAGCTCTCGGAGCAGAAACCTGGGTCATCTCACGATCACACTCCAAAGAAGCGGACGCCAAAGCCATGGGGGCTGATGGGTTCATTGCCACCCAAGACAAAGACTGGAATCTTCCACATGAAATGACATTCGACCTCATCGTCAACACGGCCTCTTCCTCAGAAGGGTTCGAGCTTGAAAAGTACCTCTCGATGTTGGATGTTCATGCTAAGTGGATCAGTGTTGGACTTCCTGAGGGTGAGGGACAAGAGGTCAAGACTCAGACGTTCATGAATAACGGGTGTTTGATTGGAGCTAGTCATTTGGGGTCGAGGAAGGAGGTTCTCGCTATGCTAAAGCTGGCGGCGGATAAGGGGATCAAGAGTTGGGTTGAGGAGATTGAGATAGGGAAGGACGGATTGAAGAGTGCGTTGGAAAGGCTGCACGCCAATGATGTGAAGTATCGATTTACGCTTACAGGGTATGACAAGTGTTTTGGAGCTTAGTTGATGTAGGTTAGGAGATTAGGTAGGTAGGTCTAGGGCTCTAGTTAGTAGTTCCAGTTAAGCGAATGAATAGAGTCAAGTCTTAGCGAGAGTGTACCTATATTGATATTAACGTGCACCTGCTTTGAGTAGGTAGGTGGGTAAGGGTGAGTCAACAGGTAAGATTACCTATAGGTACGGCAAGTGGTGCCGTGATCGTCTTCCTCTGCGCTGGAGGCCTGCTCCGAGAGGGAGCAGGTGTGTTGCAAGCTGAGGTGGCCCAAGTGGGAACTTGGAAGGAACGACTATCGCCGGGCAGACCTTCCAGAAAAGCGGGTGGTGGTGTGTCTTGTGGTGTGAGGTGTCTGCCCTGAGGCCGTGGTTCTTGGTTTGGAGGGAAGGAGGGAAGGAGCATATGGCTTAACGCATCCCAAAGCAGGCTAGCCTCAACTAGGTATAACCCCCCCTCGTTTGCCCAAACTCCTCCAAACTTTCCATTTAGGTTAAGGTTTTCAAGGTTTTCAAGAACGAAACTTCCATTGTCCAAGTTCCAGTTCTCCTCCCTTTGAAGTCTAAAAGTCTGCACGCAAAGTTCTAGGTACCTAGATCATTCAAAGCTAGAAAACAATCGAGGTTATTTTCATAGCGCGGTTGTCCTATCCACAGGTGATCGCCAAAATCGAATGTCACAGCAACTTGGAATGGAACTAGATCCTGATGAATTCATTATTAACATTGGAAGGAAGCACCAATTGTGCTACGTAGGTAATCATCGATATCGCGCCCCTCATGTCATGTCGTGAAATTATAAGCAAAGCCGCAGATGAGCTGAAAACAGCACAAGAGCCATAATTCTATAATGCGCGTTTATCCATATACAGCCAACCTAAGCTTCCTATCTGTACACACCTCATCCTCATCATCAAACATATTTTCGAAGCTATTAAGAACGTCAGTTTAGTTTTGGAATTGTTTGTAATAACTGGAGGGGGACTTACATCAAGAGTCAACGTCTTCGAGCTATTTGCTTCTTGGTCTCTGAATACACCCACCAAACTCTCACTTCCCTGAAACAAACCAGTCTTCAAACTGATAACGATGAACTGCATGCCGGGTCCAGCATGCTCGCGAATGTAGTTCTTGATCTTCTCGACATTGGCATTGTCAAGCGCAGCATCAACCTCATCAAGTACGAAAAAGGGACTTGGCTGATAGGAGTGAACTGCAAAGAGTAGAGCGAGAGCTGCCATGGTCTTCTCACCTCCAGAGAGATGCTCCATATCACGGAAACGCTTCAATGGAGGCATGGCATTATATCGGATACCAGAGAGATATGGCGCGTCACCATCCTCACAGTCAAGATATGCCTGTCCACCAAGGGGATATGCAGCGGATCGGGTGAGGTCCTTGTAGACATGCGAAATCTGCTCGGAAATATGTGTGAAGGCTTTGTTGAAGAGCTCAAAACGTTTCTCTTTGACTTCATTGAAAGCATCGCGAGAACTCTTGGCCTTGCGTCGAGCGTCCTCGAAATCTTTCTCGGTTGACTTCAGTCGCGCTTCTACGCCGTCTAAACGATCTATAGCTCGCATGTTTGGATTGAGTTTCTCGAGTTCTGAATTCAGATCGTTGATTCTCTGCAGTAGTTTATCTTCTACTTCATCCTCATCCGGCTGGATAGAAATTAGTATAACTTTTGTACTACTCAGAATAGAAACCTTACCTTTTTCAAATCGTCATCGAGATGCTCAAAATCGACCACGATCCCATAATCTTTGACACCCTCCACTGGTTGATCATTTTCAACCTCCTCCTCCTCATCCACATCCATCGCATCTGGGTCAAGTTGAGCAAAGTTGTCTTCAACAGGAAGACTGTCTAGCTTCTTTGAACCGTCCTGGAGAGGAATTGCAATTTGCTCAAGCTTGCAACGACGAAGCAAGGCGTAACGACCTGCACTATTACGCTGAATTTCTGTTTCGAGCGCTGTAATTGCTTTGGTTCGATTGTCAATGTCTTTGCTTCGTTTTTGTAGCTCATTCCGTGCAGCAGTGACTTTTTCATTCCTAGCCATCAGTTTTTCCTTTTGCTTCTGAAGTTCGTCTTCCAAAGCTGTCTGCTGTGCTCTGTCCCGGTCAATCGCCTCTTCAAGGGCAGTCTTCTCAGCGGTGTATGTTTCGATATCGTTCTCATAGCTTTCTATCTGGGTTTCCATCTTCTTGACTCTCCCGTCAATTTCATTGAACTGGCTGGACTCCCAGTTCAAGCCTTGCTGCAGGCGCATCTTCTGAACCTTGAACTCAGTCCTCTTCTCAGCAGCTTCTTGTTCCAAGGAACCTTGCTGCGCCTCGTAGCTCCGCACATCCGAATAACCAAGTCTTTTGCAAAAGTCTTTGAAAATATCATCTTCAACTTTGGAAACAGCTGCTTGAAATTCCTCCACGGTCTGTTGAATTGACTCGAGCTCGTTCTTCTTTTCTTCATACTTTGGTTTCATCTCTGCCAATTGGCGCTTCTCGTGGGAAAGTTCCTTTCGAAGGTCTTTCAAGTTGCGCTCAAAAGAAGCAAGCTCGCTCTTTGCGTACGCCAATCTCTGTTCAAGTCCATTGAGATCATTTTGCAAAAGCTCTTCCGCTGCACCCCGCCGACTGAGATTTGGAAGAGCCTCAATTTGTTCGCGATACATTGCTTGTTGTTTCCTTAAAAGCTCAATGTCCTGGTCTTCGAATTTTCGTTTGCTGCCCCTATCTGGTCCCTTTCCACCAGACATCAATCCAGCTTTGTGAATGACCGATCCTCCAAGAGTCACGGCCTTGACTTGTATGTTCTTTTTGAAGCATATATTCTTTGCAGTTTCCATATCATCACAAACAATAGAACTTCCACAGGCAAATGCCATAGCACGCTCAAGAGATGAATCGAAAGTGATTGTGTCAATAGTAAGTCGAGCTTTATTCAAGCTTTTCAAACTCGAATCGACAGCTGTGACTTTGATGTTATCGAGAGGAATGAACGTCATCGGTGAGAAGTGCTGGTCTTTGAGGTAATTGACGCATTCAGAGCCAATTTTCTCGGTATCCACAACTACTGAATCAAAGTCTCGACCAAGTGCAGTGATGACAGCCTCATCAAATTTCTTTTGTTTTGGCTTGCAAAGCTCTCCTATACGGCCGCGAACTCCAGGGAAGATTCTCTTCAAAGACACGATCATTTCTCTGGTCCTAGCTTCCTTGTCATTTTGCCTTGCGCCAGCGTCAGCATCCTGCAAAGTTTTGAGAACTTCTTGTAACTTTTCATCAAGTTCCGTGCGAACCTGGTTCACCCGAACTCGCTCGGATTGTATGTTGTTGAACTCCTTCTTTTTGGTGTCGATTTCCTGGGAAATTTCTCTGACAGCAGACTTGGTAGCTTCTTTGCGCTCTTCGATACTAGTGATCTCTTCCTCGACTTTATGCGTTGTTGCTTCAAGGTTTTCTATTTTTCCTTTGAGACTGTTGAAGGTAACTTCATCAGTTTTCATTTGACGTAAGAAGTTGTCCAATTTTGACTGGTTCTTGGAGGTTTTGGTGATGACTTGGGATCTCAGAGTGTTATACTCTTTAAGATCGTCCTCGTTGAGTTGTTTGCCTTGCTGCTTGAGTGACTCCTCCCACTTCTTCTCAAACTGTTTCTGAGCCTTCTCAACGATCGCTAACTGCTTCTGCGAGCTTTCAATCTTTTCCTTGATTTCTTGTCGCTCTTTGACCAAAGTTGTCAACCGCCGCCTAAGCTTCTCGATTTGATTGTTGGTAAGGCCGATCTTCTCGTCAATAGGGACCAAGCTATTTTCTTTCTCTTCGACCTCCTTTTCCTTCTTCTTGATGCTCTTCTCAACCTTCGCGACTTTCTTAGACACTTCTGCTGATTCTTTGCGTGCGTTCTCGAGCTGGGTCTCATACTTTGCTACTCCCCGTCGAAACTCTTGCAGATTGTTCTGATGTTCGCTGATGCTAGAGGTTGACTCATCTATAACTTGTTGAAAATGATACAGTTTCCAAAGTATGTGCTGAACTATTGCATCGTCCCTCTCATCCTGCTTGTTTTGAAATGCCTCTGCTTCCTTCTTCTGCTCCTGATATTGCTTGATTTCCGAGTTGATACCACGGCGCCGGTGGAGATTATAATTCTGGTTCTCCGCTGCCTGTTCTGCTTCTTCTTGCAGTCGCTCGTACTCCGCCTTGTATTCCAAACTACCAGAGACTAACTCAATCAACTTAGTGAGGTCTTTCGGTGACTGCGACGCGATCGCCTCCACATCGCCCTGGAAAACCAAGAAGTTTCTAGCTTTCATCAGGATGTTTTCTGCCTCCAGAGCTTCATTGTATTGCTGCGCGGTGACATTCCGATCGTTGATCTTATATTCACTGGAACCGTTGCTGTTGATCTGCCTCTTCCATTTCTGCTCGTCTCCGGCATCATCTTCGTAGACTGCCATCACCCAGGCGGTTTTAGGGTCATTTCGGGCGGCTGGCTGGGATTGTGACTCTCCATCTGCATCTCCATTGGCATGTCCATTTGCTGCAGGGGCAGCGGCCGATCCATCGTCGTTGATTTTCGAGGTCTTCAACACCCTGCCGCGATAAATGAGGTCTTTCAGATGCGCCGAACGAAGATGGGATGCTTTTATACCGAGAACGAAGGAAATAGCATCCATACTGTCCAATGTGTCAGAGGCGCGATTATAATTTGGACTCAATAACCTACGAATTGGACTTTCCGGAGCCATTGGGACCAATTATGGAGGTAAAGTAGGAATCACCGAAGAGGAGGATGTGGTGCCCTTTGTAAGACTTGAAATCTAAGAGCAGTCAGCTAGAATTTTGCATGATTGATGCGACCAGCATACTAGAAAGCTCGAGTCGTATTAACTTCCCCATCTTGAACTACACGCGTCGTTGACGGTCTGACGATGGAGGGGCGCACGCGCTGGGAGAATCCGAGATTGAATGGCAGTGTCAGTTTCGAGAAGCGCCGATTCAGCTGATTGCACAATTATACTCTGATACATGCGCCGACAAAGGCATGCAGTCAATCAATAGGGTTTGCGGGTTGGGGAGGGGAACTGGTGGAATTATCAAACGCGATCTCAAGGTCGAGAACGCGACCGCGCTTCTCGGGCTATAATTGTTGCCTGATACTGATCCATGGTGATGCCTGATATTTCTGGCGGTCAAGGTTGGCGGTTACCTAGGTAGCGGTTAGCCAAGCACGTGCCCATTACGTAAGTATATAGCTGAAGTGAATCTGTACTCAAAGCGACAGGGATTCGCCAACGCAGTACAGGCGAAGCAAGGCAGAGGAGAAGGCTAGAACTAAGGCTGAGAAACAACCCAATGACGATGGAGGGTCCCATGTTTGGAGAACGATGACTGCACTTCCACCAAACTTCCCATTTTTGGAATCAATCATAAATACGAATGACAATCATCCATCAGCCTGCCTCTTACCATACCTCCGTATAGCTACTATACCTGACTCTGGGATATCATCTGTGAAGAGTCACGGCCAGGACCAGACACTCGAGGACAAAGACGGGGAACGAATCAGCTACCAGAACACGGCCACGATCCGAACTCTCTCGACGACAACCGTCGTTAGTTGACTACTCTGACCTCAGGCCTATAAACTTCCCACAAGCTACATCTCGTCTCTGTATTGTACATTCCGCATCATCACAAGCACCTCCACTTCGATCCGTGTGTGGCGTAGAGATACAAAACACTGCAAGCAACAGTCAGTGGCCTCGTGCAGATAGACGCTTTTGATCACTTGAGCAAATCCACGAGTACCGGTACGGGTACGCGCACCTCCAATATCAGACTAGTACTTGTAAGTTCACCTCTCCATAAACTCTCTCGCTATAAATTCATTTCAGCAACTACCACTTCTTGCATGCACATGCATATAATTTACAGTAGCTATGGCTGATACTATGGTTATTAGAGGAAGTAGCGCTCTACGTCGAATTTCTTTTGGAATCAGTCCGACTGAAGCTCATAAACGAACATTGTCCGAAATGTCGGACTCAGTCCCCATCCCACACTCCAGATCTGAGCCTGCAGTCGACTCCAGAGACCTCGACCCAGATGTTTCGCCGCCCGAAGGAAGCAAATCACCTATCCTCGAGCCCTCGACTCCTGGTAGCCCTCGGGACAGGCTGTCGCGAAATCCATCGGTTTCTGGAAGTAGTTCCTATCAGGAGGATTGGGAGGCATTTCCACCATTAGAGAGACTCACCGTTTTCGACATCCTGGAGAATTTTGCCCTTCCCCAACAACTGGAAAAGCTTCAGAGGAATATCTCAGCACAGACGGAGAAGGTACGGCGACAGAGACAGGTCTTGCAGGCGAAGGGCTCGCATGCAAAGGATCGCGTGGTGGAAGAATGGCGTAGAAGGGTACCTCCGGCCGACGAGCAGTTGGACAAATATAGAAAGCGAATGCGCAGTAGTGTCGACAAACTAGGAGAACGCTGGAACGATACCAAAGTAGTCACCGCTCGAGAAAAGCTATCATTCATCTGTGGTGTTTCGAATGTTTTGATATCTGGATACCTGATTGGCGGATATCCTCAATATTTCCATTGGTGGTACACAGCCCAGCTACTGTATCTTATGCCAATCCGCTTCTACACCTACCACAAAAAGGGCTTCCATTACTTCCTCGCAGATCTATGTTACTTCGTTAATTTTATGGTCTTCCTCAGTATATGGGTCTTTCCCGGCTCGAAGAGACTTTTCATCAGTACATATTGTCTCGCCTTTGGAAACAATGCGGTCGCCATTGCCATGTGGAGAAACTCGATGGTGTTTCACAGCTTCGACAAAGTTACCAGTCTGTTTATTCATATAATGCCGTGTGCAGCGCTGCATGTGGTCGTGCATCTGCTTGATCCAGCATTCCAACAAACTCGATTCCCAGGACTGTGGAGCGTTAAAACGTCACTCCCCGGCTCCAAAGAACACTATACCCTCGGGCAAATGACACTATGGTCCACCATTCCATACGCTATTTGGCAACTGAGTTATCATTTTCTCATAACAGTTCGACGCCGGGAGAAGATCTTGGCAGGAAGACCGACTTCATTTACAGTAAGCGCTCATTTGTCTTTTTAATATCATGCGGCTGGCGAAACTTCATCCCGGTTTTCCAAACTTGAAAAGCTTCTTTTTGCTAACTCAATCGATCAGTGGCTCCGAAAATCCTACTCAAAGACCTTCATCGGGAAAGTTGTTCTCAACCTTCCTGAATCCCTACAAGAACCAGCCTTCATGTTAATTCAATACACCTACGCTGTAAGCACTATGCTCCCATGTCCCCTTTGGTTCTACTACCGCTACGCCTCGGCCACTTTCCTTATGGCTCTCTTCTGCTGGTCTGTCTACAACGGTGCGACATTCTACATTGATGTCTTCGGCAAGAGATTCCAAAAGGAGTTGGAGGCTCTGCAAAGAGAGGTCCAGAAGTATCAGTCTAGTCCCGGCGGGACCGCAAGTAGCCCGTTGATGACGCCTAAGATCGAAGGGGCTGCGGAAATGGATCAAGAGAAGATGGATGGAATTCCGCTTTTGAGTGAGCAGGTTGGGAGTACGGGGATTGATGGAGGGGCGGCAGTCGTTGCTACGGAGCGAAAAATTGGGGATTTACCCGCTTGATGCATAGCAGATGACTTTTGTCTCGAGACTTATCCGGTTATATATGAACTGACGATTATGGAACGGGGGTGATCGATAATATCACAAATTTTCTTGTCGTACGCAGTTCTAGTTTTCAATAGACAAAGGGCCAGGGACGATTCTCATGGTCTTGGGGAGGCGATTACCTGTCATTTTTGTTTTACGCAGCGATGGAGATACCACATAGAGGCGTCACGGAAGATATCTATTTCATCAATTTGTTTTCGGATATAATTATTGATTTTTTCTTCAATTAGCTGAGCTGAGTTACAATGCGAAAGAGACGTCGTCTTGCCTCAAGAGCAAGCGAGGACACATCTCTCACCGTCGAAATGGACGATCCAATGAATCCACGTCCATTCGGCGGCTTCTTCGATTCAGCCAATTGATGTTAACTACTAGTCCATACATATTCTGTTTGTTCTTTTTCTCGCACAAAGTTTGCCTGCCAAATGCTAGAATCCGCTGCAAAAAAACGCAAAATTAAAAAGGGCTCATTTGCGTGCCAAAGATTTCCATAGAACGCCAATCCCATGATTCTTGCATTAGCAACCAAGCAAATCTTCTTTGTCCAAATTCCGTAGAAATTTTGGATAGGCAAAAGTTAGCCCGGTAAAACCCCTTGAAACGCCAGTGAAATGCAAAACAAATGCCCGTTGTCCCCCCACCATGTTCATCACTTCATGCAATTCGTGGTAGGTGTTTTTCTCTTTTGACGTGAGGGTTCCTCATCTAATGACGCCCCAATCTCCCAATTTACCATCACCTCCAGCGTCACCTTCCTCTCGCTGCCCAGGCTTGCGACCAAAAACGTTCCAGAAACGAAGGGTCTCATCTCCTGCACCTGTGACGACTACTCGACCATCGGGGCTCATTGCGAGATAAAGGACTCGGTAAGTATGGCCAGTCAAGGAGACGACTTGGGTCATGCTGGGGTATTTCCAAACCACGATCTGGTTCTGCGAGTAACCGTGGGTGGACACAATTTCGTTGGAATTCTTTGACCAAGCGAGATTGCAAACCTGCGATCCGGTATCAATCTCGTTGACAGTCGTTCCTCGAAGAGTGTCGTGGAAGATGATTCGACGATCTGCAGTGCCTCCTCCGGAAGCAAGCAGTCCTTTTTGATGTGGTGACCAAGCTATCGCTTTCACTGCTGCTGTATGATCGCTGAATTTCCAAAGTGGTGTCTCAGAGAGCTTATCCCACACCATCAACTTGTTGTCGTTCCCTCCAGAAGCAAGCTGTCCGTCGTCTGGATTCCATCGTAAACCACAAACTTCCTGCTTATGGCCAACCAACTTTCTGAGCCATTGATCTGGAGCACGCACATCGCGGTGGTATATAAGTCGATCCCTCGATCCCGAGGTCAGAATGTGATCGTTCCACGCCAGAGACCCCACTCTCGCAGTATGTCCAGTCATGGTTCGAAGTCGGCGAATTCTTTCAGCGTCCCAAATCTGAACTAGGCCCTTTCCGGTACCAATAGCGATATGTGATCCACGTTGGATCCAGGATACGCTAGTTACAGTGTCATCTTGTAATTCACACAGTTTGTTGACTCGTCCAGATGTTGAGTTCCACATGTAAACGCAGCTTCCAAGACCAACTCCGAGTACGTTGCTGCTTCCCCAATCGACCAAATTAAGATAGAAATCATCTGCCAGATCAGGCGCATCCAGGACCTTGTAGGGCACCTTGCTCACAGCACGTGGTTGTTTCCTGGGACTAAGTAGCATTTGTTGGCTTCCGAATCGTACCGGCGAAAGGCTATACATCTCTGATCTAGCATTGAGATTAGGGCCGTGTCTGCTTTGAGGTGTTCTTGATGGCGTGGGATGACCAGCAATATTGGTATTGTGTCTGGGTGACATGTATGTAAAGAGGTTCTTATGAGGGGTGGATGGCGTCATGGAAACAGACAGAGAGGAGGTAGATCCATTGTTGGGTGGTGTATGAGATCTTGTAGGATCATGGCTGGTTGTCGAGTTATTTGTCTGTAATAAGCTTGTTTCGGGGGAGAGGTTTGGGGGTGTGGGTTGTGGTATCGTAGTATCAAAGATTTCGGCTCGAAGGAGAGTTGAAAACGTTCTGTTGGCTTCCTCGGCTGTGACGAGTTAGCATATAGATGGAGTGAGGGTTTATGGTGACTTACTCTTTTGGTGATTGAGCTCGCCATGAGGCGTGCGCTTCTTCAGCTTCGAAGGAGTCGCTGGAGATCCGTCGTCGTGTAATAGACTGAAACTGGCTTGCAAATCTTGCCCTTCTCTGTTGGGAATAAATCTGGATTCATGTCAGCCTGTGTTCTTTGGCAATCAAGAGCTGGTGAATTATTTTGAGGGGAAGCTCGTCGGACCGTAGCTCAAGCATATCGGCATCAAAGGCACGGAACGCAATGCCCCACTTTGCTAGCTCATGTCTGCTTCCTTCCCCTCCCAATTTAAAATTCAAGGCTCGCGTCTCCCGTCTCTGTTGGAAAAGAAGCTCTTACCTGTCACCATATACTCGTTGCCGCTTCCTACTTGGACTTCCTCCAGGTGTAGTATCTCGCGGTCTTCCCAGCTCCTCATGTTCTTTCAGAAGCTTACTCAAAGCAGTTGCATCTATGTCAGTCGCAGGGGTTCCTGTCGATCGTTCTCCTCGCAAGCTACCACCTTCATATGCTCTCTTGTCTGACTTCCTTCGATCAGTGCCCATCGGAAGCGGAGGGGTCGAAGTGCGGGGTGGCGTGTTCACTGGCGGCGTACTCAAAGCATTCGCGGCCTTGAATTGAGCGCGCGAGATGGTGGAATTGAAGATCTCTTCGCTGGCGCCCATCTTGACGACGACGGATGGCTCACTCCAAGGTGAGGCCTTACGATACGATCGTTTGCTAATGGGTCGAGGTGCGGCTCAATTCGTCCTCGGTCTGTTTCCCCACACTACTCGAATGATTTTCTTCCGCGTCTGCGATTCAGACCAAGCTTTGCAAGGCAATTGGTATCGTTGTTGCGGCGCTCGTGGGGGATTGCGCAATTGTTGACTTTTTGTTGCCCTGCCACCTACTATCTTGATCGCCCAGCCTCGAATTATTTCGTCGCAATGTGGAAAGAGCCCAGTTCTTCACCAAATCATTATCACCTCCAGAATCAACAAGAGAAGATGGTCTAGTTCGTATGACGGTCGTTACGCAGAGCGTCGCAGAGGGGTGAGGATGTATTTGATGGAGATGTCTTGTTGTGGTGGTCCTCGCGGAACTTGGTTGGGGTCGATCAGACGGGCAGACGGGCAGGGTAGGGAGGAGCAGATTAACGCCGCCCAGCTAGCCGAATGCGGACAATACAGCAGCTGACAATAGCAGCTCTCAACACTCGAAGGTCGAAGGTCGTGTGAATGCACCGCAATTCAATTTGAGGCAATTGTGATGAGGGACAATAGCGGGAAAAGCAGTGAGCAAGCAGAAAGGGGGGAAGAAGTCGGAAGGCCAAAGACATAGTGAATTGAGTGCCTATGGCTATGGTTTAGCCTCCCCCTAACAACGTCTCCTGGGCCCATCCCATCGCCATTTAGCTGGCACGTCGCGTTTTTGGTCTCTGAGAGAAGACAACACTAACACTAAGATCGCGACTTTTTTACCTTCGGGGAGAGGGGCCATGCAAGGCCGCGTCCAAAGCATCCAAAGCATCAAAAACAATGGCCCAATCTGGCAATAAAGGTATAGAAATGAGGGGCGTTGTTATGATGTTATGAAGCAGAATGTACCGCGAAATGCGAAAGGGGCTCTTCCGACTGGCCCGCGTCCATGTCAGGGGGAAGCGAGTGAAAGTTGATTGGCGGTGAGAGCATCGCAGGCGCGTAAAGTGCTTTTGACTGCAAGGTACACAATAACATTTGGTTTGATATCGCGATGGACAACTACTTGATAATGACTTGTATGCCTATGCCTATGCCTATATTTATGTCTATGCCTATTCCGTACTCTTTGGTATACGGAGGTATTTGGACCCGACTTTGTGCGCATTCCCAGCCTGCATCACCACGGCCGTCTTCGCGACTCGCTTTGCCAAACAAGCGAAAAACAGATGGCTGGGAGTCGGAAATGGAGTGTGTGCGCTTCTTTCTTTTCCAGTCCTCACCGACAACCACATACTTGAGAGAAATCAACTGGCATTTCCCAGTAGATTCCTCCCAAGTCATAAGTCGTATGCTTCTATTAGTCCCATCTCCTCTTTTCCCGTGGTCTTCCAGCTTCAATTTATATCCCAATTGTCTGAAAGCAATTCTTTGTTATTTCCTGGCTACACTTGCATTGTCCTTCATTTGGAGCTGTACGCGGTATATCCGCTGTGCTACCAACTCCAGATCATTCCGACCAGGTCTCCCCTTATACTGGTTTTTCTTTCATTCTACCCTCTGTATCGTATCGATTTCTCGTCACATATGAGCGGATGCAACCCAATATTGGGCCCGCGCGAGCAACTGGAGAGTACCGTGGTTTGTGAATTCCGCCTTTCAATAAGCTATGCCACCCTGAACTTTCTTTCTGGGATAATATGTGTCATTATTCCAGGTAAGACTGACCTACATATCGAAAGTACCTAGAGGTGCCGTAGGTAGAGGAAGTACCTCATGCAGCTATCTTGGGGCCATGAGTTCGGTTTGCTGAGGGCTAAAAGCGCTACGCAGATGCTCTCGAGAGACAGAGCCATGAGAATCATCTACGGCCACTCTACTTGTCCACAGCTGGAGTACTCTGCGGAGTACCAAGAGCAAGAGCCATAGAAAAACAAACACGGTCGGCTGGAGTCGGAGCGGTTTCTTCCTCCTCCGCACCGCCGCATCCAACCCAAGCCCCGTACCCGAGTAAGTCTTTCTCTTCTCCTAGACTCCTCCCTTCGATGGTAATGGGGCATACCCACTTTCGGTCTCCATCCTTCTTAAAGCTGCCTTGGCTTGGCTTCCCTCCAGTTTTCCGCCCGGGAATCTGGCAAGTCAACATCAACAGGCTTCCCTAAACAGGCATCGCCTCGTCAATCTCAGTCGAGGGCTCCACTACTATACCAGTGCCAATGTTTGCCAGGCCAAATGTTGCAGAGACAATGACGTTCATCACCACGCTCAACATGTTCGATGCGTGCACGGCATGGCAGATTTGTCCCTCCACGCGGCCAACCATTCGTTCATTTAGTCGCGCCGACATAAAGCCTCCTGTGCCGTTCGGTTTGAACCGATATCCCTTCCCTTGTCAATGGATCAAAAAATGTCGTAAAATTTTAAGCATCCACCTCCCCATCCCCGCATCTGGGGAGGTTGGGCAATCATTGATCATTGGACCCTTGGGACCTTGGGGTCGGAATTGGCCCTGGAAAAGCGGGGGAACGACGGAGTTGGGGATGGAGAAGGTTCACTCTAACTGCTCATCCATGCAGCTTTCTCGAATTTTTCTGGGCAACCCTGTACAGGAAATGGTATATATACTTGACCTCTAGCTCTGTCGAAAATGCCAGCTTTCTTCTCGTGGGGTCTCCAAATTTGCCTAGAAAAAGAAAAGTCCTTCGCAGTACTTTTTTCATCATGATTTTCGGTGCACTTTTCATGGCTGCGGCCGTTGTGGCCCAGTCCCCCTCGACTACCTTAAGCGCCACCACGACCTTCGGTGCCGGTGTACCAACCGACAAACCGCTGCCTGGAGATTATAATGGTGTTTGGAGACCCCAGACTCACTTTTCCCCTCCTTCGGGCTTCATGAATGACCCCAATGGATGTTTCGTGGACGCCAATGGAACATATCATATGTACTACCAATGTATAACTCATCCTCTACTTCTTCCAAGTCAGCCGCTTACTGTGTATAGACAACCCATCAGCCACAGTTGCCGGAAACCAGCACTGGGGACACGCCACTTCCAAAGATTTATATCATTGGGATAACCAGAAGATTGCTATCTTCGCAACCGAGAACTCTCAAATCTTCTCGGGTAGTGCCGTGATCGATGTAAACAACACATCCGGCTTCTTCCCCAACCAAGACAACGGTGTAGTTGCAATCTACACAACCAACACCCCAACTGCCCAAACTCAAGATCTCGCATGGTCTGTCGATGGTGGATACACCTTTGAGAAGTACTCCGGAAACCCAGTTTTGACATTGAGCCCCGCTTCCACTCAATTCAGAGATCCCAAGGTTATCAGGCATGGCGATCTGTGGGTTATGGTTATTGCCTATTCCCAGGAATTCGTTATTGGCTTTTTCACATCCCCTGATTTGAAGAGTTGGACCCATGCTTCCAACTTCACCAGCCATGGGTTACTTGGTCTTCAATACGAATGCCCCAGCTTGGTCGAAATGCCAGTTGAAGGCGGAACTACCGCTTGGGTTCTCGCCATCTCCATCAACCCAGGTGCGCCACTTGGAGGATCAATCCAAGAGTACTTCATCGGAGACTTCAACGGTACACACTTCACCCCCCTCGATAACGCTGCCCGCATTTCCGACTTCTCCAAGGACAACTATGCCGGCCAATTCTTCTACGGTATCCCACCAACTGAAGAGCAAATCTACATCGGATGGGCATCCAATTGGGAATATGCTCAAGTCATACCCACAGGATCCTCGGAAGGGTGGCGCTCTGCCATGACACTTCCTCGTCGCACCAAGCTCGCAAAGGTCCAACGAACTGGATGGGATATGCTCGATGTTCCTGTCGACCTTGCACCAGTTCTCGAGACACCACTTGCTCAGAACTCAAGTCTGGGTAACGGATCAATCCTGATTGATTATTCATCTTTGGACAGCGGAGCGATCTTCTTCCAATGCAACGTATCTAATATTCCTAACATCACACTTTCCAAAGGAACACTCAACTTCACTTTCTCCTCTTCCTCAACTCAAGAGTCCATCTCAGGGGGTTTCTTCTTTGGTGGCGACAATCCTTTCTGGATGAACAGAGGAAAAGTCCTGGGATTCGGTGAAATCAACCCTTTCTTCTCCGACAAATACAGTATTGGCAACCCAATCAACGCCAACGGAACTTTCACTCTCGAGGGAGTGCTTGATCGTTCGATCCTCGAGGTGTTCTTGGATCACGGCCGAAGCACGGGAACGATGACTTTCTACCCCGAGGGAGTTTTGGATACCATGGTTCTCAAGACCGCTGGGTTGAACGAGGATGTGGCTGTCAGTGTTGCTATATGGGGCTTGAAGAGCACGTGGGCTACGAAGGTTAATGAAGAGGGCATTGTGCTTGGTAACGTTACTACGAGTGCGGTCGCAGCAAGGGCATTAGTGTTTTGAGTAGGATATGAGGGAACAGTTTGAGAGGTGATGCGTGATGACTGAATGTTATGGCCTTTATGTTATAGTATTATAATTATTTTATTTTTAAAGAGTTAATTCTGATGAGCATTTTACGCCATATTGTTCTTCTGTCCAACCCTGTCCTTGTCTCTGTGCTATTTTGCTTGCTGGTACTGGTGGTTTCGTTGAGATTTTCCAAAAGATTTCGTTTGAATATATATCTAAGAACCAAGCACTTTTTCGTCGAACATAATCATAATCGACTACTCCGTCTACGGGGACTCGGTAACAATAAAACTTGTGTAGAGCATCAATATGTATGTCTGGCAAGAAGATTCGGACATCTCATGTCTAAATCATGCCTGTAAGTCTGTAAGATCTGGTAAATATTTCCTAAACACCTAAAGAAAATACTGCGATATAACTATTGCAACAGAATGGAGTCTTCTTGTCAGTGTTTCAAAAACACAAATTTACCAAGCAGTAATCACAAAACACAGGCTTTCAGCGATTGGTCATCAAGAAAGTACAGCAAATTAATTTTACTATTACCAACCCTGTTGGCGGATTCAACTCTAGGACGCATCTATCATCCTAGCAAAAACCCTGTTAGGTTTCTAATAGCAAGAGCCTAAAGGCCCTGCGGTGCCAAATGTTTTGGACGCATAATTTCGATAGACGACCAAGCCAGCACTGCCAGCGTCCAAATCAAGAAATCCTTCATCTCATAAACCGTCGTGCACATTCATTAAGAGCAAGAACATTCAGTCCTTGAACAAGACTCTTATGCCGCGACTCTCCTTGCTAGGTTGCGGAAAGAACATATCGGATACCATCTTGATATCGCGATCGAAGTCCATATCGAAGAGTTCCATGTTAGGGTAGCGGCTGAAGATTATCGCGATTGTGAGGTAGAGCTCTGCTTTTGCGAAACTAGTAGGAAGTTGTTGGTTAGCAAGAAAACTTACCAGTATTTTTTGGGGGTGGATGTATGGGGGTTTTGTGCTTATGAAGATTGGAATTCGGTACATACCCCATACCAATACATTGTCTCGAACCCTTGGAAAATGAAACCATGTATTTCTCTAGTCCTTTTCCGCCGTCTTCGCGCTCGCTCCAACGTTCTGGGATGAAGGAATGGGAGTCTGGGAAGATGTTTTCGTTGTGGTGTTGCATCACGGAGGACATTGAGATTGGAGTCTAGTTCTTTTGGTTAGTGAAAGTAAATATGATTAGGTGAATTTGTGCTTACTCCTTGAGGAATGGACCAATCCTGGAACTTTAAGACTTGATTGGGGGCTGTTCGGGTGAGACGACATGAGGTACCGTAGGAGAATCTCGGGGTTTGTTAGCTTTTGCAAATCTCAAGCGATATAAAAGGGGTGTCTCACCTGAGACCTTCGTTTATAACACCGTTCTATAACTTTAGATTAGCCAAACAGCCAAGATTACTTCAAGTGAGGGTGGAAGGTGCGTACCAAGTAAGGGAGTTGCTGTAACTCAACCAGACTTAATGGCGTATCTCTACCGATTTGTGCAGTTGCCAACTCTTTTCTTAGCTTATTGGCCTTCTCGGGGTTCGCCAGTAGATAATAAGTCGTAGTCGACAAAGCGAGCGCAACGGTATCAGCACCAGCACCAATGACATTCTGGCCCTCTTGCCACAAGTAATTGACCGACTTATCCTGAGCTGGCAAATCACTCTTCAGCAATTCGTGGAAAAGCGTACGTGGAGAGCCATCAGAGTAGTACGCGTATTTCTCATCTCGACCAGCAAAAATCTCTTCTGCTATCTTTCTGAGTTTCTGAAATTGGATTAGCATACCAAAAACGTAAAGGGGGGGAAGGGAAGGGGGAACTTGCGTTTTGCATTTTAAGAACCAATCCAAGTGGCGGATTCAGAGCCGCGACAAAAGAGTCGGGCAAACTCTGAAGCGTCGGCAGGAGCCAGGGAAACTGCTTGGTCCATTTCGTCATGGCAGCGGTGCTCTGAGTAGTCTGCCACCACCAAGGGTTAAAATCAGAACTGTCAAGATGGTCCCAGCTATAATTGAAGGCAAACGAAGTAATAACATCAGTAGCATAACTCATGTATACAATTCGCATGGGCATGGCTCCGAGGCCAGAGGATCTGTACTCATCGATTCTTCGACAGAGTTTGTTGAGCTTTTCTCTGATGACGGGCTCAAATCGAAGAATGTTGCCGTATTGAAAGAAGGGATTCATCGCACGACGACGGACACGATGTTGTTCGTGAGAAACCGTTCCGAATCCCGTGCTGCCGGTGCCAAATTGAGCAGTGTAGAATGGGTGCTTGTCGCGAATGCCTGAGTGGGAAAAGACGATCCCATAGAAGTCGCCCGTTGGATCATCTACATGCAACCTGTGGTTTGTCTGTTAGCCATTTCTGAAGAATTTATATCTCAATGACTGAAAAGTCTGGTTGGCATTGTGACGCGTACAGACAGCGAACTCTCGATCTCAAGGGCAGGAGCAGCTGCGATCAGCACCAACGGTTAATGACATTAAATCGACTTACTCATAAGGATTAATCCGTACAACGGGACCTGGAAAACATCAGTACCTCTCTCTTACAAACCAAGTCACGCGTGCTTACCGTATTTTTCGTGCCACTCTCGAATCTTGAACTGAAATTGACCAGGCTTGATAGCATCGTAGTAAAACTCGGTCCAAAGAGTAGCCGCCGCAATCTTGCTTCCAGGGAACCGACCAATCGGCGAAAAATAAAGACGATACAATACAAGCACAACACAGTAGACAACACCGAGTCCCACCAACGGTGCGACGAGGCTGGAATAGCCAGTACTAAAGAGTGGGAGCGTGAGCATGTTGGAAATGAAAAAGAAAAGGGCTTCAATGCGTGTATATCCGAACAAGAGTTGAGGTATCGAGATATTCAAGTATCCCTGGTGTGAGAATACCTGTGCCGAGCGGGGGATTAGGGAGAAGTTAAAGACCGAGGGTGAGGTTGTGAGGGGATTGAATCTCAACTGGCTCAAAGTGGGCACCAACAATTGGTTCGCTTAGCTCAATCGGGACACCGTTAACTGCTGGCGATCGGGCCGGGGGTTTGCTTCATGTATCATGCAATTTTGACGGGTGCGCGTCCATCAATCGAGTATTGGTTGTATGCATGTAGATGTGGGGTTGTGTAACTGGTACTAGGTATTGCGGCTCTTGTGAGTTTAGGTGTTGAGCAATATAATTGCGCATCTTTCTTTGAGTCATTTCGGTTATATATCTTGGGTGACGTCATGTCTCTAGAAGATACCATTGTGTAACTCTGATACAATAGAGAATGTATCGGAGCAGAACTGTTTTACTAGGTTACATGATAAGCGAAGTTGTGGCTTTTGCGCATGCATCTCTGACTGAACACATTACTTATGAAACAGTATTCGCTCTGTAAGATGATACATAATATGGTAGTTGGCTTACAGACTCTTTGACTGCTTTGATATACAAAAATGCATTTTAATCACAAGAGTTAGTCAACGACGCTTTTTGAGGTAGTGAATTTCCTTTGGAACAATTTGCTCTGTTTAGTAAGCAAAAAAAGTACACACAAAAGTTCACTACATTGTGGCAATATATCTCTGTGGAACCTTGAGGGCCAGGTGTAATTCACTAAGATGAAGAAGGTCACTGCATTCAATCAATTCAGACGCAGGTTAGGCAGACGAGTTAAGAGTTGCTGAAGTTCTTGGCAGGAGTAAAGGAGGAAATTAGTGTGGCCGCATTCAAGTGTGGGTTGAGGTTGACTCAAGTCTTGAGTACTCAACAATTCAGTTCCCTACGTTCACTAATTTCTTGATTTTTCGCCATGTGGAAACTAATGCACCTCTAATGAATAACTGCAACGGCGATATGCAGACAGAAACATCCTAGTTTCAGTGCTGAAATGGCTCTACATCCCAGATGTTTCTCAGTGATTAATCAAAGACCGTCTAAGTATTGATAACAAGCTGATTACCGTAACATCAACATTATATCGAAGGGTAATACTGGAGTAATAATCGCCCATATCCCTTCAGCAGCCATTGAAAATTGCTCTCCAATCAAACTTTGTAGTGATGGATGATTTTTCCGCCCTATCAAAGTACCGAGCTTGTTGTCAGTGGGCCAATGAGAGCTACAAAGTTTTTGAGTATCAAAATCCTTCCTGTGTTTATAACCTAGACTGCGATTAACCAGACCGCTAAAGCAGTGTCGATTCCCGACTTACCCCGAGGGGAAATCAAGGTATGGACTTCGGAACTTACATTCAGGTCCAGATCAAACTTCAAGAATCTCCTGGAACGCAAACGAATAAATTACCTCTGCTTTGAGTGGCTGAAGATATCTCAGCTGCAGGCAGAAGTCTAAAAGTGGCAGAGTAGATAAAATGGTCAGACTCTATCGTTCTACAACAATGAATCTATGCAGGCGTCCCAGAAATCGTATCATAAACTGGTAAGATTACACTTACATCCAATTATGGTTTCTGTAGATATGTTCATGGCCATCTAGCTTTGAATCAAACGCACCAATTCTGTTGGCAGGGTGGGTGGTGGCACAATCTTGCCATTTTAGCCAACCCAACCACCAGAATCAGGCAGAATATCCAATGCCGCTTTTCCACTTCCACCTCGCTTAGACAAAACAACCACATCAACAACCAAAAAAAGGTCAAAAACCTCAACTTGACTAGAATCAGGGAATAAAAAAACGCAAAAAAAGAAGCAGACAGACCGATGCAGCTTGAGGTCCTAGCAGCCATCCTCTCCTCTCTCGTTCTTTCCCGCTCATACAAGACAGGTCTCCCCCTGCAGCTAAACTTCAACGGAGGCCTACACACGATCTTCCACTGGGCTGAGGAATGGTTTTTGTTGAAAGCAGGTTCCCTTATTTCAATTGAAATTTGCGGCGGAGTGGGGCTTTGGTTCCTTTGTTTGGGCGGGGCGGCAATAGACGCGGGCGTTGCGACGCGAGCCCTCGGTAGACTCAGTGGTCTATCGATACTAGGTAAGAGAGGCGGGCATTACTCTGTACACACCTGAGTTATGTAAATATTATCTAAAAGACCTCACACAACTAAATCAATTATACGAATAGTCTAGAGCAACTGTTACTTTCCGAGTCTTATTGTGCTAGGTGAAATAGGACAATTAATTAAGTTGTGCCAGACTTTTGGCACAACGACGTTTGATAGCGTGTACAGAGCAATGCTCGCCTCTCTTACCAAGGTAAGAGCTCCAGGCTTTCAATTTCGAGGGTAACTGCTTGCTCTTGTCCCTACGATTTCAATTTGCGGGCTCAACGGTTGATTTGAAAGACGCAGCCTTTTTTTTCTGTATATCACTCAACTTTGAGGGTTCCCTTGAAGATGCTGCAGATCAACGACCTATGGTTTTCCAGAGACCATGGGATTACCTTTCAAAGGAAGAACCAAGTAGATGGCTGATCGTGTAGCATGTTGAAGCTAGGAAAGACTGAGGGATCGACTCACGCCTGTAAGATCTTACATAAGCACCTTCAATCTTTCGAGGCTGCGTGGACCAAATAAGCACCATTGTCACAAGACATAACAGTGCTGAATACTTATGTGGTCTTGTGCGACTCTATGAGCGCTAGCCCTCAGATCTGTCGATTCTTACACACATGATATTTCACCCAATATGTTGAAATCCCCTTAAGAGATTGTGCAAGTAAACTTGAGAGAACCAAATGTATGCTTCTTGGTCCTTCTAATTCCGCTTTCACAAGATTGCCAGCAAAAAATAATTTGACAAACTTAAGATGTAAATATGTGAAGCCGCCTGAAACATCGAGATCCTCAAACATATCCTGAGTAGGAGTACTGTCAAGGTGAAAACCCCACGTATTACCAATATTTCCGGAGGACCAGAGATACTGGGGAGGGAAGCACAAACTGAGCAAGAGATCGACTGGGAATCATGAGAACCACGATACCAATTCCGTACTCAGTCATCATTTTGATACATAATAAACAACTGATTTCGCAGCAACACCTTGTATGGCGCGAAACCCAAACATTTACTAATAGATTTTATTGCCTATTCTGATGATGACTCTGAACATACTCCATGCAATAAGTTGGTGAGATTGCACCAGATACCAAATTTCCAGACGCCTATCCCAAACGCCCACAATGCCTCAAACGCCCCATCCACCGCCAACTCCAGACCTTAATCCCTCAAGTTCTGCCCTTGAACTGTAAATCCCAAGTATTCTGGGTGATCGCATAGCAAGGGTTCAGCAGCCTGAGATTCTCCGCGACAAAAATTACACCAGAAAAGCCAGCCACATCCTTCATCACTTTCAAAGGAGCCCACCACGCTCAAAAGACCCCCTTCTTAACCATCAACCAAACCCCCTCGTCCCCCAGTCTCCTCCAGAATTCTCCTAACATCCTCTTTACACTCCGGCATCCCCTTCACCATCTCTTGCGCCAGGACATCCCGAAAACTCCCAAAGGCCTCTTCCTTCCCTTTCATCAACTGATTCCCCCTCCTCGTCAACTCCACAAACTCTCTCGTATAAATGTCTGGATTGCGACCGCTATCGACGTATTTGAACAACTCTGGTGGGATAGAGGGGAGCTTGACTTTAGGTTGATTAGATGGGACAGTGGAGGTGGAAGCGTGTATTTTCTGGAGAGAGGAGGAGACATCAATCCTGGATATGTTAGAGCGAGGAGACGAGAAATTGTATGGAATGAGGGAGGTACATTTGTTGTTCTAGGACGCCTGCTGTTGGTACGCCTGCGGTGCCGTAGGTTTGGATTTGTACCATGACTTGGTAGAGATCCTGGATGATCTCCTTGACCTGTTCTTTTTATTTTGATTAGTAAAGGTACTTGGAAATGACATTTGCATCTTACTTTCGACAACATCATGTTCGGATGATCCTCCAACAGGAGCCATGATTGTGTTTGTATAATTGTTGTTTGTGAGGGAAGTTTGGAAAGATGAAAGGCTATGGTTGTAGTGCTTGCGCCGGGATTTCATCGGAATATCAACCCTTTCTCTCAGCCACATTGTGGCTTTCCGTTTCTTAACGCCAACGACTTCTCCAACGCTGCTAAATTCAACTCATCAAGATTGATTTTGTCATTGCCCTTCGCAAAACGCGCTATTACTATTGTACATATTGTCTCGTCAAGATAGGTGAATAGTAACAGTAACAAGATCACTATTGCTTTATACTTCCAGAGCCTCAGGAATCACGTACCATTTCAATTCCTTCATTCAATATCGAACATTTAATCTAGGTAATAGGTGTATAGAAGCCATCACCCCTCCAATACAAATTCCTGTCCTCAATGTTGCAGCCTTCAGCAAACAATCTCACCCACCTCTCATAACAACACAAACTCAACTGGATCCATTCTCAATCTCCGACCCATCCCCTTGGAAAATCTTCACTTTCCCCTCCCCTCCCTTCTCAGCAAAAAGCGTCGTCAACTCCATGTGTAACGCCTCCATTGACCGCTTCTCTCTCCTCTCCAAGCCCTCCCGCTGCTTTTCCCCAAATATCCTCTCTCTTTCCCTCACTCTCTCCTCCCAACGCTCCCTATCCAACATCCTCGTCTTCTCCACCTTGATCTTCTGTAAATCATCCTCAGCCGGACTCTTCGTATCTCTTTCCGCTTTTGAGTCTGGGGAGTCAGGCTCGTAACATTCAAGATCGTCCATGGATTTAGAGAGAAGAGGGACTCGAACTGGAGGCATTGGGACGGGACTGACAACCCCAGGAGTCGAAAAAGGATTGGGAATAGGATCGGGGCTCACGAAAGCATCAGGGGTATAAGAATTATTGGTCGAGGGAGTTCCAGACCATTTCCCCGCCAGTTCTGATGCGAGAATGGTGGGTGGAGGTTCTGGAGAAGGAGCGGCGGAACGCCTATTTCTACCAGTCTCTTCAGTAAATTTTCCTAGTAACGCAGGTGCGTCTCTAGCAAAATATTTAGGAGACATGTTTGCATCCGTATCTTCAATGCTCTGATAGGGTGTCCTCTCTCTGGGCGGCAAAGCTGTTGATATTCCTGGAGAGGCGGCAACTCCTACAATTTTGGAATGCCTGTGAGCCCTCTCGTCGGGTTCTACAAGGATGCAATCTCTGGTGATCTTTGGATGGAAGGAAATCGAAGAACTCTTTCGTTTCCGATTGCGGATGTGTCCTTCGCGACTTTCTCCTTCATGCTCCTGGTTGGTTTCCTGGACTGATACATTCGGAGTCAACGGTGGAGATATTGGGGGTTTGGAATTCTTCCTTGTTGGTACTGCTGTTTCTGATGGGTCTTCATATGAACTGTGGGAGCCATTGCCAGATATGAAATGAGCACCCGGGCCTAGATAAGTCGTTTCTCGAACCATGGTAGAGCCTTTATATTGCGGTTCAGTCTTTCTTCTCTTTTGTGCCCTGAGGGCATCATCGGGAAGGTTCTTCCATTTTGGCAGGGGCTTGGGGGTTGACTGTGTGAAAAGAAGCTCGTTGAAGGGCTCAAAGACCGAAACGTATACTCCAGGTCTTGGGTGATCTGTTTCGATCTGACCGAGATCTGCTGCTTCCGAATCACTATGCCAATGAGTATCGGAACCTGGACTTCCAGGACCGACACTAAATCCCATGGCGGCAGCATTCTCAAGCAAAGGAAGGCGATCTTCTTCAAAGGCCGAACAAGCACACTGCAACAATTAGCCAAGTTGTTGTTTACGAGGTGATAGACGAGAAGGAGACGCACCGATCCTCCAGGATTCTTTGACCCCATCTCACAAGTCCTAGCTCGCGGTCTTCTAGAGGCTTGTAACCTCCTCCTCCTATTAACCTTCAACTCTCCCCCATCTCCATCCTCACTTAACATCTTCAATCTCTCCCGACTCAGGCCCCCATCAAACCGACTAACGGCCTCCAAACCCCTTCTCAGCACATCCCCTTTTGTCTCTCCCTCTGTCTCCACAACACAAACGGTACAGAGCGGAATTTCCAGCAGCTCAACACCAACACATCTCCGTCTCCTCCCGCCTTCATACTCCCACTTCCCCCACTTTCCCTCCTTCCCACACCCGTCCTCCTCACTCTTCTGACTACTCCCATCCTTGCCCTTTCCATCATCTACAATGGGAGAAGGGACATTCATCCCCGTCCCACAAACCAAACACCCAAAACACGCCCTATGCCAAAAACACCACCCCAAGCTAACAACCTCATCCCCCCTCACAATGCACTCCCCACATACCCAGCAGATGCTCAGATCCAGGACCGCACGCCAGCAATCCTTACATACGATGCGAGCCGATGTGCCGAGTAATTTGGGTTTCGAGCCGGAAAATTGGGTTTGCCAGCAGATGGTGCAGATGAAGGGTGGTTCTTTGGTGGTAATATCGATAGTCTCGTTGTTTATTTTGGCCCCTTGTGTTTGTGTGGACGAGGCGCTAGTACAGGCGGGAGAAGCGGACATGGTATGAGAAGGATCAAAGATTGCGGTCTGAATTCGTTGGATCGTAGGTCTAGGAAACAAGGGATGCTGCGTAGGGGCATGGAGCCTGCCTTCTCCGTTAGGTTCAACTGGTGTCGTGAAAATATAATAATAACTACAAGAAGCATAAGTATGGTTCCGAGGTAAATGAAACGATGCCAGCTTAGGTCATGGTGAACTGCACTTTAAAAATAAAACCAGCAGCGAGTTAATACTTTTCTGGCACGTCCAGAAAAGTATGGATGGGAGCGATCTTTTTTTAAAGTTTTGTATTGACAATATGTCTCGCCAGTGCAGAAGCTCAGAAGGAGCACAACTGGGAAGGAGCTACTATCCACTACATCATGAGAAGAGTCCATCGGTGAAAAACATACAAAGGAAAAATCAACTCGGCAGAGCAGAGGTGGGCAGGCGACAATATGTAAAGAAAGGTTCATATGAAGTATGAACACTTGAACCAAGTCGGGCTTTTTGGCGTAATAAAATATGTAACGAAATCAAACTCCGACACGAATGAAATCGGCCATGGATCCTAACAGTTTAGGATATAGCACAGCGCTAATGCAACCGTCCATATGCAACGGACAACAAACGTGATTTCCTATTCTCCAAGGCACAATATCAAAAACTGCCGCGATCCTCGAAACAACGAAGTAAACCACTACTGGCGTGCAAAACATCGAAGAAGGCGCATCATCAGACATTGTATCGTAAATCTCACCTCAACTTACTTTCGCATCTTTGGTCGGGCAAGCATATTAAGACGACTCAAACTCAAGACACCCTTCTTCGCCGGACTTGTGGGCAACTTTGACTTGGGGGTAGCAATGAGTCTTGGGGCCATGAGCATAGCACCCTCAGCAACTTCCGCCTTTTGCTTTTTGGGGGATCGCTTAGCACCTTCATCGTTCTCGTCGTCCGAATCTGCACGTCGTCGCTTCTTGTTCGCCATACCATGCGGTACAGAGGGAAGTGGTTTTGAATTCTCTTTGTTGAATTCGGGATAGCTTCCTGGCATGGAAGGCGCGATACTGGGACGGACTTGACGGACACTAGCTTGACCAGAAATTGCTCCGAATCCTTTGGGGGATGCTCCGAAGCTAATGGTATGATCACTACGGAATGTGAACTCTGAAGGGACTGAAGGCGGAGGACGCGCAGGAACAGCCTCTTTGGTCAACGGAAGGGGCCGAACGCCAGAGAGGGAGGGGTACTCTACTTCGTGAGATCGCTGGACTGAGTTGGGAGTTGAAACGATCGACGGATGAAATACTTTGTCCTGTGTCAACTTTGTGGTGCCGTCAATTGCCTTGCCTTTCAAGTTGGGTTTAGAGGCCGAGCGAGGTATTCCAGATTTCATCGGCGAGGGAGAGTTTTGCAAGACAGCTGCTTGTGCATCATTGGCCGTGTCAGGTGCAAAGTTGACTTGCTTTTGACCTGTTGCAGTGTTTGGGCGAATTGGGGTGGTAGGAGCTTTTGGAAACGCCGATGCGAGATCAGGCTTACTGGGACTTCTGCGTAGAGACGGCATAGAAGTTTGTGGGGCGACTTGCTTCTTGCCTGGACTGCTAACATTTCGAAGAATGGATTTGACACGCTCAAATTTGCTAGGGCTCCGCAGAGTAGCTTTCGATGAAGACTGCGGAAGCGTAGAGATATTGTCGCTGGTCGCAGACTTTGGCAGAGGACGAGCGATACCACTTACGAGGTTTGGTTTGGAGGGTGATCTGGCAAGAGTAGGAATTTGAGAGCTAGGAGTTTTGACAGCAGCTGAGCGAGCTAGAGATGCTTGAGTTGGTGTTAAGATGGCTGCGAGGAAGTTTGCTGGACGGGGATGCTTTGGCGTGGATGGTTTTGGGATGCGACCTCTGGAAACAAGGCGAGATGACGAAGCATCATCGGCCATAGCCTTACGCGCGCGCTTGGCAGGAGCTGCGTTCTCAGGACGATCGGAAGTCTGTGGCTTGCGCGACTGAGGAAGGGTGTTGTTTTCTTCTCCATCATCTAAATTGGCCTTCGACTGGGTACGCTTCAAGCTGCCTGTAGGCTTTGCGTAATTTGGTTGTGCTCGGAAAGAGGAAGGGTGTCCAGCGATCGAATCCATCTTGTTGAATTCCGCCATATGTACGTCGCTGAACCGGCCGGCCTTGTCCTTTGGCTTTGCAAACTTACGACCGGCGACTGCGCTGCCACCTGCCTGTCTCTCTTCTTCTTCCAACCGACGCTTCTCTAGCTCTCTCTCAGCTGCCATCTTGGCCTTGATTTTGAGAGCCTCCTCACGCAACTCATCCATCATTCGCTGGGCCTCAGAACCCAATTGGGCACCGGGCCGAGCAAATCTGAAATCAAAGGTTGCAGAGATTCCAGCCTTGGTGGGGGATTGCTGCGCAACTCCTGATGGCTGGTCGTCTCCTCTCTTCTGAATGTTGGTGAAACCGAGTCGCAGACCAGAGTCCGGCTCTTTAGTTGTGCTTTGGTGGGTTCTGCTTGGATGCATATCCTGGACCGATGGTTTGGGGGGAGCGGTTGCTGGAGTCTGCGGACCTTGGGGAGAGGAAGCAGAGGAGTCCAAGTTGAATCGGGCACTGTTTGGAGTCTCCTCGCGCTCTTCAAGGGATCCGAGGTTGCTGGCGACATGTTGGAATGGCTAGAGCGGTGCTGTTAGTGGACAATCCAAAAGACAGATCTGGTGGTGGTGGTGGTTTGTTTATCCGGACCTGGGACCTACCTTGGGAGTTCCTCTGAGTCTAGAAGACCGACGGCGAGGGGGAGACATGATGAGTGTCTGGCAGAGGCTTCAGCCTGCGGTGCCTGTGGTGGGGTCGAGCTCTTGGGGTGGAATTTGTAATTTGCACTGGCAATGCGATGTTGGAGGTGGAGGGCAAGGTTACCAGTACTAGGTAAGTAGAATGCTGGGAGTGGAGATGCTCGGAGTGCGGAGTGCGGCTCAATCTAGCTTCAACACAAGCTCAATGTAAACAAACGCCCGAGGCTCTCCTAAAGTGGCGTCGCGTGGCCGGGATTACCAGGGTAACCAGGGCAGTTCCCAATGGAAACACCAATCACGGGACCTCCCTCTCTCAGACTCTCTGAGAGAACTGTGTGGATTCTGCTGGCCCTGAGACACCCGCGTTGTATTCTGATTTTGTATTTTTGGAGGAAGTGTAGGTAGTTGATGGCATTTACAAAGAGCATCGTCGATACCGATTCATTTGTTTGCCGATATGACCCCGCGCCGTTTTAAAACAGCCCAGCGATCTGTGCGCAACAACTGCAACTGTTGCTGGAACCTATGCCGAATTAATTGGACCTCGCCTCATCGCCATTTACTCAGTGGTCCAGCATCTTATTTGTTTCTCTTTTGGGTACAGCTTCATTTTGCTGTGATCACTGTCCACTGGTGGGTGACTGAGTGTTATTGCTTTCAACAGGTGTTTTTCCAGTTACTCAACTTTGAAACCTGTGCAAGCCGGGACTTCCCTTGATATTACCACAAGTCGTCCGAATATCATGGCACTGCTCCTAGTCTTCCGCCATATGGGAAGACATCTCTTACCGACCGTATTGTCTCCTAGCCATTGATCTCGTCAACATGTCATCAAGCATTAGAAATTGTGTTTTCTGCTGGCTCGTTCCCGCTTATGTTCTTGTCACATCAAGTCGGCGATGCAAACCTCCCGGAGAACGGCGAGCATTCTCTTGAGGAGTCAATGCCAGAGAGTATATATCATTGAACCCGTATTATCAGGCGACGGCTTTAATCTCATTGTATGAGTGAGATCTTACGTTTGCTCGCGATTTTTTGTAATATTTGTATATGCAAAAATCGTGTTCGCAGGTACGTATGTCCATATACCGCTGTACTCCTTACCACACCCTTCCATATATACCATCTATATATGCAATCAAGTAGGTAATCTTACTGAGAACCATCACTTTTTTCCACAACAAGGCCGCTTAGTCTGCCAAACACGAGTTTCAATTTTGATTAGCCACAGCGTCCCTCGCCTCAGAGTTCAAAAGCCAATGAGATAACATTTTGGGATATCTTATTAAGAGCACAGCCCCTCGGTGGCTGAACATGGGTGACACCCCACCTCCACCTCCAGCCCTACGAACCTCTCAATTGGAGAAGAACCAACATCATCAAAGCTACAAAATTTCGACAACACCAACGTTGAGAGCTATGACTGGCCAATTGCTCTTCGGCCAATTACTCAGAAGCAAAACTGGGTTGCCAGCCATGTGTAAATCAGGGTACGTTACGCATCTCGAGTAGATCCGATGCAGTGCAGTGTTGGACGGTGGCTCCGTCCCCAACTGAAAATTCAGCTCTACGCTTTCCTCGTAAGGCTCCATCACTCTTTGCATCATTTCTTGTCTTTTGATTGGATCCAGCCACATTTCCATTATTCTTTCTTTCCTCGGCTCAATTTCTACTGGTGGTTCACGTTGGATATGCCACGTTGTGCCGCGCTGAAGCGAGGAAAGGCAGCCCATGATACCGCAACTAACGGCAGAACCGCTTCCATTTTTCCTTGTCGTAGGTTGTACAGTGGCGCCCCTATCCTCATCTCGAGCGCAATATCGCCTTGTAGTCCCAACGAAGTCGTCCCTTGCAGATGACATCGACAAGCCCTTCCCTTGCCCCGGTCACAGAGCCTCTCTTAACCCTTGTATGAAATCATTCCGTATGCGGGTTTCTGTAAATAAAATGCTTCCGGATCTCGTCTACGCTTGGTAGGGGTGAATCGAGGGTCTTTCTCCATGACGGCATCAAATGGCTTGCAGCGAATGGATGAGATTGGTGATGGCCTGAAAGAGGTTTGAGCTCGAGAAGGCAAAGTGGATGAGCATCATTTCCCGATTGCGCTGCGGGCTATTCCTGTTTCGAATCGACCTGCCTACCTTCAATGGCCACGGCACCGAGTCTCTCACTGTGTTTGCTACCATGTTGAGACTGTGGGTAATCGAACTCTACGTGCTGAGTAAATTATGGTGAGCCAGCCACATCTTCCTTTTCGGGGATACTAACCTTTTTGTGTGATATCTTTAAACGAGGGATGCATTCACAGTTGTAGAGATGATAGATTTCTTAATATATAGAGCCCGTGGCTTCGCTTGTTGAAGACATTCGGAGACCTTAATCAACGGTTTAGCACGCATTGCACATATACCTACAGATCTCTTAATTGCTTTCGTCTTTCTCTCATTCGCTGTTCTCAAGTCAAGTCATTCGCCTATAGCCGAAGTACTTCAAACCTCCACCATCCCTTCTCTATCTCGCTTCATCAACTCTCATTTGGGCTTGTAAGAATATTACCATTCGTTCAAAATGTCTGACGGTTGTAAGTCTCTGCTTCTCATTCTCCCCATCTGTTCTTTTATAGACAACACTCCTTCGCCAACACCCTTCAGTCCCTCATGGCTCACTGCACTCACTAACAAAACCAAAAGTAAACGAACAGCGCACCATTCGCGTAGCAGATCTCCTCTCAGATTTCCGCACTCTCCAATACTACATCGCCTCAGCACCGGCAGACCCACCAAATCAAGATGATTATTACACCGAGGGATGGGCGGCCTTGCGACAATGCTCCATAGATGGTCAACACGTATTGAATTGTGCAGCCGAAACCAGAGTTCCACGTGTTCGAGGTGGTGTAGAGGAACAGAACAAAGCGGAATTGATACAGTAAGTACTTTCTTCCATTCTCTTATAATTGTGTTGAAATGTGACAAGAAGAAAGCTGACAAGAAAAATAGAGTAACACTGGACGCCTTTGCACGTCGTCACGAAGGCCAGAAAATCTATCTTCGGCAATGCGCAGCTCAGAGATGGGTCTCCTGGCGAGATTCGATTCTTGGAGGTCAGAGACCGCATAGTGGACATACATCTCAATTGGCATCTTGCGATGCGCAGTTGCGTTCCGTAAAAACTCCCGCTTTTCCTCCTTTGATCTTGAGCAAAGAATTAACGAGTGCCAGGAACTTGCTGCTATTACTGACGAATCTATCTATAATGATTTGAGATCTTCCGACTATGGGTTGGGGAGATGGATTCAAGAGGACCCACGATTGAGGGATGTGCAGAGATGGGTCAGAGCTCGTTCTTGAGTGACTTTGAAAAAGAAATGCTTGTATTGCTTCTGATCTTGCATTTTGTGGGGCGGATTTTGCATTTTGGCATTTTTTGAGGGATTGCTGGTCAATCTGTGGCATTGCGTGGGCGTCTTTCTAATTTCCTTGGGAGCCTTATTTCTTCACTGGTACAGGAAGCCAGGAAAATTTCATTTCTTGTGTGCATTTCAAGCGAGGATTTATGAATCATTGAGCGAAGAATTTTTGTACTTCATTAGTAGATCTAAGTGTTTTTGCTCTGTACACAGAGAGCTATTCCTACAAGCGACAAGGTCATTCCTATCCAAGTATCTTCATACTTTGTTAGTAATTGGTACTGAAGAATACGATTGAGAACTCGCCTCTGCAGATCACTTTCTTTTCTACCCACCATTCCCCTAGCACTGTGAAGAGGAAGGCCAAGGAATTGGTGATTGGGACTGTGAGACTGAGTTCTGTGGTTGTGGGTTAGCCAGAATCGCCTCCAAACTTTTCAAGGTCGACAATATCCTTTGAATCCAGTTTCACACTCTTCAAGGCAATAAATCGGAGGGAAAAGCAGGGAACGAAAACACATACCAGCCTGACCAATCAACAAGAAGAACCAAACACTCCCAGTTAAATTGATCACCAGGGGCAAAGCATATCTCCAATTCCTCAACAAGTCGGTGACGCCAAAGAAAGCTCCGTAGACTTTGCTCTTTATCCAGCTATTTTGAATGGAAGGGGTCTCGAGAATAGGATGTGGTGGAGGCTTGTGATGGACTGCGGCACGTCGGATGAAGGGGGTTGTGAAGCCCCATGCCAAACCGATGAGCAGAAAGCCAACGACGTAGTTGATGAGAGGTCGAGCTTGGACTGGTTCGGTTTCTTCCATGTTGGTGTGGGATGATATTCATGGGTTGATGCTTTTGGTATGTAGATGTACTCGAACTCCGTATGCTCCCTCTCCATATGCTGGCTGTCCTTTGCCTTCCATTTGGTTGGAACAAGGCCCGGCCTTGGCATCTGTTTCACGTGACTACGCGTCACATCAAGCGCGTACTTGTACCCTTTGCCCAGACTGGACTGCATATCACCCAATACCCCGCGACAATACGATGTCTCAATTTATTTTAGGGACTGTAGATGCGCCGGAAGACATTGAGGATGACGAAGAGGAAGAAGATGCTTTCGCAGCTAGGCGCAGAAGATTTAGGCACCCAATGCGCGCCGATGAGTACATCGAAAGTGATTGCGCCAGTTTCCTTCTTCGACATCGTCTCTGGCTAATCGCTCTCTAGGAGTTGTCGGACATCAAGACGAGGAAATCACTGATTCCGACGTCGAGATCACGGACGTAAAGCAGAAGATCCGCAAAGATGGAGCAGTCAAGGCAGGAGAAAAGGTGAAATGGTCCGATGAGGATAGCGACGATGCCTATAAGAAATTCATGGAGAGGAAGAGCATCAAGCGCAAGAAAACTGCAGCTACGAAGAAGAAACTCGCAGAGAAGACCAAAAAGGCAACGGCCGAGAGGAAGAAACAAAAGAAGAACGGTTCCGCCGAGCCAGCTAAGAAGAAACAACGAGTTTGGGGAGATGCTTCAGATGATGACTTGGTGGACATGGACATGCCAGAGTACTTTCTTGAGAGACGGAGGGATTTTGATCAGGAATACCAGAAGTTCCAGGACTCGGCACTTCAGATCCCACCTTCGTACGATGATGTATATTTCTCGGACGATGAGCGAATTGCTGAACTCCAAGAGCGACCTGATTTCCCTGCAAGTGTTGAACGGTCACGACCATACAAAGATATTGAATTACCAAACTCTTTAGGAATAATACCTGCTTCTATTGCACAGTGTCTTCGAGATTATCAGGTCAAAGGCGTTGAGTTCCTTCATGAATTATTCGTTTATCAAAAGGGGGGCATTTTGGGTGATGACATGGGCTTGGGGAAAACAGTTCAGGTTGCTGCGTTTCTTACTACCGCCTTTGGGAAGACAGGGGACGAGAGAGATGATAAAAGAATGAGGAAAATGAGGAGAGCCGGTAGACGCTGGTATCCACGAGTGTTAATAGTATGCCCCGGCTCCCTCATTCAGAACTGGGAAAATGAATTAAAAAGATGGGGTTGGTGGCATATCGATAAGTTTCACCAGAAAGATAGAGATGCCGTCCTTGAGACCGCGAAAGCTGGGCGATCGGAGGTTGTCATCACTACATACCAAACTTATCGAAATCACAAGGACCACTTGAACCTCGTCCCTTGGGATTGTGTTGTCGCTGACGAGTGTCATACATTGAAAGAAATCAAGTCCGCAACAACTGAAGCAATGAACGAGATCAACGCGTTATGCAGAATTGGACTCACTGGTACAGCAATTCAGAACAAGTATGAAGAGCTCTGGACTCTTCTCAACTGGTGCAGTCCTGGGCGGTTTGGCCCCTTATCGACGTGGAAAACCAGCATTAGCGGCCCATTACGGCAAGGCCAATCGTAAGGACTTCTCTCTAAATTGAGCTCTTATGCTAAATATATGAACAGTCACGACGCCACGTTTCATCAGTTGAAGCAGGCGAGAGAAACTGCGAATAAATTGGTTAATAACTTGCTACCGGAGTTTTTCTTGCGTCGTATGAAGAGCCTGATAGCCCATCAGCTGCCAAAGAAAACAGACAAAGTTATTTTCTGCCCCTTAACGGACATCCAAAAGGAAGCTTACGAGCTATTTCTTGAGAGTGATATTGTGGAAATAGTCAAATATTCAACCGTTGGATGCGAGTGCGGATCTGGAAAGAAGAGAGGATGGTGTTGCCATGTGATGCTCGATGGTACTTCATGGAAGGTAGGAAGAGATTCTAATGGCATATCCCTTGATACTAATTCTACTTTAGGCTTTAGTATTTCCCGTCATTATCACTCTCCAGAAACTGTCTAACCACCTTGCCCTACTTATTCCAAACTCCAATGATTCCCCAGAAAAGCAAGAGCGAGATCTAGAGTTTCTCAAAACGATGGTGCCGGATAGGTGGAAAGAACTTTGGGCTAATAAAGAATCCTTATTTAATCTTTCCAATCCTGAGTTCTGCGGCAAGGTCAGTCTCTAAGTCTGCGTGCCACTTCTTAATCTAACTCTTGTTCGCAGTGGAAACTTCTGAAGAGACTGTTGAAACAATTCCACGATGATGGTGATAAAGTTCTCATTTTCTCACATAGTGTGAGATTACTAAAAATGCTCCACCATCTTTTTAATAATACTAGCTACAACGTTAGCTTTCTTAGTGGTGAGATGCCTGTCGACGAGCGTCAAAAAACTGTTGATGATTTCAACTCGGATCCTCGGCAGTTTGTGTTCTTGATTTCTACCAAAGCCGGAGGTAGGTTTTCTTCACATCCGATGATAGATATCCTGCTAAATTTCTTAGGCGTTGGATTGAATATTACAAGCGCAAACAAAGTAATAATCTTTGACCCCAACTGGAATCCAAGTTACGACCTTCAAGCCCAAGATCGGGCCTACCGTATTGGGCAAACCCGGGATGTCGAAGTGTTCCGTCTTGTATCCGCTGGGACAGTCGAGGAGATCGTTTATGCACGTCAGATCTATAAGCAACAACAAGCCAATATTGGATATTCAGCCTCGGTTGAGCGCAGATACTTCAAGGGAGTCCAGCAATCGAGTGGCCAAAAAGGCGAAATATTTGGGCTACATAACTTGCTTACCTACCACGGCGATAATATTGTTCTTCGAGATATCGTCAATAAAACTAATGTGGCGGAGGCGAAACGCGGAATTGACATGATCGAAATAAACCTGGAAGAACTTGATGACGATGACAATCCTCTCAAGGTCGACAACGACGACGAAGATGGAGCTATGAGCCAACTCGTAGCTCTCATCGAAAAGGGAGAAGATCTCAAAACCACTACAACAAAACCTAAGCCGAAAATGGATCCCATTCAAGCTATTCTCACTTCAGCGGGAGTTCAGTATACACATGAAAACTCCGAAGTTGTGGGTTCCTCCAAAATTGAAGCGGAACTCAGTAGACGAGCTCAAGAAACCGGGAACGATGTCGATTATGGGCAACAAAAGCTTTTTGCGGAATCTCAGAATGCAGAAGACCAGTATGTTTTCCATCCACCAAAGGATGTGATGTACCGACAGTTCTGCACCATGGCCAAGACTTTTGGATTCGAGAATGCGACCGAGTTTGCTCTTGTAGTAGAGAGTTGGACGCAGAAGCAGAGGACGGATTGTTTAGAGAGGTTTTACTTAAAGCGAAAGGAGGGTAGTGCGGGAGATAGCTTTCGGAGCGAGCCAGTTTCTGAGAAGACGACTAAAGAGGTATTGGATGTGCCTACTGAGACGGAAGACGAGAATATCGGGGACTATGGAGTTCCAGAAACGGTTGGTGCAGGGAATGCAGACATGATGACGATTATGGATGTGCCTTCACCTGGTGTCATGACTGTAATTGGGACCGGGAAGGTGGATGTGAATGGTTTTGGTACTGATACGGAGGATGAGGATGACGAGTTATGATGATACCCAAGGGAAGGAAAGAGTTCGTAATGGCTATGGGATCTGCGCAGCTTGAGAAATAAGAAGCTGATCATATAGAGACTCTCTTTTATTCGCCATTCAGCTCCCAGTAAACCTTTTCAGCAGCTTATACGTTATAAAGTGCTGTTGTAGTACAGGAGGCGACTGCTAGACAACTTTCAAAATTGCCTTGGCCTGGCAGCTCGGCGCAGCTTAAATGAGCTTGGCGCGGGCGCATCTTTTCATCTTATGCTCATCGCATTTCACCTTTCCATTCACACATACAGTAACACTCCAACCAATGCAATCACCTCCTGTAAAACGGTTATTCGCCATTCCCTATGTTCTCCACATGCCCCAGCTATTAACTCCCTTGCAAGGGACTGCGCATGACACAGATGCAAAGCCGATCGCGGCCCTGCCTAGGGTGCCGCACTTCCTGTTGGCAGTGATTGTGGGGTAGTTTTGAAGCTAAACTCCGACGACCCGTTATATTTTCGACATAATACTGTCACAGATTCATGTTTTTGCAGTAACTTGGATAACCCAAGAAACTGCTCGCCTCTGCCGCCATTTTTGCCAATACTGGTGATACGACATGCCAGAAACCCCACTTCAGCCCAGCCAAGATCGTAATTATTCGACAATTTCAGATACAGATACCGATAGCGACAAGTCAAGCTCTAATGTAATCAAACTTGGCGGTGGACGTCTGCCCATCATGATAAAGCATCGGCAACAGGGCGGATGTCTGGAACTGGTTCAAATGGGAGGATATCAAGAGACGAGGAACATGGAGAGTTGACGATCCAGGTACCACCGAAGGCTACAAACAAGCCAGTCTCGTGGAGTGATCTTCCGCATAAGGGGCGGTTAGCTCTATTAACTTTTGCGAGACTCTCAGAGCCTTTGGTGCAATCTTCTTTGCGAGTAAGTGATCCACTGTGACGCGGTTCTATTGATTTCTCTACTGACAAAAAAGTCATATCTTTTTTATCAAATGAAATCCTTCGACCAGAGTCTCCCTGATTCGACCATTGCTTCACAGGTTGGTATCATTCAAGGAGCTTTTGCAGCTGCACAATTATGCACGGCAATGCTTTGGGGGCGGGAGTCAGATATTAGAGGAAGAAAGACTATAATTTTGTTTGGGCTTGCAGGGACTGCTCTATCATGCACAGGATTTGGATTTTCAGCCACCTTCGCGCAAGCGCTGATATTCCGAAGCCTTGGTGGTGCTCTCAATGGCAATGTTGGAGTTATGAGAACCATGGTTAGTGAGATCATTCGGGAAAAGAAGTGAGTCACTACCATATGCACTGTGGGTATCAAAATTAATCAAGAGTAGGTTCCAGTCGAGAGCTTTGTTAATACTTCCGATGACTGCGAATATCGGAATCATTATTGGTCCAATGCTGGGCGGTTTGACGAGTGATCCAGCGAATGTATACCCCAATTTATTTGGAGGTATCAAGTGGCTTGAAAAGTACCCGTATCCTCCACCTAATATTATCAGTGCAATGATTCTGGTCATTGCATTTATCTCTGTATGGCTGGGCATGGAAGAGGTAAAATAAGATCCCGTGCTATATGAGTAATAGTTACTGACAATCCAGACCCACGAAGCGTTCAGCCGACACGAAGATTGCGGTATTAACGTTAGTCAAAAGATTATCTCCATTTACCGAAGAATGCGAGGGAAACGGTCCATTCAAGGCTATACGCAGGTTCGTCAGCAAGATACAGATGTCCCAGAAGTCGAAATGTCTCCCGTGACCCCAAAGCCGCCAAAGAGGGTAGCTCCTCACTACCCAAATTCGCTCCCATTTCGTCGTATATTTACCTATAATGTTTTGTGCGTATTAGTTTCTCACTCGCTGCTTGCATTTGCCATGGGAACGTTCCAGTCCATTCTCTACACCTTCCTCAGTCCACCGGTTTACGATCCAGCTCATCCACTACCGAATTATACTCCAAATCTACCGTTCGTTTTCACTGGTGGTACTGGTCTTTCAGCCCGAGACATTGGGTTCTCCATGGCGATGCTTGGTTCTGTGGGTATCATCCTCCAATTGTTCCTCTACCCCGACGTCAATACATACCTTGGCACCGTGACTTCTTGGAGGGTATTCCTATACTGCTTTCCAATCATTTACTCCATCACCCCATTTCTAGCTATTGTTCCAAGCACGTCACCGCCCCCATCCGAGAAGACAGGAATTACCTTCTGGGTTGTTCTTACCTCTCTGATATTTCTCTTCGTCATCGGTAGAACTTTTGCGGCACCTGCGGCCCAGATTCTACTGAACAACTGCTGTCCTCATCCTACGGTCTTGGGGACAGTCCATGGTATCAGCCAGAGTGCCTCTGCAGCAGCCAGAACCGTTGGACCTGCGCTGGGAGGATGGTTATGTGGTGCAGGACTTGAGAAAGGCGTTGTCGGCGCGATGTTTTGGGTTCTGGCAGGGTTTGCAGGAATCAATTGTTTTGCGAGTAATTTTGTGAAAGATGGCGATGGTCATGAGATCCGACTCGAAGGTGACGATGAAGCCGAAGAGGAAGCAGATAGATTAAATAGAGGCTTTGGGCACTGATATCGCCTGGAGACAGAGTCGATGTTTGCCAAGTCTGATATCAAATACCTTGCGAGATGGTCTAGAATCATGGAAATCATTGTTTAACAGGGTATGGAAAGATTACGAACTCGTTTGGTTTGTCCATTCCATCTGAGTCATCTCATACTTGGATACCCGGGACGAGCATCTACATACAATCAGATAAGATATTAATACATGGGTTGGACCCACATTCCAACCACGTGTGAGTAGTTGATGTTGCCGGAAACGGATGGAAGAAGTGCCTCGAATTACTTGGATTGATTGCCAATCACACACATATTTCCACCTTGTTAGGAGTTTTAAAAAATTTTAAAATTTTAACTTATAAGTTAGTAAAGTTCCTACTAAAAGTACAGGAGTTGTTGTCAGGATTATGCTGACCAGTGGTTTCCACCGCACGGAACCTGCATATATTAGAACAGGAATGTACAACAAAGGAGGGGCATATGCCAGGGCCATATAAGCCAGGCTCCTGCCCACAGTACGCACTTAGCTCCCTAGTTAGCGTAAGAAAGAAATACTCAGCTAATCAAGTATACACGGGTTATACTCAATTAGATTAGAGTAGGTTTGAGTATATAGTCTGGTTGAGTAGGTTAGAGTAGTGGATTCAACTACTCAAGTATACTTGAGTAGTCATATATTAGCAGTAACTAAAGTATAAAATAACAAGTACTCTTTGTTAGAATTGTTAATCGTAGCCCCTTAGCTAAAGAGCGACTCGCTAGCGCACTTGTAGCGGGTATTTGTAAATGTTTCCTTGCTAAAATTAGTAAAATAGTATATCTTACGCTATTTACCTTCTACTAGTACAAGGGAGTACGTACTCGATTAAGCCGAAGTACTAGTAAGTGCACCCACTAGCCGGAGTACCCTGGGTACGCTACGGGGCCTCGCGCCGACTAGCGCAACTCTACTTAATTAGTACTCTAACCTACTCAATTCTTCGCGAGTAGGTTAGAGTAGGGCTAAAACCTACTTAAGTAGTGTTAAGTAGGTGCCTTGTAACGAATACTCAAACTGGCTAACTAAACTTGGCTGGGTGTTCGCTGGTTGGTATGCTATGATAAGAAGAATACTATCGGGTTGTTCACTTGGAAGTGAACTCGTTACTTGTATCAAAGATGTCAAACTAATATGATAAGATTGATAACTAAGTTGAGCACGAAGCTCCTATCTAATGGCAGACGTGCCAGTATTATATAGAACCTTCGTTCTCGCGGATCAGTGCTCATTGCCCTGATCGATCCTGATTCCTCAGAGGTCGTCAGTCCGACCACCTCTGATGCCCATCAATCACGTGACAGTAACAAAGTTGAGCACGAAGCTCCTATCTAATGGCAGACGTGCCAGTATTATATAGAACCTTCGTTCTCGCGGATCAGTGCTCATTGCCCTGATCGATCCTGATTCCTCAGAGGTCGTCAGTCCGACCACCTCTGATGCCCATCAATCACGTGACAGTAACTAAAGGAAATCCATGGATCGCTTAGCTGGCCTAAGCAATCCCTATTTGCTATAAGAAACCTGGATGTGCCTGTCGAGGGTTGCGCCTCTTTATTATGACAAGTATCACGTGAGCACGTGATTCGTGACATGCCTCTACTCTACTCTGCTCTACTCTACTTATTTAATACGCTGTTCCTAGTTATCTAAATACAACTATTAGTATAAGCAAATACTACTTAAGGCTACTTACGTACCGTACTTGGTACTAAGCACCACTATATAATAGTAGTAGCACTTATAACACCTTTACTTTGTGTATATAACTAATAGTCTTTATAATATAATACATTCGATACTAAACTATTAGCCTTATATTATACTTTCCTTATTATCTTTTCGGCTCTATTAACTTAGAGTTAAACTAATACTAATTAGTATAATTGTATATATAGATTAGATAACTTCGATTCCTTAATACTAGATATTAAAGCTGTTATAGTAGTAGAGGTTCTACCTTTTACCCTGTCACGAATCACGTGCTCACGTGATACTTGTCATAATAAGAGGCGCAACCCTCGACAGGCACATCCAGGTTTCTTATAGCAAATAGGGATCGTTTGGGGTAGCTAAGCGATCCAGGGATTTCTCTTGTATGTAATCACGTGACTAAGACTGGACCGCTAGCTCGACAGGCGAGTTGACGGCCTAGGGAGAACGAAGGTTCTATATAAGACTGGCACGTCTGCCATTAGATAGGAGCTTCGTGCTCAACTTAGTTATCAATCTTATCAACTTCTTCTTATCATAGCATACCAACCAGCGAACACCCAGCCAAGTTTAGTTAGCCAGTTTGAGTATTCGTTACACTAAACTTGGCTGGGTGTTCGCTGGTTGGTATGCTATGATAAGAAGAAGACTATCGGGTTGTTCACTTGGAAGTGAACTCGTTACTTGTATCAAAGATGTCAAACTAATATGATAAGATTGATAACTAAGTTGAGCACGAAGCTCCTATCTAATGGCAGACGTGCCAGTCTTATATAGAACCTTCATCCTCATGATCACTGCTGGTCGCCGCGACCAATCGACCATTACTGGTCACGTGATATAATTGCTATGAAATCCCTGGATCGCTTAGCTAACCTAAGCATCCCTATCTGCTATAAGTATTCTGGTAGTGCTTGACCTGTCAGGACGCCGCCTGGTCTTCGCTAACCACGTGCTAACACGTGATTCGTGACATTTAGTTAGCCAGTTTGAGTATTCGTTACATATATTTATAAGGACCTGAATTACTATATAAATAAGTATCTAGTTAAGAAATAGGAATAATATAAGAAGAAGTAGTTGTCACGGATGCCAACAAAGGATAAAGTGTATACAGCTTTTGAATCAATTGCTAGAACTAAAACCGTAGGTACGAAGAAATCAAACTAAAGAGAGAAGAGAATCTGAAAGGAGCGAAGTTATTTGAGTTGTTCCAATGCCATGTCTCGTCACGTGCTTGGCCAAGCGAATGAAATCCTGTCAAATGAAATCCAGCTCCGTCACAGTAGTAGTATAGATATAAGAAGTTGTATAAAAGTAATTTTAATAAGGTAGATTTAGATAAAATATATTATATATTTATTACAGATTATAAAGGTAATTCTAACTCTAAAACTAAGAGTTTTATCTCTAACTCTAATTCGAATACTAATAAGCTAGAAAAGGGTTATATTAGTTATTATTATACTATAGAGCTAATTACTTTAAAATTATTAGACAATGATAGCGCTTATTAGCTAGTTACCTAGTATAATAATATATCTTATATATACTAGATCGGGCTTTAGGCTAATAATAAGCTATTTATTAGTAGTTAAAACTTAGATAAGGCCGGTATACTTTCGGCTATTACTACTATAAGAGCTCTAATACTAAATAAGCGCTAGGGTCTAGAGTACTTTTATAGTATTATAATTAATATAGGTACTATTACTCTTAACTTAGTAGAATAGGATTAATATATAGTATATAAGGCTATTTATAGTTCGCTACTAAGATTAAGTACTATAAGCGTTAAATTTAGTATTAGCGTATCTATTACTAAGGGTTATACAACTATTAATATACTACTTAGACTAATAGACTTTTATATATTTAAGATCGAACTCCTATTTATTATATATCTCTAGGAGTTAGATTACTATAAAGCTACTTTCCTTAATCTTAAGAATATGATTTAATATATAAACAAGTCTTATATAACTATTATTTAACGATTCGGACACCCTTTTATAGTATAGGGATAGGCTTTATATAACTTTATATAATAATTCCTAACCTCTTTAACTAAGACTAAATTAGGTCGACTTCATTAGCGATTTAGCTACCTATCTATCTAGAGATTATAGAAAGTCGTAGAATAAGCTAGATATAAAGTAGACTTATATATTCTTAAGAAGCTAGCTAAGTACTATAATTACTACTAAAAGTATAGCGTCTTACTATATAGATTCCGCTTTACGCTTAAGGATAATAAGGACTTTAACTATATAGTATATATAAATATATTCTTTATTTTAGGGAAGTCTATACTTTATATAATTAATAAAGCTATTAATTAGAATATTACTTATTAGCTTTAAAACCTCTTAGCCAAGTACATCTAGGATATAGTTAGAAAGTACTAGATTTATATATTTATAGGGCTAATAGATATACTTATAACTAATATAGGAAAGAACTTTATATCTAAGGAGTTTAAGTTATATATAAGTATACTTAGTATATAGATTACTACTATACTAGTAGAAGTATATAATTTAATTAGATTAGTTGAACGTTACTATAAGCTAATCTACTATACTTATTTAATTATCTATAAAGAGCTCCTAGACTTATAAAAGGATTTTATACTTTAAATAATAGTAAAAGCTATGAATAATACTATAGGACCTAATAGCTTAATTAACCCCACTTATATTTAGTATATATCTAAAGATAACCGATTATAAAACCTATTCGACTATAGCTACTAAGTAATCTACTATACTTTAAAAGGCTATAATAGAGTTATATAAGATTAAAGCTAAATACTAAGTTCGAGATACTTTTAATATATAAAATAGACCTTCGAATAAAGTTAAAGATTTACTACTAGGACTAGAAGTCTAGGTATAGTATAAGAATAGAGTATATAGAATTATTTCCTTTAATAATCTACTAAAAGATACTTATATATTTAGTTCTAGATTTGTTAATACTATTAAAAATAAAAGAACTTCTACAATATCTAAGAAGTCTAAACTAGTTATTAAAGCTTTTAATAGTAATAATAAGAAAATAGTCTTAACTTAATCTCTAATAATTTAATACGTTAGTAGTAGATTATTTATTACTTTTACTATAATCCTATTATACGTTAAGAATAAACCTTTAAAGTTATAGCTCTGTAATATAGTTTAAGTATATACTTAACTAAAGACTACGCTTAATTAACTATTCTTTATATAAGGACTAAAAGGATCGCTAAAGTAGGAGAATATATACTTTAAGATCTTAAAGCTATTATATAGTATTCTAGAGTTAGGTAACTATTAGTATAATACTTATCTTAAATGCTATATAGAAATACTATATATAAAGTAATTTATATATAACTCATACTTATTATATACTAATTATAAAGGAATATTTAAGATAGTTAGATTATAAACTAATAATACTCTTATACTTAGTAATACTATATTTATAAATAAGAAGTAAGAAGAATCTAAAGTTTTTAAGTTAAAACTAATTAAGTAATTAACTATCGAAAAACCTCTTAAATTTAATAGTATAAAACCTCTTAAATTTAATAGTATAAATATTACTTTAGATAAGAATAGTTTAATTATACTTATCTATAACTATACTTCTTATATTAAGCTTATTAAGAATAAGCTAATTAATCTTATAAGTATAAAAGGATTAGTTTAATTATACTTATCTATAACTATACTTCTTATATTAAGCTTATTAAGAATAAGCTAATTAATCTTATAAGTATAAAAGAATTAGTTTAAAAGGATTATTCTATAAAGGATTAATATATTACTTAGTAAGTACTTAGCGTATATATAGTAATAGTTTATTAACTAGAGGCTATGTTTAATCTAAATATTATTATATAATTAATAAATTATAAAAAGCGAGAAATTTAAGTACTAAATAAGCGAATTTAATAGTTAATTAATAATCTAAAGAAAGGACTTGAATATATTCCTCTAGACTATAATTTACTTCGACTTATTCTATTTATTAACGCCTCTTTTATAAACCTAATAGACCTATCTTCTTAGATTAGATATATCTTATACTTAGTAGATAAGAATAATAATACTATAATTCTATACTAGAGTTCTATAAAGTATAGATAAGTTATATAAAGTATTCTAGCTTCTAAGCTATATACTCTAAGTAGAGGTTTCGATATAGTAGGAGTTATTAAATTAACTTTAGATACTATCCTAGGTTATAAGCTTAACCTTACTATTTATACTAATTCTAAGTTAATCTATAANTCTAAGTAGAGGTTTCGATATAGTAGGAGTTATTAAATTAACTTTAGATACTATCCTAGGTTATAAGCTTAACCTTACTATTTATACTAATTCTAAGTTAATCTATAATTATTTAACTAAACTTAGTACTACTAAGGATAAGTAATTAATAATTAATATAATAGTACTTTAATAAGTATATAAATAATAAGAGACCTATACTATTATATAGATTTAAGAAGATTCTAATCCCATAGATTTAATAACTAAATTAAAGCCTTACTAGGTACTTACTAAATTAATTAAATCTAATAAGATTAAGATTAATATATAAGAGTAGGTTAAATATAAAAAGATTAGAGTAGGGAAGGAGGATATTAAATAGGTTCTTTAAAAGGATATTATAGAGTTTCTTTTACATAAAACAGGGGTTTGTTTTATATTATTTAAGGAACTAGGAATAGCTAGTTATTTAGTTAGTATGTTACCGAGTATAGCATTCTTCGTCTTTTAAAGTTAGCCTAGTATTAGTATAAGTAAATACTACTTAAGGCTACTTATGTATTATACTTAGTACTAAGTACTACTATATAATAGTAGTAGTACTTATAATACCTTTACTTAGTATATATAACTAATAGTCTTTATAATATAATACATTCGATACTAAACTATTAGCCTTATATTATACTTTCCTTATTATCTTTTCGGCTCTATTGACTTAGAGTCAAACCAACAACAACTCTTCTAGCACCCTGGCCTTCCATATTCCTAGCAACAGGAGTCTATAACTTATAGACTCCTGTGCTCCCACTAGGGTAATACCCTAATCTATGAGCTATTATCTTTACATCACAATCAGATTTCGTAAAACCAAAGCAAACCAAAACTCGTAAAACCGAATGCTTCTTTAGTTACTAAAAAGGACTAAACATTGAATAATAAGGGGGTGATCCACAGCCGCTCCCATCTAACAAGGAGTAAGCTAATGTTGTGCTGGGTCTACTTTCTCTTTTGCTCCACTTCCTTGTTTGATCCACTTATAGTTCTGCTGCCTAAATGCTTCATGTCTGCCTAAACCTTACACTCTTCATATAAACACCTTAGATAGCTACCTTTTACAATGAAATCAATTCTCCATGACCTTCAGTACCCAATACCCTTTCAACCCAATAGCTAATTTTCGTAGATACCATCTGTACCAAAATAATACTCTTTGAAACAACAAAAAAGTCTCATCAAAATCCCTATAAAAGTGACAATAAATCACATCACTCATCAACACAGCAAAGCCACAAAATACGATATTATATATATATATATCATCATCTCATTCCCATAAAAATCTCAATACCTCACACCTCAGCAACCATCTCAACGTCCCCCTCACTTCCCTTCCCCTTCTCCTTCCCCTTCCCTGTACCCTTTCCCTCCTCTTCCATCTCCAGTCCAAGAACCTTATAATGAATCCTATCCTTGCCCAACACAGCAATCCGTCTCATCTCCAACGATCCACTCCTAACCTCCATCCGTTCAGGGACGAAAGATCCAGTGGTAGGAATCTGACGCTTCCCGAATCGCTCCTTGATATCTTCGTTAGTGAGAACCATGGGGGTAGGGGCCGTGGAGGTTTCAAGGTGTTGGGAGTAGTGTATGTGGAAGTCTCCCGGTTCCGTTGCGTGAGGAGCCGTGGAGGTATCGTGGGGGATTGTAAGGAGGGTTGTTGCGCCTGGGAGTTTGGTTAGATTTATTTGTGTTGGTGGGGGGAGGAGGGCATACCATCAAGTTCCCACATGATCAATAGGGTGTCGCCAAATATCCTGACATCTGTAATCGTGCCACTACCTAGTTTGAGTGTTGATGAATCCATTTCTGAGACTGAGCTGAGACCACCATCTATTGATAGATGGACTCGAGTGATTTGTACTGTCGTATTTTAGAATGAAATTCCCAGAGATACAAAGAAGAATAGTCACTTACTACATGCTGGCATGTTTTTAGGGACAAATGCAACGCAAGCTCGAGCGGTCGCTGGACCCTATCAAGATGTCAGTTTATTTGCAATCAGTGATATATCATTTGACTGACAGTTGTACTTAGCCGCATATCTATCAACTTCTCATTTGCAATAACTCCAACTTGCTGAGGCGTCCCAAATATCACATTGCGTTTCTCAGCATTTGCAATCTGGCTGAACACAACCTTTGCCTGCTTATTCAAGTAATTGCAGAGTAATTCCACACGCGGCAATGCTTTCAGATACGGGAGCCTTGATTCTTGCTTTCGGAGCTGCTTGTCAAGGATTTCATAGATGGGAAGATTTTCTTCAACTTGTTGCCAACCATCCTTGTACTCGTCAGAGGTATTGTCTCCGAGATACACCTCCAAAGGACTCGAAGTCATGCAGTTTTGAAGGTATAATAGCACTTTGCTGTGCTCAATTGATGCTTCCTTTTCCAACTCATCGTCTTTGGCAGCTACTGATGAATCCGAGGCTAGTTTATCAATCTCATGTCTTAACCAAGAAGAGAATGCTCCGAAAAGCTCAAGCTCATCAACAACCTGGAGCAGAATTTTAGCGGACACTAGATGCAGGCAAGCCACAGTATCCACGATTAGGCTGATTTGGTGACTGGAGAATCCCAGTGTATCATTGGAGCTCTGAAATTTGGCAATGCCGGAAAATCGACTTAGTATAACGGAACATCTTTCCAGAGCAGGAAGCATGTTCTCATGAACTAATCGGCGAGTGTTTTCCAATCCAGTGACCACTGCCTTTTCCCAGCGTTTATGACCCTATTAAAGTTAGACAATAAGCCATTAATGGAGCCACTAAACCCACCCTCTCTGACAATTCATCTACCAACCATTCTTTGACGATCGGAAAAGTGTGCCCTGTTGCTACCGAATGGTAAAGAGCTTGAACAATGTTTCCCTTTCCCTTGTCCGCAAGCTCTTCGTTGACATTGCGAAGAAACTTGCTCGGCAAATCCTGCGTAGATTTCCATTCATTAACGATCAATATTTGGACTTGATGAATGTATCTTAGCAGGTTCTGAAGTGCTGTTGACCTCGATGCGAGGAGTGAAAGATAATCGCTAGTTGCAGAAATAAAGCGTAGGTCTAGTGCGGCAAAAGATAGACTGTCCGAGTCTGGAGCTTTCACAAGAAGAGCGTGGGATGAGCACCTTGGATGTGATGAGTGCATGACCAAGTGTGATGTGAAGCTTGATCGAATCGGAGGGAGAGAAAAGGACCCAATTACAAACGAGTCGTATATGGTAAGATGGATATGTCCTTCTTTGGTCCCAACAACCATTACATCGACTGCGTCGTTGTCTTTTGGGTCGAAGGGGCGGGAAAGAGAGTCCAAAGAAGACCGGGAACAAAAAACATCTTCTCTGAAGCCATATTAGCAACCCACTTCATGCAAAATTGGAATTTAAACTTACAAGCTGCCGCCTGCTGCTAAAAGACTTAATTTGGGTAGACTTCTTTCGATGTCAATCATAGACAGATCCCTCGGCAAATCCAACACGGATTTTGTCTCTGACACAAGAGTATCGGAATCCAACAGATCACTCCAACTTGAACTAGACTCTTTCAGACTGGACGTCTTGCTGGTCAGATTCGAGCCCCAGCCCATGCACGTGATCCCAGAAACACCTTCGCCGGTTGAAAATTGATGAACGATTTTGCTACTCTCCGCGCCAACCAGACGCACTGTGCCATCGCTCCAAGCAACGGCAAGGAGTTGTCCTGCAATCTATTAGACCGGTCCCAAGAACATGAAGTCGGGGACAGACCATTTGGTTTCCACCTAATGCTCTCTACCACCAATTTTCCTGCCTTCTGCGCCGCCCCATACACGCGCTGTCCATTCAGTCGGTATATAAGGACTTGTTGATCTGTGGTACCAAGAGCGACCAAGTCCATCGATGGGCAGTATGCGAAAAGGCTAGGGTCGGCCGCATGAGGCAGCGTCTTTTCGCCCAGCGTCACGAGAGATGCAGACGTGGCCATTCTGAGCTTCAATTAAGCAAAAATCGGCGTTTATTTTGCAAGGCTCGCGAGGCAATAATGCTCATTGTACCTACAGGTACCGTATGCATTTATTGGTGGGGTCAATTGCAATACTTCACTCCGCTTTGCATGAGAAGGGAAGTTGCAACGCGCTCGGCGCGTTGTCCCTGCCAGTTGGAATCAGGAAAACACATGACCGCCCTTCCCTCCCCATCAAATGAAAATTAGAATTAGGGAATTGCAAATAGAACGCAGTTGAAAAATTATAGAAAACCCCGATTTGTACTTGTGAACTTCGCAAGGTAAAATTCACAATGATGGCATTACGGTCGACTTTTCACTTTGGTCAGCTGGTCTTCAATTCGTACATTTGTGATGTCTATTCTGTCAATCATCGTCATCTGGGCTATGTCTGGCCACGCCCCCTACGCTACGCTCAAAACCCATGGGATTTTGTTCATCCCTGCCCAAAGTACGCCTTTATTCAATAGTGTATGCATCTGCCACAGATTTAATCTCCTTGGAGAAGTCGACGGTCTCATCGAGCTCAAGTAGGGTGATATCATTGACCTAAGGAAGGTTGTTAGGACACAGTTGAGAGCATTATGACTCAATTGACTTACATCGACATCAATAAATGGCTTGGTCTTGCTGAACTTGACTTGCATGGGGAAAAACTCGTTCTCATCTCCAGCTTGTGCCTCAAATTCAAATGAACCAGTAGCATTTTCTTCATCAACCAAACCAATAGTCCATTCCAGGCTGTCTCCAGAAACTTCATAAGTGGCATCAAAGCTTGATACAGATGGCTCACTGGTAGCATAAGGAATCACAACTGTCACATCTTTTAATGAGTCTCCACCAGTGAGCTCATATTCGACTGTAATGTTGTATGTGTCGTCAGAGCCTCGGTTGACCCATACGGTAAAAGTGATTGGAACAGCACTGGAATCGTCCGACTTTGGTGTGGCTCTCCAACGTAAGACACCCACCGAGTTGTTGACCGGGAATCCTTTCGTGATATTTGTCATCTGGATACCTTTGGAGCTGTTGAAAACGTTTTTATCGACGTTAGGATGAGTTCGGAACTGGACACCATGGCTTGCGTTGGCCACAAGATCCAACTTGACTTTAGTCAGTGTTGGATCCGAGATCTTCAATTGCAAATCTCCCTTGATCTCTAGAGAGTTCAAAGCTCCTTCCCTTGACAATTTGGCATTTATCGTCTCCGCAATCGTAACATGAATAGCGTCACGGTCTACGGCTGAAGAGACGGGTGCAGCATGCTCCGTGGCAGCTGGTGCCGGGTGGTTTGGAACAAGTGAGGAGGAAGCAGGCTCTTCTGCCTCCGCACCCAAATCACCTCTTACACGCTCAAACATATCTGTCGTCTTCGATTTCTTGCCCAATTGCATTCCTTTGCCCTTTGGCGCGCTTTTGCTGTTTAAAACGTTAGTGGTGCACGGAAAGTTGATGCAGCCCGCTTACTTGTAAGATTTATTCTTTTCGGCCTCGTATGAATCATAGGTATCGGGAACATTTGATTTAGCTGGGGCGGTATATGTAGGATAAACAGGCGTTCGAGGGACGGCATTTCTTCCACTTCTTGAAACTTCCTTGCGCTGCATCTCCAGCTGCTTGGCTTTTCGCTTCCGCTCTTCTGTGGCCTCCAATTCCTTGTTCTACAAAAACAGTCAGTTGTATGTTGTAGACGTCAAGCATACTTCAACATACTCTCGAGATGATCTCCTGTATTCTCTCCTCATGACTCTCCATTTCCAAAAATGTCTTGATTTGGCTGATGGTTAGATTCTCCCGATACCCGAGAGTGACCAATTCATCAAAGGCGCTTAGAAGCTCGTAGGCATTCTTCAAGATCTCCCTCTCATCCAGAGTTTTGCATGTGCTGGTAACAACTTGTGCGAATAGGTGTAACGAATCAATATCTTGAAGGATATTGGATTGTCGGTTCGTAATGAGGACCATGTACAGTTCGTCAAGCGGTTGGTAGACAAAGCGTACATTATCCTGCTCCACGGTAGTATGCTGGGTACTGGAATCTGCGAGCTTTGGAAAGGAGGCAAGAAGGGCTTCAATTCTCGACCGCTGCATCTCTCGAAACTGCCTGGAGAGGACAGCTTTACCCCCCCTTGTACAGATTGAGGCTGCGAGGACAACCTACTGTAGAGTTAGCAGAAGAAAGGGCAATTGGAGACTGGATTATATGCGCACCATTATGGCAGACCAAAGTTGTATATGTTGAGGTGGTGGAGGGGGTGGAAGTTGAATGTATTATTTGGTCTTGGTCTTAGTGTCCAGATTGTGCCCACTAAAGCCAATGTCAGGTCGCTGGCCATGTATGCTTGCTGGGCGAGCTGGGCTTGCCATAGATGTTGCCAAGATATTACGGCCGTGAATGTAAGGCAACAAAATCAAGTGGGCGGTCTTTCCGCCTAGTCGGACAGGGACAGGGATCATGCTCCTTCTCTAGACGCAGACAAGCGCATTCAGATCCGACGCTAAAGGCAAGCTGCTTTCAATCGCCATGCTAAAGACAACTGAGTAACAATCCACAAACCGACCGAGTCCACAACACCATCGCATCACAACCTTGGGTAGACTACTCTCTAGTCTGGCAAGCGGCTTCTTTGAGCGCTGAGCTAGCATCAGAATTATTTGTCGGCCTGATCAATCCTTCCTTCTTCCTTACGAATTGCTTCCTTGGACCCGACCGACTGACCTGTGGTGAATTTCATCATCCTAACAAAATACCAAGCCCTGGAAGGACGACCGACCTTTGTTCACCACCTCCCTCTCCGATCTTTCCCCTACTTAACCCATAGTCCACACCCTTCGTACGCAACCTCCCTCTACATTCAACAGAACCGATTTCCACCCACTGCGCACGACCACGGCAATGCTTCATTAGCTGGTACCTACTACTGGAGACATTTGATCATCAAGAACCAACATCCAAGCTCCACATGCTTGCCCCTCATTTCGAACACTCTCTCCTGCCTAACATGGCTGACGATAATATGGAGATATCTTCCGACCATGGCCAGAACATCGACGATATTGATATTGACATCGAGTTCACTGCTGTGGATAGTGACGGCGGCGAAGACTACATGGTCGATGATACACCAATGAATATTGGTTTCGAAGACAGTAATAATGATGAGGACCTTTTGATGGCCCCCGACGAGCTAATGGGCGATGATATCTCGTTCGGCGATGAGATGGACGATCATCATGATAGACCCCTAGATTTAATGATTGACGGCGCGCCTGCTTCAATCTTTGAGACAGTTATCGAGGATCTGGTTGAGGAAACAGCTCAAGATCCCTCAAATACAGCTACCGGGCTACCGCTTGACATCCACACAGAAAACCACAATATTACGAGTCTGGAATCTGGTCCCCCTCATAGCGAGCAAGAAGCCGGTTCTGATACTCATGGGTTTTCGTTGCCCCTTGAATCGACCAGCGAGTCTGTTCAAGCGAACTCGGCTACGAGCCCCGTCAACGCTATATCTGATGCGCTTGAGCTGGGTGACAACTCTGAATCTGATATCGCAGCGGAGCAGGCTATTTTACCCGAACTTAGCACTGACCTTAAAGACTCGCAAGACCTTAACACAGAGACATCAAATCCGACCGTGTCGCCACACGATACCACCACGATCTCCCACCGAGAGGAGACGCTGGAACTACCAATCGAGGATGAAGTTGGCCATGGAAATGAGCTGGTGGAAAATGAAACAACAAGATCCCCTCAAGCTTCTGCCCTCAATACCACAGATACTACCCAGACACAATTGTCCCAAGACCAAAGCAATGACCATGAGGAGCTGTTTCCAGAGAGTACACTGGTTTTAGCACTTGAAGTTGTTGTTGTCTGGCGCTCTGTCGAGTACTCTTTATTCCCAAAGTCCGAGTCTGATAACCCAGATACTTTCTTTCTTTCTGACCCAAGTATTCTTGAACAAACGCTTGGCGAATTCCTGCAAGCTATCCGTGATGTTATCCATGGAGAACTCGAGGATGAAGATGAGTTATGTATGGCCATAGAGGATCTCGGGCTAGAAATTGAAGAGGTGAGTTTGCAAAGTGTCATCTGCTTGTTTTGCTACTAACATCAGTACCAGACATCCACACACCTTCCGAAATATACCTTTGGCCAAATTATCGATGTGTTTACCAAGCTACTTGAGAATGACATGGATGAGGCCCGACCCTTGTACGTGACTCTACGTGCTAGGGCGAACTTTTCAAAGCGATATGAGGTCTGCAAATCCAGCGCTATCGATGGTAAGGGTTTGTCTAAGGTAATGATATTTCGTGACGAGAGCGCTAGCCAGGAAGATCTTGCTGCTAGCGCTGAGCACGCGGTATTCGATGGTGAACTCGATGCCGGAGGTGAAATGGGAGAGGAAGAAGCAAATCTGAAAACATCTGACATTCTGGATGATGGATCCTACAATAACCAAACAGAAGACAACCAACCTCCTCAGTCGCTTCAGGCTGACGAAGTGCCTATATCGTGGAATGATGTCGAAGACCACCTCCAGGAAACAGGGGAAGCAGACGATATCACCACATCGAATCATCACACTGGAGTCGACGAACCTGTCTCCAACACCAGCACCTCTAAGCAGTCTGACGCAGTCCACACAGAGGAAGAGACCGCGAGAAGCGCTGGCGATGAAGACGATTTAATTGACTATTCAGATGAAGAGACTGAGGAACCGAACAAAAGTGATCGCACGAGTGCACCTAAATTGGAGAATCATAATCATGATGCCGAAAATCAAGCACAGACCGGTACTTATTCCGATCTATCCTCTCCATGTCTCAAACCTGATTATTGTTTCTGTTCTAAATGCATGATCCTTATAGTCCAACAATACGAAGCGGTTAACCAGGAACTCGAGCGCCGACGATCATCATCTCGCACGGCTGAAGTGAAGAGTGCTTCGCAACCCGAGAACGACGAAGCTCAACATATTCCAAAAGATGAGATCCATGCCGAAGCCGAGGACCTTGATGAGATCGACTATGAGACTATGCCTAACGGTCAAGATATCTTGAGTGCAGATGATGTCGGCCTAGAGCCTGAAAAGGAGAAGTATGAAGACGAGCCTGTCGATGGACAATATCTCGTCCACGTCAAACCAGCAGACTCAGCTCACCAGGTTGACAATCAAGAGGCTACGCACCAAGAGCAACAAGAGCACTTGTACAACTTTGACGATCAGTTTGACCCCGACGCTGCAACCAGCCATAATGCTGATGCTGTAGAGTTCGATGGAGTAGATTTTGATGATGAAGAGTATACCGGACCACACGAAAGCAAAGAGACAATTGATGTCACCACCGTTCTTCTTGATTTTGACGAAGCGGTCGAGTCAAGTGCTACCGTGAGTGCCGACGAGCCACACCAAGAGGATGATTTCGCCGATTTCGACCTAGACGACGAAACTGCGGACGCCAACGAGTCTCTGCACGGACTGGATGCTGCGGTCCCATTGGCAGACGAAGACGAGATTGACTATGAAGACGATGAAGATAACGAGAACGTGAATGTGACGAAAGCCCAAGCTGCCATTCCTACAACACCGAATGGTTCTATGAAGAGATCTATCTCTGAAGTAGAAGTCGATGAGATTACTGCTTCAGGGGCGAATGGTGTGTACCTTTGTTCCACAAATAATACGATATACTTGCTAACGGGGTTGCAGAGAACAAACGATCCAAATCGTAACTATCTCCGCCTAGGGCTGGTCACTCTACCTTGCAAGCTTCTGTCTCTTCTCGCCTCATTTTCGTCTAGCTTTCCGTTGTCACGCACGAAACGGCAGGTCGATCCTCTCTTCGCACACCCCATCCCATTTCCACACGACCAGTATTCTATAATCTTTGAGCGGACCATGGCGTTCTGTTTCGACACTGGATACCCCTTGGATACCGCTCTGACAATCTACGACTACTAATCTTGTGAACTAGAAAATATGGACGGTAGGTCTGACAGGTACACTGACACCATCCCGACCCAGTTTGTTTTCTCCCTTGCTGCACTCCCCCCCTTCGTATAACTATTTGCCCCAACTTCTTTCGAAAACAATTCTAGGGACTGGTGAACGCAACATCTTATGGCGGCTTTTCTTTTTCTCAAAAGGCATTTATGGCAGGAAGCGGAGGACTGGATGGACAGGGCGTTCTTGTTTAGGGATTCCCGTGAACCGATCTTCGCACTTCATTTCAAAGGGGGGCTGGCGTTTATTGGCGAAAGAAGATGTTGATTTATGTACAATTCCGAAGTGGTTGGCGAGAAAAGGCATTTCTTTTCGGATTTTCTTGAGAGACGTGGATTGGCAGGTCTGCCCATACTACTTAGTCATTGGGGTAGATGGATTCATGGAAAGTATCTTCTAATCAATGCAATCCGTGACCACGATCCAAATCAATGCGATGTAGAAAGTGTGAATGTGAAGTGAACATGTTGTCCGTCTCGAGTTCTATAAGGGTGTGTATTTGAATTGTAGGTACCAGTAGTACTTGTGCTCGTAAATTCCGAGAAATCAGAGTTGGGATGGCGTAGGTAGGGCAGGGGCGCAGCTGGAGTGCAGGACTCGACCTCAGCGTGTCAGGATGGCAGAATGGGGCTTCCAAGGCTCCAAGCTAAAAATAACTGGACCTGCCCTGGGCCTGCAAGAACGAGGGGGTGACGGTGATTTTACTGGGGCAGACCGCAGCTGTTGCGAGACAAGGCCAGAGCCCTGAAGTTCGTGGGTGAGTGGAAACACCGTATCAACGTTTCACATTTCTGCTCCTCGCACGCAACAGCCTACGCCTACGCCTATTAGACGCCTATCCTACCGCGACGACTACCTCTCAGCTCCTTGCCCAGCGAGAAGAGCTCAGCACCCAAGAAAGCGCCCAGAGCACCGACCCGAACCATCCTAACCCGCCTAAACACATCATCTCTTCTCCCACAGTCCACTGCTGGTCTTCAGTCCTGCCCACTTTCCACCCACACCCAACTCAAACCTGTCCCTGGGCTACTCGTACAGACAGCACCACTGTCACTGCAACGGTCACTAAACGCCACGACTGCACACTACCACCCACGACGCAGATTCAGTACTTGTACCAACGAAATCAAACCCAGATCTTCCCACAACACCATCGTGTCTTTTTCTCGACAAGCACATCGCTCCACTCACGACTCGAATCAGCCGCTCGTTTGCGCATCGCCTTGGTCTGCTGCTGATGCGGCTATAACACCTCCTCTGCGGCTCTTCTGATAAATCGACGATAACAGATCATCGCGACCGACCGCGACTACCTCCCGCTCCAGGGTCTTGAACTTAACCTCCATTTACGGGACAATCACTTTGCGACGACCATAACGACGAGGGCATTCCCACATTGCGCGCCCAGGAAATAAGTGTGCTACCACTACCCGCGAAATCCCAACTAAAGACGGTCTTTACGAATCATACGCCCATCATATATTGATTTACTTGGGTCCCTTAGCAGACGGGAAAAGCATCGCGCAGGCGTCTAATTCGCGAGCATTGAATTCCGTCATCAAGGGTTGCGACAACACGGGCGCAACTCCAGGACAATTAGACATTGGAGTGGATAGGAGGAGCTACTCTACCGCCAGAGTAATGATGCTGGAAGACAAGTACGTAGTCGTCAAATGCGCCTTAAACATTGCGTCCAGTGGGTAGGTAGGACATTGGCTGACATCCGGGAACAGATACATAGGGTTGGCTTTGGCCATCACCTCGACGCTCGCTATAGGTATGAGGAGTCGCGTATTCCTAATTGATAGCCAGATGCTGACATCGGATTTTCCCCTGCAGGAACAAGTTTTGTGATTACGAAAAAGGTACGAGATCGCCGAGCACATCTTGAGCCCACGAATACGACCACCATCATCTCCGATTACTAACAAAAGCCCAGGGTCTTATGGATGCAGAAGAGAGGCATGGATTTGAAGGCGATGGATTTACATATCTGAAAAGCCCCATATGGTGGGCCGGAATCATAGCCCGTACGCAGACCCAAGACGTTTCTCTTTGCAGGGCAATGGCTAACTGCTGAGATAGTCATTATTGGAGAAATCGCCAATTTTGCAGCATACGCATTTGCGCCAGCGATTCTAGTTACCCCCCTTGGAGCCTTGAGTGTTTTAATTGGTGCTGTCTTAGGCTCGTATTTCCTAAAAGAGGAGCTGGGAACATTGGGGAAGCTGGGATGCGCCATCTGCTTGATTGGGTCCGTCATAATAGTCTTGCATGCCCCGCCGGATCAGGAAATCGAGACTATTGACGAGATTCTCAATTATGCAATTCAACCAGGTAGGAAGCAGAAACCTTTTAAAAGTCTGCATACGCTAACGAGTGACAAGGATTTCTCTTATTCTGCGCATTTGTCGCCGTTTTTTCCGTCGTTATGATATATCGAGTCGCGCCAAAATACGGAAAGAAAAACCCTCTGATTTATCTGTCGATTTGTTCCACGGTTGGATCGGTATCAGTCATGTCCGTCAAGGCATTTGGTATTGCGGTTAAATTAACATTCGCCGGCAACAATCAGTTTACCCACCCTTCGACCTATGTATTCATCATCTTAGTAGCTGTTTGCATTCTGACTCAGATGAATTATTTCAACAAGGCACTGAGCCAATTCCCCACTTCCATGTAAGAAAACTCGAATCTTGGATGGTCGAGCTTCGTTGACACTTTTTAACAGAGTCAATCCGTTGTATTACGTTACATTTACCACAGCGACGCTATGTGCGTCCTTTATTCTATACGGAGGATTTAACACGTCAGATGCAGTCAATACTCTCTCTCTACTAAGCGGGTTTCTGGTCATCTTCACAGGCGTGTACCTTCTCAACCTTTCTCGTGGGGATCCCAACGGGGACAAATTAATCAACGGACACTTGCAAGATGGAATCGGCACGGATCCCATCTCCGGACTGCAAACGAGACGAAGTATGCAACTACGACGAAGTATGGACCCACGTAGCTCGCTCCACTCGTACGGACGAAGTGATCGCGAGGGGCTCATCCGGGCTTATGATGAGGAAGAGAATACGGGCTTTGGGCTCACGGATCTGGCCTCGGAGAGTGACGAGGATGCGCCACCGCCGCGAACGCCGAATGGGAGGGTATACGCGAATGGGAATGGGAATAATGCCAGTAAGAAGAGTTTAAGGGAGCAAGGGACGATCGATGAGAGGAGGTCGTTATCGAGGAAGGCATCTCCACTGCCGAGGTGACCTTAAGAGCTTTTTTCCTTTGAATTATCATGAGCAGCATTCTTTGGGGCAGGGTGGGGGTTTTTTCATTTTCATTCTCTATTTTTGGAAAAAAAGGGTGAATGAGACCCTTTTTTTTTGTGTCTGTTTATTATATTTGTATATGGAAAAAGAAAAAGAGAGACTTGAAATTTCTTCGTTTTCTTCTTCTTCTCCTTTGCCGAGATTCCTTTCTGAGTTCTTTTTTCCAGGTGGTCTGGTTTTTGGTTGGGATAGATGCATATGATATGGAAGGCGAACGGTGGGTCTTTTTGGGGGGAGGGGATTTTTATAATGGATACTCTTCTTTTTTTTTCGGGTTCTTTTTCTGGGGGTGGGGGTTTGACTTGGGTGGGGGACGTGGGGGGTTGGAATGGGAATTGGAATCATATGGCAAGGGGGCGATAGATTGCGTGAGTGTATAGTATAGATGGAGAGATGGAGAGATGGAGAGATGGAGAGATGGGGAGAGTGGACTAGGTTGGATGGGGGGGATTAAGGTTTTGGAGGGGAAGTGTAAGATAAAAATAGAATGAATGAATGAATGAATGAATGAATGAAAGGA
>CAJVRM010000727.1:93197-113045 GCA_911693285.1 Hymenoscyphus albidus
GGGGGGGGGGGGGGGGGGGGTTGTATTTTTTTTTCCCTTTGGAGAAAGAGATGAAGGAATGAGAAAGTAAAGTAGGGGGTCGTGAGAAGGAGTGGGGGGAAGGGGGGAAGGGGGGGTTGTATGATTGATTGGTTGGTTGGTTTTGGTTTGTTGGGTACGGGGTTTCTTTTTATGTCCTCTTTACTTGTACAGTACGATACTTGGATGTGGATGTAGATGTAGATGTAGATGTTGAGGGTGTTGGTTAGTATCTCGTCTCGTCTTTTCTCAGGCAGCGTTATAGCGGGGATAATGATCTTATTATTAATATATCGTACTCGAGGACCGGGTAGGGGAGTACCTTACTTAAGTTACTCTTACTTTTACTCAACCAATCGATTGGTTCTTTTGTGAGCTGAAAGGACGTAATCTCGTCGTAATAGTAAACCCGTTTAGTTGTTTTTGATAGTTTAGTAGTTTAGTTGAAAGACGTAGAATAGATAGGGTAGGTAGGTAGGGGAGATTCGTAAATGTATAGTAATCTTATAATATTATTCTAGGTAACTGTTAGTATAGAGATATCTGTCGATATCCCAAAGTGATATCAACAGCGTACTGTTGTGAACAAGCAAAGTGGTTATGTATGTGATTCGATTGTTAAGGAGCTACCTTAAGTGAGTGTGAGAGTTCGAGTATGAAGTACTTGAACGAATGGAAGTGGGTCTAAATAACGTGATCTAAAGGAGTGGGATATATCGCAACAGTAATATTAAAGAAAGACTTCATGTTTAGTTGCCCGATAGATATCTTCGATACTTTATATATAGTTCCTTAACTTTACCTACCAACCTACCAACCTACCAACCTACCTACATATCCTCCCCATCAGCTCCATCAGTACTCTACCCTTCTACTCCCCCATTCCCATTCCATCGCCCACCTCACAAACTCCACCACTTGCACCTACACCTACACATCCAGTCTTACAAGTTTACAAGTCCTACCATGCCCATGAAAACTCACATTCTAGAGGTACTATACCGTAAATACTTCAAAGGAATGATTTTGCTCTTGCTCTTATCCTTCAGGTTTCGTCGTTTCGTAGTTTCTTCACTCTCGCTGTGTATAAGTATTCGATCCTCATATTGAGTATGACTGAGGGGCATCAGGTCAGGGAATAAGGTAGGTGCGGTGATGACGGTGCTGAACAGTGTTTCAGATACCCAGAGGACTGGTGAGAGAGAGAGTGGAATTGACCCCAGTCTACCGGGTTCTCCTCTGAGTTAATCAAACAAGTACTCCATACATAAGAGCTCCGTAAGAGGTGATTACTAGTAGGCTGAGCATAACGTCCAGGTATTTCGAGGCCTTTGCTCGCGGTTTTGGAAACCCGATACGAATGCGTAAGTTATTATGAGTCCTGTGAGATGTTAGTAAGGATGATATAGTACATCTTCAATCACATCACATGTCACATCTCATATCATTTTGGAAAGAAAAGGTTCAGTTTTTTTGTTAGTTTTGGTGGTCATAGCTGCGTAGATTATCCCATTACAAGAATACCATGTCCACAGTAGGAATTCCCAGAGCTAAATCGCATGCAAGTCAATTCTTTTTTCCCCGCACGCCAAGCCAACTGATCCTCCCTCAACAATTCAAAGAACTCCGCTTGCAAAAGAACCAATCTATTCCTCAGCCACGGCGCCCTCCTCACCACCTTGCTCGGCACTACGTTGTGCCTCAGCAGCTGCCTGTGCAGCGGCGGCCTTTGCACCGTAATCCTGGCTCATTGGTTGAACAACACTTTGCTCCTCCTTTGGCTCAATAACCGTAACACTGTCTGGCAGAGTCTTGGTTGGTCCGTTCTTGCCCTCTGGGTCTGATCCTCTCATGATCTTGACCTTGATACCGAGGACACCCTGTCTAAGGAGAACGTGACGGGTTGCTGAATCGATGAAATCCTTTGCTGGCTGACCAGAGTGAATCATGAAGCCATCAGTGAACTTCATGGACTTGGCACGAGCAGCACGTAATTTTCCGGAAACGACCACCTCACATCCCTTAGCACCAGACTCCATGATGAATCGGAGAACACCATAGCATGCTCTTCGGACGGCAAGACCGTTGAGGAGCTTGTATCGGAGAGACTCGCATTGTGCGACGGCGGAGAGACCACGGTTTTGGACCTTTGCGGCGTATAGGGAGACGGAGTTTTCTGGGAATTTGAATCGCTTTTGGATGAGGGAGGTCAACTCGCGGATGCGTCGTCCCTGCTCGCCCAAAACCTCTTGTGTGTGTGTGGCTCGGATGATGATGTCGGTGACCTTTCTGCGAGTTAGTATGATATTTCAAGTCGCAGAGTGGATTTCGGGAATCGTACAGTTGGTGTGACTCTGACTTCAACTCCTGAGTATCCCTCCTCAGCCAACTCACGCTGGAAGAACTCGTTCAACTCAGCATAGAAGACACCTGGACGATATTAGATTTCGGTCGGATTGATAGCGGAATCAGAAAAACTTGCCATCGGCAACGAACTTGCGGCGCTTTGAGCTATTTCCAATCAGTCAGAGTGGCTCAAGAGGGCGAAATTGAGGATGTGGTATATTCGCCTTCGCCGCGATAAAGTTGGTGGGGTTGAGATGGCAGTGATGCGCCTGGGATTTTGAAAATTGTGATGAGAACTTACATAGCGGTACCTGGGACTCCGGAGGCCATGATGACTGTTGTGATGTAGGATCGAACTCTGGTGAAAAGAGTTCAATTAATTGTTGTCGACGAAGTTCAGAAAGGCTTGGATCTATCGCGAGTGTTTTTGGAATTCCCCCAAATGTGCCGCCTGGTGCCCGGGCTCGCTAATGATAAGCAGGCGTCCACGTGACTATAAGACTATAATCCCTGCAAATTTAGCCGCAACGCATATGTCATCGGTAGGCCTACATTAGGTCGTGATTCTGTAATAATTCTCGAAAGTGTGGGAGCCAGAAACCAGATTTAATTGGGTTACATTTCAGTTGGAGCTCATTATGGTTGCCGAGTTGCTAGAACTTCTGATATAATATTTGAAAAGTTTTCCAGTCATAAAGCAATTCACAACTCCTCAGGTGAGAAGTTCCGAGGTGGTTGTTCCACTGTGCTGGGCAAATTCAGATAGCTGACCTAAGTAGATGATTAGAACAGGTACCTAATCGTCTGAAACATTCCATCGATTGTTCAAATTCATGAACTCTTTTGAATTGATTTCGAGTGCCTAAGCCAAAATTTAGAACAAGTGAGGCTTTTTGCAACAACTTTTCTTGCACAATGGGAGACCGTAGAGTGTTTCTCGACTTTCTTATTGGACACAGAACCTTAACATTGAGTCCAGAGATTTTGAAATGTAGTAAGTTTCTCCAATTTCTGTATTGCCTGATTTTCAGTATTAATTTGTTGGAACCTCGTCCTATTTTAGTCTCTCACAGAATCATCGGCTCTTCTCTGCGGTACTTAATACACTCCCCATTTCCCCATCCCCAAAAAAGTGAAGGATCTTCTATAAACTACGTTCAACTCTCCCCGGCTGGCGTTTCTTGTTATGAGATAGATACGCCCGATTCCAATCCAAGCTAAGACATGTAAAGGTCTCTTTTAATAGCTTTTGTAATTCTTACTAGCAAACTCGGCAGATAGGCGAGATTTATAGAGAAAGCTATTCACAAGCTTACTATTAGAAATATTCCATCGAAATTTGTTCTTGCTGAAAGTTAAATCTCCAATTTTTGAAATGTTTCCAAGCACCAGAATGAAATGTGTTGTTCAAGCTATGCTGGACACCGCTGTCTTGCCCCACATGCCACCAGAAATGCTTGTTCCTAACATCATACAAGCAAAAGGCCGAAGGATTTCTAGTATTGTACTGTGCTAAGCTGAAGTTATATCATGAGGCTCTTTAGCCTCTCTGTTTGTCACCAGAAATGTAGATATAACAGTAATCCTTCGTCGATTGGTTTACTGAGTACATATCAATCATTTCATCCCCACATTTTGTGATGATAGAAGCTCGGATCACCCAGTGAGGGGCACATGGTCTACTAGCGAGGGCCGACCGGGGAAAAGTGAATTGCGACCCGAGAGGATCTGAACGGACTCGACCACAACTTCACTGCCCAACTGAAAACAAACACGCAAATAAGGAGCGAAAGTACGGATTGTTAGTCATTTATTAATTCCCAGATCCCCATCTTTCTGCTCTCCTTCATGTCATGAGCATACAAATCTATCTCCTGGATTTGAGCGTGCCCCCTCCGCAGGCCAAGTCAACATGTCGTCGGACAATCTTAAGATAGCCAAAACTGGTTCTTCCGAGTATCCAGACTTCAGAGGACTAAAGCAGTTGATCCAGGTGGATGGTGTCAAGTTTTTGGCAACGGGAGACACACGAGTTGCTACGCTACACCTTACGGCTCATCATCTTGTCCTCGTAGAAGACCCCGCCCATCTACGTCCCGCAACTCCTCCCAAACGACCAACAAGACCAATAGAGATATGGATGCCCTGTGCTTCGATAGCATCATGTACCTTTCGGCCAACTCCGCCAGCTTCCGGTCATCAATCGTCAATCAAATTACGCACGCGCGACTTCAAATTCCTGACCTTGAACTTTCCCGAAGACCGGCTGGCTAGGGAGGCTTATGAGAGTCTGCGCAACTGTACATGCAAATTAGGGAGCATCGATAAGCTCTATGCTTTTATATACAAGTCGCCACCCCAGGAGAAGGAAATAAATGGGTGGCAGCTATACGATCCCAAGGCCGAGTTTAGGAGACAGGGTATCAGTGAGAAGGGAGCCGATAAAGGTTGGAGGATATCGAAACTCAACTCTGACTACAACTTTTCACCAACTTACCCAGCCGTTCTCGCGGTTCCCACTACCATTTCGGATAATGTATTGAATTATGCTGCCAAATACCGCTCGAGGGAACGGATCCCAGCCCTGACATATTTACACCCGGTAAACAACTGTGCAATCACAAGAAGCTCACAGCCAAGAGCGGGCCGTGTAGGGAAGAATCGGAGTATACAAGATGAAAAGCTTGTAAGCGCGTGCTTCTCTGCAACTGCTTCTACTTCTCTTCTTGAAAAAGATGCAACTCTTTCTGCACCAATTTCCAGAGCAAGTCCGGCCTCAAGTCAAGTTGAACTTGATCTTCCGATCCAAAGTGGCGAGATTCCCGAGACGGCACTGCTAGAAGATGAAATAATATCTGCTGCATCAAATATCGAAGTAGAGAAGCCACATGTCTATGGCGCTCAACAAAATAATATGATTGTCGACGCTCGACCTCGGATCAACGCAACGGCCATGCAGGTTGCTCAGGGACTTGGTTCAGAAAATATGGAATATTATAACTTTGCAACCAAAGTTTTTCTAGGAATTGCCAATATCCATGTCATGCGGAAGTCCTTGAATGATGTCGTTGAAGCGATCAAGGACTCCGACATATCCAAATTACCGCCTAATCGAGATTTACTAGCAAGCAGTGGTTGGCTAAAGCACATTAATGGACTCCTCGATGGCTCGGCCCTGATTGCGCGTCAAGTCGGAATTCTTCATTCCAGTGTCTTGATCCATTGCTCTGATGGATGGGATCGCACAAGTCAACTTAGCGCATTGGCCCAGCTCATGCTAGACCCTTATTATAGAACAATCGAAGGATTCATCGTTCTAGTTGAGAAGGATTTTCTATCATTTGGACATATGTTCCAGCTTCGATCGGGATTTTTGAACAGTGAAAAGTGGTTCAAGTCACAAAACGATGCTCTTGCTGGTTCGGCAATGCCACCAGTTGGTAGCGGAAATGGAGGCGGCGATGCTTTGGAAAAGGGGCTTTTAGCTGCTTCTTTCGCAACGAAGCGATTTTTTAACAACATCTCAAATCCGAATCCAAGTTCAGATGCTGTCGATTCTGAACCCGAAGACCTTGTACTAGCTGACACATTGTCCTCTTCAAAGATTGATGGAACTTCCAAGAAGGAAGCCACAGACTCGAGCAACATCAGTCCAGTTTTTCATCAATTCCTGGACGCCACATATCAGCTTCTCCTCCAGCACCCAACACGATTTGAATTTAACGAAAGATTTCTTCGACGCCTTCTCTACCACCTTTACTCCTGTCAATACGGCACCTTCCTTTACAATAACGAGAAATCCCGTCTTGATGCCAGAGTTCAAGAACGTACCAACAGTGTATGGGGATACTTCCTCGCCCAAAAACCGGGATTTACGAATGATAGATACGACGGTGGTGAAATCGATGATCGTGTCAAAGGCAAAGAACGTCTCATTTTCCCATACCCCGACAAAGTTCGTTGGTGGCACGGGGTTCTCAATCGTACAGACGAAGAAATGAACGGGCTACCAGTCAGTAACGCAGCCGCAGAGAAATATCTCGGTGGTGAAATTCGTCCTGGGAGAGTTGCACGAAGCCCCAGTCCTGGGCAGCCTGGTGTGGGCGTACTCACAGGTGTGGAAACTGCGCATGCTGCTCTGACTGTGAATCGAAGTCCCAGTCCGAAGAGAACTCCACAAGTTTCTCCAGTCCATCCTAACGGTGCTGGTGATGCAGGGTCCTCAACGCCAACGCCAATAGGACTGGCGAACAGTTTCGCAACCTTAAGAAACGGAATTGCGGGGCTAGGGATTGGGAGTGCGATGAGTGGTGCTAGTGGGAATGGATCTTCTGGTAGTAATGGGAGTCCTGCGAATGGAGCGGGTAAGCATCAGCCGATGGAGGTTGAGATGCAGTAAAGGGGTTTTCTTTAGACTTGATGATGTTCGTTTTGCTTGGGCATGGCTGGGCTATTTGGATAGAGGAAAGGAGAAGAAGCGACGGATGATCTGGGATGGGATGGCGTTAAGGGTTTCCCCTCCATTTTCCTCTTTTTGAGGGCTACTTTATTTGGTGATAGGAAGAGAGGATTTGATGAAGTGCTTTCCGGTAGCTACAGCATTGCAGGCGCCTGGCGTTTGGATCCGGTGGTGGGTGATGATTGTTATGAGGTATCATCGAGTAGGCAGCGGTACGTAGACGGACTAGGGCAATTTTCAATACTGTATCCTATTCTTCTTTTCTGTAAGACTTTACAGGACTTTATTCGGCTACCGTTAACTCTCTCAAGCTCAACACCATTCATTCATTGATTGGATAGTTATGATTACCCAGCAAATAAGTGGACGATAGCCATGTTTATTGAATTGGACTCAATTTGCCTACCATACCTACCTACCTTACTCACTATGCATGTCTAGGTAGGTGGCATTTCCTCTCTCCCCCCCCTCTCTCAAGTAAACCCCAATGGAGGATCCTCTCATAGCCTTCGCTCTTGTCGTTGCAGGTTGTTTTGGCTGGTTTAAATCTCTTTACTTTGGTGTACTTATGTAGGTCAAGCCCAGCTCGTTCTTTCCTCCAATATTCCAACCTCTTCCCTTGGGGTTTGAATACCTAATGTGCCCGTGGCCTGACTGTATCGTCTCAAGAACTCTTCTTCCTCTTCTTTTTTTCTGGAGAGAAAAAGTTGGGAAATCGACTTGTTTTTCTTCAAAGTTTCTTTGGAAGATGGTCATGGTGATACTGACTGGTTTCGTGTGTTTTCTTGTAAAACTTACAGGTCTACAAGCGAATGGTTTTATGGGTTAGGTATTTTGGTGAGGGTTGGTGTTGGATATTTGATGTAAACGACCTATTGATCTAGTACTACTACCTAATATAAGAGTTTGTTTATACTTAGGTTCACGTATGTATAAGGATGTATTATTTGGGCCAAATAGCCCTCAAAGCACTTGTAAGGTTATTCGTACCTTAGGTATTAAGTAGAAGCCCAGGCTGCTACCAAAGTGTAACGAATACTCAAACTGGCTAACTAGACTTGGCTGGGTGTTCGCTGGTTGGTATGCTATGATAAGAAGAAGACTATCGGGTTGTTCACTTGGAAGTGAACTCGTTACTTGTATCAAAGATGTCAAACTAATATGATAAGATTGATAACTAAGTTGAGCACGAAGCTCCTATCTAATGGCAGACATGCCAGTCTTATATAGAACCTTCGTTCTCCAAATCCTGAATGTCGACAGCGCGCTCGTCGTGCTGTCGCGCGCAACAACTCGCTTGTCGCGCTTTCGTCACGTGACTATGAATGCTATGAAATCCTTGGACACTCAACAACCCTGAGTAACCACTGCTATGGTATAACTACTCTGGATGTATCTGTCTTGTCAGAACGCCGCCTGGACTAACTCGTCACATGCTAGCACGTGATTCGTGACACAAAGCGCTGAATTACTTGTAAGGTCTATCTATCTACTTAGATTTAGTAGTTCAATCAGGGATAGTAGAGGATTCCAAAGAGGAATGTCTTTATATATATACGTATAATACTCCTACTAATTATAGATTATTAATATAGAATTCATAAGTAATCATGGGATAAACAATATATGAGGACTCGGATACGAGCTTGCTGAGTTACCTCTCGACACGCGGAACATATGCTACTCGTCTAATTGACTTGGTTAAGTACTTTCTCTTTACACCTTTTTGATGATTTTGATTTTTTTGTGGTGTTTTTTAAATTCACTATTTGCTGCCCTTTTAAGCAGAGTATTTGTATATTTTAGAGGTAGGTGCTGAGGGAGGAAATGATTCGCTCCTTCCTTTCTACTTTCGGTTTGATGAGATGGGCCTGGACCTGAACCTGGGGATTATTGTGGCGTTGCGTTTCGTTGGTACCTGGCAGTAGAGCAGAGCGGACTGGATTACTACTAAACTACTATTGTATGTAACGTAGCTTGGTCTTTTTTACTTGATGTGATAAGCCCAATGTTATTTTGAATTTTTCTTTCTTTCTTTCTTTTCCTCGTCTATTTTCTCTTCTCTTCTTTTTACTTTGCATGAGAAATGATCTTTCGTTTTTTTTGTAGGGTATGGTGTGTTCTGGATTCGGGGTACGTCATTTTTTAGTTGCGGCTGGAGTTGTGCCTGTCATGAAGCTCAGCCCAGGCCAGGGCTATCGAATGCTGTGCGTCGACATTAGCTTGAGTGGAGTTCGGACGACTTCTGTGGTTCCAGATGAGATGGTCAATAGTTGGGTATGTACCAGTAGGCGTGACTGAACTGAGTGGCTCTATTTCTAGATGTCGAGTGAATATAGGAAGTTGCATGTGGTAGATAGTTTGCAGGTGGTAGATTCCAAGCATAGAAGTGATTCACTACGTAGGTAACGTCATCTGATTTGACAATGTGTTATATTAATAGGAAAGACTTCACCTGCAGATCACTTACATGCTAGCCAGGTAATGAGAATTCTTTGGCCATGGTTGGGCAAGAATGGCACCAAGTACTGAACCTGGTGAGACAACGCGGGGGACGATCCTTCGTCTGTCCCGGTACGAGTCCTGTGAATCTCGATATCTGGATCTTGGGATCTCAGCCTCAGCACATTGTGCTCCCGGCAATCTGGGGGTGCAGAGCCGTCATGCACCGCGGGAGCTGGTGGTGTGCAGATGCGTCTTATATCTGCTGGGAGTGGTGGGAGTGAATGGTGGCTGGCTCAATACTGTAGCGAGCGGTTGCAGTTGCTTCCTTCGCTCTGCTGTATGATATTCTCTGTATGCTCTTCTCAAAGTACCTCACCTCGATACCTACGCCTACGCTACGTACTGGACGTACTCAGCTTAGATCTTTATACTAGTTAGACGAGGAAATAATCTCCATAAGGTTTTAATAAACAAAGTTAAGACTATTCATCCAATCAAGGCCGTCCAAGCTCGACCCCCCGGCTTCCCGAGGCGGCTGAGGTCGGAGTTCATCTTCCCCCTCGAGCCCCCTTCCCTCAGCGAAGAACTCGCTTCCAACTTTCTCAACTACCGCCGCCTCTCCCCAGGCCCTTTCCGGATCACCCTCCACCAACCGCTGGAGAATTCACGCCCACGCCCACAAAAATCATCGCAACACCCGACGGCACCCCAGGTTCAGGGCATCACGCCAGGCTGAATGCTCCAAAGTCCTTCTCGCCCTCCCCGTCGCTATCCCAAAGAAGCACTACTAGCACGACGGTCGCTGAATTAGGTGCCATGGTCGACGCTTCAGGCCAAGATTAGATTACATACAGCGATTGTCCACGGTACGAGGTCCCAGAAGACGCAGCGTCCCGTACGACGTACGACGACGGAACGCCGCCAGAACGCTCGCTATCCGCCATTGCCCATTGCCCATTGCCCTCCCTCACCCTCGCATATCCTGTCCTTCGGTGGCCATGGATCACGACTTGTCACTGTCACAATCCCATGGCGGACTGCGTATTGCCAATCCCGACGATGCATCGCCAGGTGAATCCCAAGAAGTGCCTGTAGATGCACGAATTGTCGCTGTCGCTGCCGCTGCTGCTGCTGCTGCTGCTGCTGCACCCACCAACTATCCCGATCCCAACACCATCACAGCCAACTATCCACACTCGGTCAGTTCTCTCGGGGACGTCCAGGACCCCATAGAAGTGCCGCCATCTCCCAGCCCATCGCCGCCGCCGCCCAGCTCCAAGGAAAGCCGAGCCTTCTCAGATCCCCAATCCCAATCGCAATCCCAATCCCAATCTCGCCGACATTCAATATTTAATATTCTCCGCCGGGTAGATTCACCAACCGATTTAGCTGCGTCCGCTTCTGCTCCCTCTCCCCGAACCCCATCACAGCCTTCCGACCCCAAATTCGACGCCGTCACTCCCCAGTCCTATCGAGCTCCCAACGATCCCTTAGCGCGATCCGCCGCGGCCAAGGCATATCGTCAGTCCATGCCGCTGAACCACCAAGCTCAACAACAGTCACAATACCCTCCCTACCAAGTGATGCAGAACGGCAACAGAGGATACCCTCCACCAGGGGCCAATCGACCAGTCTCGGGTGTCTACGCTTCACAACCTCCTCCAAATGCAATTCCTTCGAGAGAGCATGGCTCCTACCGACTACGGAACGAACCCACCCCACCCCATATGCAAGGAATACCGACAAGAAGTGGCTCGAGAAGTGCGGTAGCAGTGCAGGCAATGCAATCTGGCGTGCCGTCGAGAGAAGGGAGTCACAGAGATAGATCGTATGGACAGAATCACCAAATGCCGGGGGGAAATGGCCCCATGCCACCGAGGGGAAGCTCGAGGGGTATGGTAGGAGGATACTCGGACGCCCCCATGGCTGGTACTACTAATGGAATGACAATGCCAATGTACAATACGGATGGGCCATCTCTTCCGACTTCCAGCGAGGAGTGGAAGGAGAGAGGTGCCGCAGTGGGCACTCGACAAGAATACGATGCCGACGGGAAGCTGGTTTTAAAGACGGTAAAAAAGGGCGTCAAGGATTTCACTTTTGGGCGCACATTGGGCGAAGGTTCATATAGTACGGTACTCCTGGCAACGGATAAACAGACCTTGAAGGAATACGCAGTCAAGGTCCTAGACAAGAAGCACATCATCAAAGAGAAAAAGATAAAATACGTCAACATCGAGAAGGAAGCTCTCAACCGGTTAATAGAGCACCCAGGGATAGTTCGACTTTACTACACATTCCAAGATAATTCGTCACTTTACTACGTTCTGGACATTGCCAATGGGGGGGAGTTGTTGGGGGTATTGAAAAAGGTCGGCTCGTTTGATGAGGAGTGTACTCGGTTTTTTGGAGCCCAGATTCTCGACGCAATAGAGCATATGCATAATAGAGGAGTGATACATCGGGATCTCAAGCCAGAGAATGTGCTGATGGACGACCAAATGCACATCAAAATTACAGATTTTGGAACCGCCAAATTACTTCCCGATCCAAGGAAAGCGTCAGAATTGGGCATCTACGATATGCAAGACCCGGAATCGACAAGAGCCAAGTCATTTGTAGGAACGGCCGAATATGTCAGTCCCGAACTTCTGACGGATAAGAGCGCGTGCAAAGCAAGTGATCTTTGGGCATTTGGGTGTATCATTTACCAGTTGTTATCGGGTCGACCTCCTTTCAAGGCTGGCAACGAGTATCAGACTTTTCAGAAAATCGTCGGCCTTGAGTACGAATTTCCACCTGGATTTCCACCCGCCGCGAGAGATTTGGTAGAGAGACTTTTAGTCCTGGACCCACAGAGACGATTGTCAATCGAACATATCAAAAATCACGAATTTTTTGATGGCATCGCTTGGGGACGAGGGCTTTGGAAGCAAAAGGCACCAAGATTAAGGCCGTATGTCCCGCCCACACAAGAACCGACTCTCATCAAGCTCAATAACAACTATGCTACCGCCCCGCAAGCTATTCCAGCATCTCGTGCCCCGCAAACAAATTCCTCTAATGGGAACGCTCGGCCACCACCCAGAATAATAACAGAGCTTCCTCCACCAACTCAGCTAGATATTGAGTGGTCTCCTGTACTCACGCGTAATAACGAACGAATACTGAAATTGGGAAACCTGAATGTATTGTCCGCGCCATTACCACACAGTCCAAATTCAAGACTTGGCGACCATGGAGATGGTCATGAGAAAAAAGGCCTCTCGAGATTTTTCGGTGGAAGTAACATCAAAAAGCGGCAAAGGCTTGTGATGATCACTTCTAGCGGCCGACTTCTCATGCTTGCTGCTGGAGGCGAGGAGAAGAAGACCAAGGCCGATATATCGCTTCTCGCATCAGAATGTTCTTGGCGGACGCAGATAGACCCCAAGGGGCAAACGGTGTGGTGTATTGATACAGTAAGTCCTTTTGCATCATACTAAAACTTTTTCGGCTACTAACCTTGAATAGCGAGGTACCCACTACACGTTTGAAGATACCAAGACTTCTGTAGCCTCAGGTGATCCATCAAAGAGCTCTGCCCAGGAATGGATCGAGTCGCTTGAACGTGCAAAAGACATGGCTCTGTCACAAAATATGACCGGCTCATACACCACGGATACAGGATTCAATATGTCTTCTTCCGTATCTAGTCCAAGCAGCACACTTCATGGAAGTAGTGTTTACCCGGAAGGGTTCGGCGTAACGGACCGATCCGGTCGGAATCATCTTAGCAAGAGCCAAGCGAGTCTTGGTGGTTATGGAGATGACCCATATGAAAAAGCTACCCAGAAAAGACATCGCTTTAGCAAGAGACAGTCAAAGAACGGCTTGTCTACACCATTGCCATTTTAAACGGCCATCAGGGTTGGTTATTTCGTACTCGAACTCGAATCGAAGGAGGGGTGTTTTTTTTCTGTTGTCTTGGGAAATGTTGAAGAAAAGTTTTGGGTGTTGAACTCTGAAAGAAAGGCTGAGAAGGCACATAATCTCCATTTCTCTTCTTCTTCTGTTTATTTTTGTTTGGGGGGTGTGTTGCATTTTGATAGCGTTGGCGTCAAACAGGGAAATTCTTTTTTTTGTTGTTTTCAATTCAAATGTGCTTTGCCTGTCTTGTTTCCCCTTTTTCTTCTTCTTCCACCCACCCACCAATACCTTTCTTGCATCTTCTCCAGGCGCCACCTTTTTCTAACGACTTATGTTGCGTGCTGTGCTGTTCTCTCTTTCTCCAGTGAGGGAAACATAAAAAAATCATTCCTTTTCTTCTTCTTCATAACTATAGGAAAGCGGGAGGGAAGGGGTGAGCAAGTGATGGGGATGGAATTGGGGACAGATACGTAGGGGTGAAGTACGGTAAACAAACACACACAGCCACACAAACTATTTCTTTGCGTTACACTTTTTCTTCATGGATGGAATATTTTGTGGGCCTTGTTTTTTTTCTTCGTCTATTTTGGAAGGGAAGGCAAGCTTGGGAAGGGAAGAAAGAGAAGAGAGAAAGGTCCCCATCCCAAACCATTCCATCCCCTATTTCTTATATATACCGTATTTGAAGAAGAGAAATCCAGCCTTAGGGGTTTCTTTTTCTTAGGAATAGAGAGGTCGTTGAGTTCGATTAGGTTGGGTTTGGTTTGTGGGAAATTCTTTGGTTTCGTTCTTTTGAATTCTTTTTGATGGAGGAGGAGGAGGGGGTTGTGGATTGTGGATGTGGGTTTTTTTATAATAAGAGAAGATAGGGTATAGGATATAGGATATAGGATAGCATAAGATAAGATATAAGATATAAGATATAAATGGCAAGATATCTATGGATAAGATTCAGAGAGAAAGAATGAATGAATGGGGGGGGGAGTTTTGTGTGATGTGAGGGGTGTTGTGTGTGGTGTGAGGTAAGGTGAGTTGTGTGTGGTGTGAGGTAAGATGAGTTGTGTGTGGTGTGTTTTATGTGAGACCTGGAATTGGTTATAGAATTTGTTTGAGGTAGTTCAGGTAGGTGAGGTAGGTTAAGAGAGGTGAGTTGAGTTGCTTCAAGTTATTAGTACTTACCTTTCCTCCCCTCAACCCGTCCCTAATTCGTCCTTAATTTAATAAGGAAATTCCTTTTTGAGGGGTTTCCTGGGGGAAAGGAGGGGTGAGTTAAGTCTTGACTATAAGGTAAGATAAGGTGTAGAGGGATGGAGGGATGGGCTCCAGACTTATAATTGGATCTGGATTTGGATTTGGATTTGTTAAGGGGATGTGATGTGATGTGAGAGGAGACGATGGTAGGGTAGGTAGGTAGGTAGTATTTTCTGTGTTTCTTTTTCTTTTGTTTTTTTGATTAGTGAAAGGGGGAGAGGAGGGGGATGTGGATGTAAGTGGTGTTTGGTATCTTTAGGATGTAGGGGAAAGGGGGGATGATGCTTTAGGGGAGTAGGTCTGTAGGTAGGAAGGTAAGAATTGTACTTACTAAACCTGTTTTTTAGATGCTATTATACTAGGGTTGTTTTGTTAGGGTTTTTGGGTTGGTTGGTAAGCGAACGGATGTGCACTTTTACAAAAGAATAAGTGGTTCTTGTTGGGTTTGTAAGTGTGTGGGTATGTGGATGGTTCTTGTTATGAAGAAATAAGTGCTTCTTGTTATTGCTTCTTGTTACTCGTACAAGGGAAATTCGGGAAATGAGTGGAGGAATGAGAGAAAGGGGAAGTTTTTGATTTTGAGCTGTTCTTGAGATTTAGAGAGAGTGAATGGTGTATGGGGTGTATAGGGGTTTCTGGGGAGAGAGGGGGTTTGGAGATGGAGATGGGGTTTTTTCTTAATAGGGATGGGTGTTTGGTTGGGAAGTTGTGAGGCTGTGGAATTAGTAGAGTGTGTGAGGGGACTTGGTGAAGGTTTGCGATGTAGGATGATAGGATGCTAGGTAAGGGAGTTGAAATTGTAGTGAAGTAGAGTGCTGCGTGGTTTTTCGTGAGGTTTCAGGTGGATTGGCTGGAAGTTACTAGTAGGGAATTTTGGGAGTGTGTTACTTGTTACCTTACATATCTTTCTCTCTGGAGAAATGGTCGGAAATTTGAGGAAGTCTGAAGTAGTGAGATGGTAATCAAATTGGGGTTTCTCTGTTTATGGTGTTTGCTACATATGATACTGAATAAGTATTAGGCATGTCAGTGAGTTGGGGGTTTTCTTGGGTCACCTTGTTGGTTGGTTCTTTTGCCAGTTTTATTAGAGATTGATGTATTATTGGATAATTAGTGATGTGAAAGAGGAAAGTTTCCTCGGTACGGTACGGTACTGAGGTATAGAGGAATTTGAGCAAGATATCAAAGGGGAGGCATACATGAGGACTAAGCGAACTCCGCATTGAGCGCCTATTGTGCTGCGCCTTGTGTTGATAGTCTTTGGAGAGCAGTCAATCCAGATTCCGGGCTTTTTTTGTTAAGGAACGTCTAGACAAATTGAGATGTGTGGTTTTTGGTTGTCATTTTTGGTGGGTGGATGTAATCTATATATGAGAACGAAGATCTGAAGATCGTTTCCGGTGGCGATTGAGATGGTTTAGTAAGCCGTTTTGGGGATTTGCGCGCTGCGATGTCGTGGGTTTGTTTGAATTTGGTATTTAAGGAAAGTTGATGTTTGTATTCGAGTCTTGGAGCGTCATGTGCTTGCAAAGAGAGATTATGTCTCGCTTAATATACTGTGGTACGATAGAGGGCAAGGGTAAGTATACAGCGCGGAGATTGCTTGGTTAGTATAAATAAATTGTGGCTTTTTGAATTTTACGGGTATAATGTTTAGTTCTTCTTGTGTCTCTGGTTATATTTAGTAGGGATGTGTAAGTTGGAGGCGGGATATATGCAGTAAGAATTTGTGTACTGTGTGTTGGTAAATAAGCGAGTTTGAATTTTAAAATTGGGTCTGTTATCTTAAATCTTGGGCTAGATTTGGAGTAGTTAGCGACTTATTATAGCTTAAAATGCTTGTCTAAAACTTCATATTACTTCAATTAATTTTATTTTATTTAACGTCCGGCGAATATAACTAACCGACTCGTAACCAGGTTCTAGGAATCCCATAATAGGGCAAAGGACGCTAGGGGGGTACCCTAGACGGTAGGGGGTGTAGAAAAAAGACTACTCTATAGGTGATGAGGAAAGGAGCAAGCCCGCTTCTGGACAAGCCTTAGTAAATAGCTAGGAAAGAATAATAGAGAGACTATATAAGGGGTAGTGTAGGATCTAACCGTAGGCCAGCCGCAGAGGGCAGATCTCCGAGTATAAGTTAGATTTATAGAAGAGCTCCCTAAAGAGCTTCTCCAAGTAGGGTCCAAAGAGAAGGCAGGGGTCCTGCTTCTCTCTTGCTATAAATTTAAGGGGGGTTTCGCTTAACTATTCGGTAGAAAAGGGGATAGAATTACGTCTTCTCTTTACTATAGGAGCATTCTCCGGCTTCTTACAGGGTGTCGAGATGTTGGAATCGGGCGTAGTAGACTACAAAGTCTCCGTGCCCTGTTCTAGCCGCTATTAAGTGTCCAAGGACTTCCGGGGAGTTTAAGGAATCGGAGTTTCGGGTTTATATTACTCATGAAAACGTTCAAGGTTTAGTATAGTACCTTTTAATAGAATGTTTTATCTCGCGTAGGCATAGAAGACTTCAAATTTGTGAAAGAATGTGGTGGTTTTCTTATAAAAGAGTGTGGTGTGATCTTGTAATGAAATCTCCTGTTTCCTCACTTATCTGTAATGAGCTCCCAAAAATTTATAAATGAGTGTGGTGTGATCGTGTAATGAAATATCCTAATAACTTGCTTATCCGAAAAGAGGTTTAGAAACTTGTGAAAGACTGTGGTGATTTGATGTTGTAATAGAATATCCCAGTTCCTCGGTTGCAGTATCTGTAATGAGCTTCCAAAAACTTTGTAAAAGAGTGTGGTGATTCAACGCCATACTAAAATGTCCTAAAACTCCAAGTTAAAACCAATTCGCACATTCTCAATATCAAAAGTATTAGTCGGTTCCATGCCCCTTCCTCTTGAAGAAAGATTGAAGAAGACATACTTAAGCTTCGGGACCCTTTGCTCTTTTTGCATCTGGTTAGATCTAGGAGCGCCTGGAACCTTTATGCGCGGCAACCAGTTCCTTACGCGGCCCACCAGGGTACTTCTCTTTAATCTGCGACAAGGTGAGCGCTTGAGCTCCAGTACCACTGTCATCTGCGGAATCATATCCATCCGTTTGCGAAGTTTCTTGTTCGCTGGGTCTATCTTCAGAGGTAGGCTCGCGAGCCTCGGAAAAGCCGGTCGTACCTGGGAAAGTGAGTCCCCATGGTGGCTCAACAGGTTTTCGTGTGGAAGGATCCACGGGGGGCAGGCCTCCCACCTTCATCATCTCCCCTTCAGGATCTTCCAAGAAATCTCGAAATATACCAAACAACCAGAAGGAGTCTTGTTGTTTATTCCAAGTTATGTTTTTTTTGCATATCCTTGAAGTGTCGAAGGGCCAATGTGCCATCTTTTGCAAACCCTGCCCTCAGATCTTCGGCCGTCATCAACCTTCCATCCCGTTGCCCCTTTGGACGGAGTTCATATTTTGTCGAGCGCACATCATGTTCACCGTAAAGGCACTTCTTGTCCTGGTCCTCATAAAGACTATCCAGTAGGATTTTAACTTCAGCGGCATTTGAATGTCCTACCATATAGGCCACCGCCAAGGCATACAGTCGGTCGTTAAATCTCCAGTCAGAGTTCCCAATTTTATCGTTGGCAAGTAGTTCTTCTAAGCGCTGGGAAGACATGATATGGGTTTTGGACTCGAGAGATTTGTTGCTAAGAGTAATAAAGTGCGTTCTGGTGGGTTTCGACTGGTTCGGAAGTGAGCAAAAATATTGAGGGTAGGCTCGATGATAGTATATTTGCTTCAGACACTGTGCTCTATGAGATTGAAGGGGGAGAAGGAGAGACTCATTACTGTTATTTATGCTTTTCTCAAGGGAGAAGCACCAAAATTATTTGAATAAAGAAGTTGAACGTGGCCCAATTACGGCCCGTTCTACTCCCATTTTTACGGCCAGAAAGTTGAAGATGGTTGCCAGTGGTATGGAACAGGACGGCATTCTATCAAAGAGTGCGAAAATTCGAGAGCTAATTGGTAAAGTTGGGCAGGCTGCAAAGTTCAGTCCAAGAGAATGAAAAGATCGCATTGCAATTCGTGATGGTAAAAGAATGATGCACGTATCATCTGAGACGATATCCTCAAAGAACTGCGAGAGGTCGGAAAACCATTGGTATAGATCAACCCTTGTTTGTACTGGACCAGTTTCCTGAGGAGCCGGTAAATCGACGCCCGGGTGTTTAGTATTTCGACGCTCCCCCCCTCCCCCCCCCNTGTCTTAATAGACTTATACTATTAGATTCTACCATTTTAATCTATCTATAGTACTTTATGGATGCTATAAGCCTAGGGAGCTAGTAAATCGACGCCCGGGTGTTTAGTATTTCGACGCCCCGCCTCGCCTAATTTATAAGAAATTCACTACCCTTTAGTTAGTAGTAAATACAGTTCCTATTTGGGCCAGTAGATTTTCTTTAAGCTAGTAGTAGGGTAATAAAAGTTTTTTTACTAGCGTATATACTTTAAACTTGACTTTAAAGCTGTTCCTCCTCGTACTTCTCGCTTACTTTGTAACACCTGAGGACACCGGTAGGCAGAACGTCCTAATTAGGCTTGGTCTAGCACTCCCACCAATCAAGCCAGTACAATGTTACTGCCCAAACCTATTGGGACGTTTTGCCTACCAGTTTCCTCGGGTGTTACGAAGTAAGGGATAGCGTCTTCGTGAAATATAGTAGAACTACTAGAGTCCTCAAGCGCTTAATTAGGTAAGATCAAAGCTCGGAATGAGTAATTACAAGCTCAACTCTATACCTACTATATACTCTCTCGGAAGTATAAAAGCTAAATATAAAGCTATTTATAATAACGGCTTCAATCCCCTTATTACTACGGAAGCTATAGCTATAATTCGGTCGCTAACCCCTCTACCTATGCCTTAACTAATTCCTCCTCTAATTAGTCTCCCTAGCCCTTTGAATACGGCTCCATAAACGTTTAATACCGCCTATTAGTAATGAATAAATATTATCCCTTACTCCGTAACACCTCGCTACCGGTAGGTAGAACGTCCTAATTAGGTTTGGTTAGCAGCATTCTAGCTACTTGCTACCGACTCGATTCGACTTAATTAGCGAGAGTACTAAGGCCAAACTTAATTGGGACGTTCTGCCTACCGGTAGCGAGGTGTTACGGAGTAAGGGATAATATAGCTACGGACGGGCTTTCTATAAGACTTAATTACTTACCCAAAAATACACTTATTAACTTAATTTAATTTAATTTTCTTTTAAAAAAATACTCCTTAAAGAATATTAAATAGATATCTTAATAAATAATAGGGGGTCGCCGTACTTTTAAATACGTAGTGTTAAGATAAAGGTAGAGTTGTTACGAATAACGCACCTAAATCTCAGACTACTAATTAGGCGAGGTGGGGGGGGGGGGGGGGG
>CAJVRM010000727.1:113109-210485 GCA_911693285.1 Hymenoscyphus albidus
GGGGGGGGGGGGGGGGGGGGGGGGGGGCGTCGAAATCCTAAACACCCAGGCGTCGATTTACTAGCCGCCAGTTTCCTGAACCCTAGTAACCCCACTTTATTGGAATGTTGCTCATCGCAACAAAATCCAACATATTTTCTCACTCCCTCTCATTGTTACGACCAACACGCGTTCTGGTGGGGACCACCTCTCTCGGAATAACGACCGAATCATCAGAAGCACTATAGGGATTTGGGAAATGCAGTTTGAACTTGGAAAAACAACGGCAATGATGATGAACCACAAGAGGCTGTGAGTAGTCTCGTAGATATGGAATAAGTCATCAGCTTACGTACGACCCAACCTAACTCTTCACTATTCCACATAGACCTCTTCATAGCCACAGTTTTTATGGAGAACCAACCTTGCCAACATCCAACTATGGCAACTGTTTGTTGGTCATGTGACGTTATATTTCGCGGTACCCCTTTAAGCGAGGCAAGGTAAGTACAGCGCGGCGATTTCAAGACAAAGAACTTACCGAAAAGCCGCTCGAAACGAAACAGCCTCCATATGACTAGATCCTTGGTAGTCCGAAGAAGCGAATAGCGATACGAAAAGAAAAGAACCATTCATACTATTCTAGTTTTCCTCTCAATCTCAATTCGCAATATCCCCAATTTCGAGATGCTCAGCACTTCCATTCTGCTCATTCAGTCTGGTGAATATCACCAATCCTCACTTTGGGCTTCTGCCTCGAGCTGCGTTCCTCGAAGAAGATTTGCTTAGATAAGGGCGGAGAGGTTCTGAGCTGGGTTTTCTCTGATCGAGGAAGGTTCCAAAGGGGCGTGGGGAAGGGGAATATGATTGTATCATACGGTATGGTGAATGCTAGCAAATACTGTACTTCATTACTGTGAAGAAATCTAGGCGTTTTACTAGGGGTTTTAATGTCCAATTTCCTTGGAATGGAATTTGTGGCCGTGAGATGGTATTCTGGAAATGAGGGAATTAAGAATACCTACACATTGGAAGAATCTGCAAAAGTACTGTGTGAATGTCAAATTCATTTTTAGGAGGAAAGCTATTAACCTCCAAGCAATGTCTCGGTATCGCTTGCTGGGAAAGACTCGAATGAGGAAAGGAATATGGATGGTGGGAGTAATGAAAGAATGTACAGTAGAATAACCCGGCTAGGTACGAGTAGAAGTACTAACTCCTCATAAACAGCAGATCTCATGACAGTCTTGCGGAATCACTTTGAGACTCTTCACTAACTGTTCAATGCAACCTCAAGATACTAAACATGTTACTAAAGATGTACTGTCGTAACCTCAAGGCGGATGATATGTCTATATAAGAGAGGGAACCATCACCCTGAGAATGGCTCCTTGAGCAATACAACAACAGTTCCACTCACTGTACTGTTCAACGAATTTAAGCGACAGAGTTGTCAATATAATATTAGACATCCTTCTTGTACATTACTGTACACTATATGTGTCCTCGACTCACCTTGGATATCCATAGACAAGAGGAGAAAACTATTAAAGCGTTGCCTTTGTAAGGGATAGTATCGTTAAACCACACACCTTTCAAACGAAATACCCCTCTGTCTTACAAGCGCACAGGCATCACTCCACAGTATATAAATCCATTCATCAATTCCCCAAAACCCTTTCAGTTGGAACCAGTACATCTGAATAACATCCAATCCAAACAATTACCTCAGAGGTAAAAAGGTTAAATTACATAAAGCATGGTTTCAATTTGTATTTATCTGATCACCTCGCTAAATATCACTAATTTTACTTCGAGGAATATAATAAAAAAACAGTCAAGATTAATGGTAAATACCTTTGAGGTATATATTTCTATGATACACAAGATCTCTTGAATATTTCATTGTTACTTAAGATATATTAAATTGTGCTCCTTAATAGAGGAATGCTATGATTAATGACTGGAGTCTTCTGCAAATGGCTATCTTTGAATGAGTCTGGCATGGAAGTTAGTGAAAAGAACAAAAATAATTGAAGACAAAAGCATTGTGAGGATGGTTCGGGTTGGGATGAAGCTTAATTGGAGACGATAGATTAATCTTGAAATCTGTGGAATCAAAGAAAACAAGAGTAGAAGTAATGTCAAATTAAAGAACACGAACCCTCAAAATCTCAGTACTCGTTTTTGACAACAACGACAAATGACAGGTAATAGGTAAAGCAAGCAAAACAACCCAATATAAACACCATAAGTCGATTCCTCAAACCCCACCAATTTCCCAGATATCGACAAATCCCGTCCCATTGCCCAGTTCTCACAAAACGTCACATCACCTCATAAAAAAACACCATAAACACGCCTAAGACGCAATCAACAAGCTCTTTCCTATCTAAACCAAAAACATCTACATATATCCAAAAAAAATGTTACACAACACATCCTTTACCACCCCTTCACCACCCAAATCCATCCATTCACCACCAACCCCGCCCCACAAAAAAAGGTATTCCAAATCTTCTCCAACACACCTTCCCCCTTCCACACTAGTCCAGCCAAGGATCACCTCCACCACTGACCAATAAAGTGTAGATCTTAAAGCAGTGACGCTATTCCCAAGGTAATCCCTGAACGTGTTGGTGGGGTGAAGGGTTCCACAAGTAGAGGGGTTTAAGTTTGGCTTTTTTGACACATTCACCCAACAGCTCCTGACGTCTGGTTACCCCTCTTGTTCTTGATCCATCTACCTACCCAACTTCATCTATCTCACCTTTCACATCTACACGACAACTTCAACAATTGACAAATCAATTAACCGTACGAAAACAAAAACGAAACAAACAATCTCGCAAACATGGTCCAAGTCGGCGATTCCATCCCCAGCATCGAGCTCCAGGAGAAAGCACCTGGCAACAATGTTGATCTGAGCAAGGAGCTCGCCACGGGCTCTGGTATCGTTATTGGAGTGCCAGCTGCGTTCAGTAAGTTTTCCTTCGTCGGATTTTATTCTTCTATATCTATTTTATTCTGTTGGAATGGCGTACTGTGCTTGATAATGTACAATTTGCTATTCGCGGTGTTGTAGAGAGAAGATTATCTACCCCTCATTAGGACCGGTCCCAGCATTGCTAACCACAACCTCTCAGGCCCAACCTGCTCCGACACCCACATCCCCGGCTACATCGTCTCCCCCAAACTCAAGGACGCGGGAAAAGTCTTCGTCATCTCCGTCAACGATCCCTTCGTGTACGTCCTATTCCATTCCCTCCCTTCCCCCCTCCCTTTCAATCTCCTCCTCCCCCGCAAAATCCCCCAACTAACACACCCACCCACCCCAGCATGAACGCCTGGTCCAAATCCCTCTCCACCCAATTCGGCGAGTCCAGCATCCGCTTCCTCGCCGACCCCGCCGGAGCCTTNACCCACCCACCCCAGCATGAACGCCTGGTCCAAATCCCTCTCCACCCAATTCGGCGAGTCCAGCATCCGCTTCCTCGCCGACCCCGCCGGAGCCTTCACCCGCGCCCTGGACCTCGAGTTCCCGGCCGCTGCCATGCTGGGTACCAACCGCAGCAAGCGATATGCTATGGTGGTGAAGGATGGAAAGGTGGAGAAGATTGAGGTGGAGGCTGTGCCTTCTGATGCGAAGGTTTCTACTGCTGAGGCTATCTTGGGTTAAGTGCTTCCTGGGGGAGAGTGCAAAAAGGAAAGGAGGAAGGAGGGAGTAGATAGGATGGGACGGATAGTGGTTTGTGGGGAATTGATGCATTGCATTGTGATTCGGTATCTTGCCGCCTGTCTACCTTTCCGCAATCTTGTAAGAAGCAGCAGGACGGTCCTCCAGCTCTGGCGAGTTGTGCACTCTAGAAGTCCTATCAACAGTATCACAGTATCCGTCCTAACACATCACTTCTCAGCTTCACGCTCCGCTCTAATCATTTAACCTTACCTGTGTAGAGGCGGGGTTAAAAGGCTACTGTAGCTGATCCAAAAGTGCAAACCCCCCACACCAAATCACAAATCCCCCTCTCCTCTCGTTCCATAGCCTACAAAGTACCTACCACTCACTCCCCATGGCATCATAGTATAACTAATAAGCTACTATAAGCATTCCAGACTTTTCAGGGCTGAGAGAACCATTTCAAACCTATGTAGTCTGGGTACTTCTGCCTACCTACTGTATGTACCCCCACGCCTACCTATTCGCAAAGCTGAAGAAGAGAGGTAGCTCGCAGCTCATAGTAGAGTACATATCTCCTCATATACAGAATTATGCCCCAATTTCAGTAAGATACCTACCTACCACTATATTAATTTTTAGATCTACCACTACCACTCCATCAAACTTCCCAAAGAGCAGCCAAAGGAAAATGGTCAGAAAAGAAAGAAAAGAAAAGAAAAAAAAGTGAACTAAACTCTAACCAACTCTTCAGAAGCTACCTGATTGATATCGACGCTGTAGTTGAAACTCCTTGAGATGCATTCGGGGCTGGGATATTATGAGGGGTAAGAGGGGTTATGGCACTTTGTGGTAGACTGAAATTTGAGATTCTTAGGTGTTAGGTACAGAGTATGGGATGGGGAGGAGGATGGTGGGTATTAATTAGGGTTGATCAGCTGAAGGATAGCTGAAGGAGGTGACGTATAGTATAGTATAGTACAGTTTAGGTAGTTGCAGTAGAGGAAAACAACTGACTTCAAAAACCTCACCTATCCGTGCCGAAGGTCCCTTTGTAGCTCAGAGTATCTGTTCAGATCCATCTAGATCCAGATCCAGATGCGATATGTACCAACCCAGAAATTGAAAAATGACGAGGTTAAAATTCAAGAAGATTAATCAGGAAAGAATAAAAATTATATTAAAGATAAAAAGAAGGGCCACTCTAGATTGTAAAGTGCGGATATCTACAGTACGACAAAACCAAAAAAAGGATTTCATAAAGAAACAACGCCATCGTAAAATAAGACATATATCTCATAAGATACCTAATCCTCTACACCCCCCATCTTTCCACTCAACAGAAAATCTTATAAATCCTCTTCCATCTCGGCAGCGCCGCCCTCTCCACCCGATCCGCCTCAATCAGCGCCGCCGTATCAAGTTCCCGTCTTCCCGTATGCAAATCCATATCCATACTACGCATAAACGGAGTTTTATAGTAGATCTTATACGGGACATAGAAAGCGATAACCACGGGCGCCGCAAGGTACGCCAGAAAAAACGTCTTTGCGATTTCGGTCCCGGAGAGGTCGCCGTATCCCACGGGCCAGGCAGCCGTCCAGAATTGCGCGATGAGGACGAGGCAGTTGAGCAGGAAACCGACCCAGGAGCCGATAACGCCGACTTGGGAGCGGAAGGCGAGTTCGTCGAGGCTGTGGCCTTGCTTCTTCCAGGCGTGTCGGAAGCGGATGTGTGCGAGGCAGATGGAGCCCCAGGTGAAGATGGAGGAGAGTCCGGAGAGGGAGTAGAGCCAGTTCAATGCAGTGTTGGCAGTGGTTGGCCCACCTGCTACGACGTAACAGAGGAGTCCGAGGATTGAGGCACCGATGATGGCAAAAAGAGGGCGGCCTTGTCGGTCGATGTAGGCTAGAAATTGGGGGGCTTGACCCATTTCTGCCAGAGCGGCGAGGGTACGAGAAGAGCCGTAAATCGAAGAGTTTCCAACGGACAAGACAGCGATGAGAATAACAACGTTCATGATGGATGGTAGGACTTGGATACCGGCATTGTTGATGGCAATAACGAATGGTGATGCTTTGGCATCAGTGGAACTTGCACCAAGAAGTCTTCCATCGCCATATGGCACCAGGACACTGACCAAAGTCAAGGAGACCATGTAGAAAAGACAGATTCGCCAGAAGACCTGCTTGATGGCGGTCGGGAGGGATTTGCGTGGGTTGTCGGCCTCAGCAGCAGCCAATCCAACTAACTCGGTTCCAGCAAAGGAGAAAGCAGCGGTGACGAAAACACCACAAAGACCTTTGAAACCGTGGTTAAAGGCACCAGAGGCAATGCTTCCAGGTTCTTGGCCGCCAATTGTGTAACCTGCATAATCTGTCTGTACGGTATTTGGATACCAGTAACGACCGCCAATATATCCACCCATAGGCCCGCCGCCGCAGTTCAATACAATTCCAAGTAGGATGAAACCGATGACGGCAACGACCTTGATGATAGCGAAGATAAATTCCGCCTCACCATATCCTCTCACACCAAAGAAGTTGATGGAGACAATTACGATAAGAAAGATAGTTACCCAGGCGGCGGAGTTGGTGTCCTGCGCACCTGGCCAGAAGTTTAACGTGATTGAAGCAGCGACGATCTCAAGAGGAAGGACGACAAGCCATTGGATAGCGTAGCTATAAACAGGTCAGTCTCTCGTTAAGAAATCCTTTTGGTGACAGAATTTGACAGACAAGATGTGAACTGTGAGAAAACTAAGAGCGAGAATACTTACTTCCATCCCATAGCAAAACCCCATGCTGGGTCCAAGAAGCGTGTTGAATATGCTGAGAAGGAACCGGCGACAGGAAAAGCAACAGCAAGCTCACCAAGAGCCTGGACCGTACAAAACATGAGAATACCAATGATACCATATGCGATAATTAATGAAGCTGGTCCACCTCCTGCGAGGGCAGCTCCAGAAGTAACGAACAAACCAGTACCTGGAGTTTGTTAGTAAACAAAGTCGCTTCACACTCCCCTGAATCTTGGCGAGTGCTGCCACCATCTCAGAGATTCTAGGCTCGATAAACTTACCAATTGAACCACCGATGGCAATCATTTGCATATGTCGCCCCTTCAGCTTCTTTGCCAACCCCGAATTGGCAGTACGTTCGGCGGCAGCAGCATGATCGAACCCCCCTTTGGAATCTGCTCTATCGGATGGTCTCGTGAGGGAAACATTAGGATCACGTTTGAAACTATCAACAAATCGAGTTGTCCAAGGACCTTTCGATTCTCTGGTGGGTGAGATACGAGACGACGATTGATCCGAGGTAGGCACCTTGGGGCTCCCCTTCTCCTCGTCATACTTTTCAGCCATGATGTCGGATACGGTATATACAGAAGGAAAAAGTTCAAGAGAATCCAGAAGGACCAGAACCAGGTACAAAAAGAGCAAGAGTCTTGGACGAGGGGGGAAGGTGGGAGATTATATAAATGACTTCAAGTACCTTTTCTCCGGGGGCAAGTCCTTATTGTATGAGCCCCTCTCAGGTAGGTGACGCCGTTCGTGCATGCATAGCTACCAGGGTTTCTGCGATCCACATGTACGTAGGATAACGTCCTCACCGGATTGGTAGTCGAGCTGCGAGCGGGTTAAACAAAACGGCCGGCACTACTAAATAGTGCTACTGATACGGCGTACTAAGCTGTAGGATAGCTGATGGACATATTCATTCGTTGAAATTTGTTGTTCTTTGATATCAACAGCCTCATAGGTAATGCGCTCTTTGTGCCAAGTGAGGGTAATAAATCTGTGGCGAGGATTTCCAAAGTCATTGGGTAGATGTGACAAAAATCCCGATAACGCTCATGTCAGATTTGCAGGATTTGCAGATTTTAGACCCCCATGACATGTTCGGGGGCAAGGTCTGAGACTGTACAGAAATGTAGGTACTCGAGTACCCCAGCCACCGACGGAAGACGGAACTGGGACTGCCCAACCCCATATTTGGTAACTTGGGGAGCTGAACTAATCAGGCAGTGTAGATATGTTGGGGGTAAATTTCGAAGTGACGATAGACGCTGAAAAGAGTGCTGAATCTGCTGAACTGAACTGGCTGAGTCATTCTGGTAGATATGATAGGGACGGGAACTGTTCGAGATCACATAGTGTCGTAGCTCAAGACTTACCTACAGTAGTCGACCTGTAAAAATACAGAAGAAAATAGCCGGGAGAGGTTGCAAAGACCCTGTCATGCCCAACCTACTTAGAAAGGAGGTTGAAGGATTACAATTCCATCACCAATGGGAGTCGGAGAAAAGGATCATATCTGTAGATCTTAAACCGTATTAAACTTCGGGGCCGTCCCGAGAACTCTAACATCCACCACCAACATGCGGACAACTCGATGTTGGTCAACCGCTTCTTTCCAACTTCTGGAGGATTGAATCCGAGTACTGTATGAGATATGAGAACAGAATGCAGCATCGGTGTTGTGCGCGCAAGTTCGCAACCTTCCGCTAGTAACATCACACGAACACGGGACTTTTTGTCGTCATGTCATGGAGGCGAGAGGGCGCCCTTTCAGCCTTGCTTAGCCCCGTTGTATCTTTCACAGCCATTCGAGTTGAGCCCAAAACGTAGTTCAACAGCTGCACGAGACGAGCGAGAGTAGAACTGTCTAGACCACAATACGTCTGCCGCCGCTAGGAAGTTTCCTTATCGGTCAGTTCCAGTTCCATCGAATAAACCCAGCATCAATCCCGGAGTTTCCCAAAGTGCAATTGCAATTCCAAACCATGAAGATGTTGGATTCCAAGCTTGACGAAGAATACGAAAAATTCTGCCATGGCCGTGCCAATGCAACTCAAGCCTTCCCAGCCGTGATAGCCTCCGAGTTGGAGCCGGTGCCAAGCCCGTTCGGGTAGGGCTTGTTTTGTTGCCGAGAGTGCCGCTCAGTGCCCCACTCAGCAGCTCTATCATTGGCTTCCATACCTTCCATGCAGAAGACTTTCCCAACGCCACAAAATCACCACAAACAGTATCCTAAGACCCAGTTTGCGGTAACCAAAAGGGAAATAACATGCTTGGCAAGACTTATTTCCGACGTATTGTACGCTGCAGATCAGTCAGTAAGCGATTCAAGAATCGAATCGAACCATGCCATACTACTGTCGTATGGAAATCGCGTGAGACTCCAACATATATCCCGTGCCTCGTAGCATCTGCACCAATCGCTGTGCGTGATAACTGATAAGGGGGACCAGGAGGAGGTTCATTGCAGCGTTAATTCGTGGGGAAGGAGAATTTACTGGGCAACCCGCCTTTATCCCCTGCCAGATTGAAACCAGCATCTCGGATAGAAAGGACGTCCTTTCTTGTTTAGGAAGCTGTTGATATGCAAGATTTTACGGTGCCTTCTGCCTAAATCCATCTGCAGATTTACAGGCCCCTTTTGTCTTGTGATTGTTGACCTGTAAGATGAGACTCGCTTAGGGCCAATGTACTCGAGTATTGTGCGAGAGCGCAGTGGAAGACGCACTGACTGTTATGACTAATCCTGTTTTGCTTTCTTTTTGGGAAAAGAGGGCATTGTGGACTTGTATTTTGTAGATCGTGGTTTGTAAGATATATGGAAAATAGTTTCATCGTTAGGGTTCAGAATCACGAAATATCCCACCAGGTACAGAGGATAGTTGTGAACAGGGCAGATACGTCTGGTCAACCCCTAGCTAAACAAGCGTTCATCCTTTGCACGCTCCTTGTCCTACAAGAAATATATTTAGTCTTATTAAGGACGTGTAAAGTGGTTTCGAGCAAACCCTATTAAAATATATAGAGGATGTTTTCATATCACGTGAGGACTACCGACCTACAAGAGCTAGCGGCGAAAGTAGGAATTATTAATAACTTCTTCCTGCCCGAGAATAGGATGCGTACGATAGAGCCCTAGGGCTCTCTTTTTCTCGCCCACCACCATCCCAATCTGTACACCACTATTTGTACTGCTGTACTACTGTTGTAGCCAGCTTTTTTGTTTCTGTTTTTAGGAATAGGAATAGAAAGAACGTATAGCACCCTAGGGCTCTCCAAAACCTAGGTGCTGGTCCTATATATGTGCCCCCTTTAGCCGTGACCAGAACGAACGTGAATATCAAAATTTATTTTATACACAACTCCTACATTCGCCAAAGAAAACCTATAAAACCCTAGTAACCTCTCCTTAATAAACAACACCCCATTCAGCCCAAAACTCCAACCGTAAATTCTTCCTATATCGCTATACAAAAGAGACGCGGTTGAATCAGGGGTTCGCTAAACACGAAATCAGCTTGGCGGGACAAGGAGGCGGAGATATCTATAACATTCGCAAGGTCAAACTAAAGTGTTTTTTTCTGGTTACAAACATTTATTATCTTTTTGTATATATATCATGAATTTAATATCCGTATTTAATACTAAAATCGACACCTTATAGACCGTCATAAAGATCTTCCATCACGCCACAATCTCCAGGAACTCTTGTGATATCCTCGTTATCTTCCTTCACATAATGAAATTTGACCTGAAATTCCGTTCAACAACAACCACGTCCTGTGGATTCCATATAAAGCGAAATCTTGATACCAAATTGAGAAAGCTCAGGGGGCTAGGAGGGGGGATGTGAGTATACCAAAACAATAGGAGAATAAGTTCTTTTGGGAAGTATGTTGTGCCTCTCAGATCACCAATTTCATCATCTTCACAAAAAAAAAACGATTCATGAACCATGAAGATATTTTTCGATGGGCAGCTCGCAGTTGTAGATAACAATAAAAAGTGCGTTGCACACAGGTCCTTGGTAGAGTAGAGTACAACCAGATACTTTTCATTAAGCCATAGACCCTATTTGTCTGTGCTATAGTACAGTACATTATCATTCAAACCAAGACCAAGACCTGAATCACCTAGACTAACCGAGACAAACCAAACCCCTGTTTTCCCCGCCAAATATCTCCGTTCTCAATATCCAAAACAATGACTCGGAAGTTTAATATCAAAGTAAGAAGCAAACACAAAAGAAGGAAAATTAGACGAGATTCGAGAAGCGTCAAATTCACACAGCAAGACTCTACAAAACAAGCGCAAGAGCACCCAAAGCCCCAGCTCCAACAAGAGCAAAAACCGCCATAAAGCTCCCGGGAGCCGCCTTCCCAGCAGCACCGGTAAACTGCACAGCCCCAGTGGCAGTCGGCATAGCCCCAACCGTTCCAAAGTTGCCGCCAAAGGTAGATGTAGCAACCGTAGAAAGGGCACAAGAACTACAGAACGGAGACTTAGCCGCTGGGTAAGTAGTAGCCACCGTAATCGTCGCGGCATTGCCCCCATTTCCATAAGTGATTGTGGCGGGTTTCTCAACCATAGGCGAGTACGTGGTATACGGAACGGCGTTCTGTGTGAAGACAGGAGTGGTGGCCCATGGACAGGTGGCGGTTAACGTGGTGCCGGGGCAGGAAGCACATGGGTAGATGGTTGCGGGCTTGGGGGGAGAGGAGCAGGCGGGGCAGTAGGTGGATGTTGCGGTGAAGAAGGATGTGTAGCTGATCTTTTGGCTGGAGAGGGCGCAGACGTAGCAGGGCATGCTGGCGATTTGGGTGTTGTAGATGGGCTTTTGGTAGGTTGAGATGGCGGAGGTGATGGTTGATGTGAGGGTTGTTCCTGGGGCTACTGTGCTGCATAGTTCGGTTAGGTAGATGGAGACGACGACTTCGAGGCCGATGCAGGAGATTGTTGGAATGCCGGGGGTGATATATGGTGGTGGGGGAGTGGTGATGGGGTAAGGAGGGAGGAAGGTCAGGGTTGTTGGCTTGAGGACAGTGGTTGGTTTAATAATAGTAGTTGGACTGTAAAAAAAGATTAGCATGAAGAAAACTCATCTTATATACTGGAAGAAGTCACTCACGTGTAGACGGTGGAAGTGTTGAAGAACCCAGATGGGCCAACAGATCCAGATGGCTTCACGGAACCAGAAGGAATGATACCTCCAGTAGGTTTGATGCTTCCAGTAGGGAAGACAGTACCGTTAGTTCCCGAAGTTCCATTGCCTGCTTTTGGGAAACAAGATCCATCTCCCTTTGGAAGACCACTCTCGCATTTACAAGACTTGGAACATCCATCACCATCAACAATATTCCCATCATCACACTCTTCCCCGATACTGCCGTCCCATTTCCCATCACCACATCCAGCTGGCGTGGCACCACGAGTGATGATATAAGGAAGACCAGAGTGTCCATCACCATAGTTTTGAGTACCAGGGAACACAACACCGTCGGCAATAGCAATAGCTTGGAATCCGTTCATACCGACGGATGGGTAGACGGAGAAGGCTTCGTGAACCGAGCAGCCCCAATTGGAGAGGTAAGCATCAGTGAGCGTAGCGATTGCAGGAGATGTAGCGACGATGTGAACCTTGTCATAACAATCAAGTTTTCCACGAACCTCAAAAGTACCAAAGTAGCTGAGGGCATCAACGTTGGACACTTCAATGGTATCGTAGTATTGGGAGAGGGAGAAGTAAAGACCGGTTTGAGAAGCACCACTGAGGGCCTTTCCTGCAGCGGCGAACTTGATACTGTTCTCAATCAAGACGTCCTTTGCGTGATTCGATTGATCGGCTCCGTGGATGATAATGTTACCTTGAACAGCTGGACCCCATGTGTTCTTGGTATCGGTCAGAAACTTGATGTTGTCTTGGTTGCTGGATCCAAAGTTATCCCCGATGATGATAGCTTTGTATGAAGCAAAATCAGAGGTGGTGAGGGCCCGCCATTGTGCTTCCGTCACTACCTTGGTTGTGAAGCCAAGATCCTTTGCACTTTGTTCCTCACGACCAATCAGGTTGGTTACGAAAAGGAGGTCTTCGGCTAGAGCAGAGGAGGCGAGGGCCGAGAGAGCGGCAAAGGAAATAGTCCACTTCATGGTGAGGAACTGGTTTGATGATAATTATACGGAGGAAATTAAGGGATAAGAAACAAAGAGTGACTAGAGGACGAGTCCTGATGAACGAATGTGTAAAGAACGTAGTGAGTTGGTGAAGAAAAAGCAGGGACATATGAGAGGGAAGTGAAGCTATATACAAACATGATTTGAGGTTAATTTCCACCATCTTCTACAAGAACTCGCTGGCTATGTTCAGGGGCCAGCAATGAGTCTTCCCGTGCTAGGTTCTCAACAGCATCATAGGGACAATATCCAGCCCCAAAACCAAGCCGAGTTTAGCAAAAGACCTGCCAAGAAGAACCCACGGCAAGGCAGAGTCTCAGGATGGCCATGTTTTTGACCAAGATCGTTACTGGTCCAATGACATCCCGTCCTTATTATACACTTCAGAGAAAAAGGGACCAGAATGGCAATAACACGGGTTCAGCTAGAAGCCAAGCGAGATGTTCTGCGAGGTACCAGGAACCATCACTGCGTCCATGCCATGCTGTGACACAGAAATCAACACGGCCTCCAATAAGAAGAAGTACGGAACGGGTGAAAGCAGAAAAGTGCCAAGCTAACTTAGCGAAAGGATTCCAAGCTTTGGCCATCAGAGGGTCACAAAATCTCCACAGCGTTTGCTGTTTCTGCTTTCATTCGCTCCTTCTTTTCGTCTCTTTTTAACTCTCGGCTCTCTTCAGAAAGCCTGTTCAGTTCAAGCCTCCTGTGCTGCTCTTCATTCTATGATTTTACAGAACGGTTGGAGATATCGTTGAATGTTTAAATTGCAAAACTCGAGGAGAAACGTTGTGCTGATGCACTTCTTCCCCGTGATGCACCTCGTCGGAAAAGAGGTGCTGAGCTGAGCCAAGTTTTCTTTTTTGCAATCGGGTTGTTCCGAGCAGACGGAACGCCATGAAATAAATCATAATAAACAAATTTCGGAAAGCAAGTCAAACGCTTACAAACTGATGACATGAGCTACATTGCCAAATGGTACTTCTCTGTCGTTGAAGGATCGTTCGCCAGCACTTCAAAAACATCGAAAGGAAGAATATCGAAGATGCGGCTCAAATACAACGCCACAAGCTAAAAAAAGCAAAGTAAACCCGGAGAGAAAAACACTGGAAAATACAACCCTGTGAGCGTGGTAGCTATTCATAGCAAAGCACACATAAACCAATGCTGAACGACAGAAGGATCATCCTCGCAACCATACCCTTTACTCGTACTGCAATCCCGTAAGGCTGCATGAGAATGCAATTTCAACTCTTCCTTAAACCCTGAATGCTGCGCGAGGGAAAATGCCGTGTAACTCTCGTGGAAATATTGTGTTGGTATGTACTGTACAGTACACCGAGTATCCTAATATCGAAATAAGCTTTCTTGCTTCGGGATGATGTCAATGGTTTAGTGGAATGGTAATTTACCTTGGTGTTCGAATCCTTCGTTGCTTGGGTTGCTTGTTTCTCTCGGACGGGTTGGTACTGTAGGTAGGGTAGGGTTGAGGTAGGGCTGAAGGGTTGAACCTTTCCACAACACCCCTCCATACATACTCCCCAAGTGCTGTACCGAGTTACTCCAGAGGATCTATCATATCCATCTGCAAACGGCCATGCAAGCTTCTTTGGTGGTGGAACAAGACCAAACTCAAAAACAATCTCATCAACAAATTCCTTCCATCACTCACCTCAACCTTACCTAAAATTCACAAGAAGGGAAACAGACTCTTACTTTCCCACCCAGACTTACTGTAAGAAAGCAATCCAAACGCCACAAGCACCGGAACTTCTACCTCTAACGCGGAGAATCACCTGTATCCTTTCGACGTCACACTTCTCGCTTGCATAGATGACCAAGCTGGAGGCAAGGAAGGGCACCCGCACCGAAAGCTGTGCTGCGTTCTGTAGGAGATGAGTGTCTGAAGTGATTCTACCTAGTACGGGGAATGGTACCAGCATCTCAACTTCTTAAGTGGTACGCAGATGTTTTGTTCCTATCCACCATGAGATTCTTCTCTGAAGACTAGATTCGCTGTTCAGGATATGGATTCGGTCCTATATACTTCTAAGAAAGAAACAAACGACAGACAAATAAAGACAAGGTTATGTGCGTACAATCATATTCATTCATTTCATTTTTTTGGTCTTAACTCGTGATGCATGATACATTCAGATCTCTATGCTTTTGCTCGCTCACAAGACAAGCATCTATTTTTTTTGTTCTCAATCCATTTGTTTTTCTACGCTTATAAAAAGACCTCAAGGTTGATCTCCAGCGTGCTTACAGGGTACCTAGGTGGCTCGTGTTAGCTGTAAGAACGAAAGAGACTGACTGGTGGAATATGGTACGTACCTCAATTCAAACTTCTCCAAAACTGTTGGATGCAAAATACCAAACTCTCCAATACGAACCTGCTTACCACCAACTCTCAAATAAATAGCGGCTGCGTGACCCTGGAAGAAGGTTTCCTCGTCTATCTCCTCGATCCAATATCCATCCACCTTTTGATGATCTTGTCGGACTTCGTAATCTAATCCCTTCTTATCCTCAAGACCTTCTTCGTGTGTGAGAAAGGCAGTCTTGAGCATAAGCAAAACACGATCAAGAAGACCATGGACAACCTCGAAACCAGAGGTTTTACCGTACCAAGCTGCTGCAAAGTGACGCTCGTTGCGGGACTTTCGCTCTAGGGAGACATCTTTGAATGCGACATCTGAGACTTCGAAAACCTTGATAGGGACAGAGTGTTTCTTGTTCTCACGGATTGTCTTGAGGAGACCTGGAAGGAGGGAAGTGCGGACGATTTGGTACTCGGCTGTTTTGGGGTTGGCAAGACGCACTGCGGTGGAACCATCATCTTTTCGATTCAACCATGCGAAGTTCTCGTCATGCGAGCAAAGAATAAGAGGCATAACTTCACTCCAGCCAGCCATGGCAGCTTCCATACGAACAATGTCTCCGAGCTTGTTGACCATGAGAGGTTGTGCAATTGTGGAAGATTTATTGGGTGAGGTTCGGGGAAGATTATTGAAACCATACGCAATGGCAACATCCTCCATAATATCGCATTGGTGAAGAACATCGGCGCGAGATGGGGGTATGGAAACATCAAGGATGTTTTTCGAGGAAGAAGAGGGGGTAGCAGTGAGACACATCTTTTTTAAAAGTTCGCAGATTCTTTCAGGTGTTTCCGAAAGTCCACAACAGTTGTTGACGTAATCGACCTCTGCTTGGGCTACTCTTGGACTGATATCTGGTGTTTGCCTGGTCTCGCCATTGTGTTCTGAAATGATCTTTACCGGTTCGATGGTGAAGGGCTCGGCACAGTATTGAGAGAACATGGCAACAATAATGTTGTTAACGATCTCCAACTTGGTTCGATCCGTTCCAGTCATTTCAATGAAAACATTAGTGGTATTCAGGGAGATTTTGGAGTGATCGCCGTTGATGATTGGAGGCATCGAGCAAACTATCCGCTGGGAATCGTAGATCACTGGATATACTGGCTTGTCGCGAATGATGTGTAAGAACTTGGCCAAGTGCTTGTCATTCTCGTAGTGCGCCATCATTTCCTCGCCATTCATTTCTTTTTTCTGATTGAGAGGGGTGAAGACAATGTCCTTGGGAGGTAATGCCTCGTATGTGAACGGTCCTTTAATTGTGTCCAAATCATGGGTCCCGATAGCCACCAGTGTTCGATTTCTTGCCAAATTCTGGTGGAGTTTGTCTTGTAAAGAGATGAAGGAATCATAGCTCTCTTGCGTGAACTTGACATTGCGCAAAATGGACCCAGACACATATGGGCGGACCTTCAGCGTATCGGGATGCACGGTAATAATCTCTAGCTCTCCGCTCTTGGGTGTGACCAGTCGGTAATTTGGCATAGGGGTCTTCTCTCGGAAAATGTTCAGCATCAAAGCTATTCCCTCGAAGCAAAGCATATCATATCTGTTGGCGGGGATCTCAATTTTGAGTTGCGGGGCTTCTTGCTTGCCATTGACGATTGGGCGTTCGCTATTCGAAGTATCCTCGTCCAATTCGATTCCGAACTCGAAGCATAGCGTCTCAAACTCGTCGGTGGTATATCTCGAGTATATGTCAGTACATTGTTTTGGCGGGGTAGCGCTTGGGGGAGGGGGAAATACTCTTGCCCCAGAGCTTTGTAGAGCTCAGCCTTGTCGACGCTAATGGTAGGCATATTTGCGGTTGACTGTGGGCCACCCACCAATTGTTGCTAGTTTTGAAGGGGGTATCGAGTGCAGGATCGTCTCTTCTCTAGGTGTTGTGGAGAGTTGTCGCAACCAGGTCCCCTAGAGTCATAAAATGACTCCCGCTGTATCCCCGTCCTCAAAATTAATGGCTGCCCATGCCCACCACTCCCATGCCCACGCTGCACTTTGGGTCTGTGCACTCAACCCTATCTCTCATTTGGGAACATTCAAGTCAAGGCCGGTGAAGAACATTGAATAGCCCTTGATCAACCCCCCCGCCAACCACTGCCACGGCCACTTCTACCAAAACACCACCACTGATCCCATCATCGTCTCTTCCACGCCTCCACTCGCCTTTCCAGCTTGTAGCTCAGGTACGTGCAATGCCATATGAGGTTTCCCCCATCGAAGAGCTGCCCTCAAAATAGCTCCGTCTCCGTCATATAATGCCAGGAAGGCCCCCCGCTATACCACATCTACAGCTTGCAAGGGCACTGGCATGGGCCTTTCTACGCACATCTCACTAACATTACGGGCCTTTAGATACCCTGGCATACGCCGTGTAGTGCCATCTCAACGCTTCGTATCGCTGCTGAGCTTCAACGGCGCCCTCAAAATACAGAACTAACACGCGATCGATATTGCCAAAGCCCCAGGTAAACAGACTAGCTCTGGGCCTCATTGAATCTCCTCACCAGACCAACCCATCACAAGCTCCTCCTTCGCATCCTTCGACATGGCGGATGGCCCTGATAAGACCGACGAGCTCTACCCTATTGCCGTTCTCATCGATGAGTTAAAGGTGCGGATCTTGCTGTCCATCAGGGGAACTTTTGGACGGGCCTATACTTACGGCTATTCTAGCATGACGATGTTCTTCTCCGACTAAATGCCATACATCGTCTCTCAACAATCGCACTCGCGCTGGGAGCGGAGCGCACACGGGATGAATTGATTCCTTTCCTGGACGGTATGTTGGAAACATAAGACAAGACCTGCTGGAGTTTCATGAGCTTATTATTTTGCGCAGAATCGGTCGAGGATGAGGATGAGGTCCTGACTGCCTTGAGTGAGGAACTCGGGGGCTTTGTTGAATACGTTGGTGGGCCAGAATGGGGTCATGTCTTGCTTTCACCACTCGAGAACCTCGCGGCAATCGAGGAACCCTTGGTGCGAGAAAAGGTATGTTTGGATGGAGTGCAACAGTGTCATCTACTGACAGATTCAGGCGGTTGAATCTCTAAACAAAATCTGCGAGGAGCTCTCATCTCAGCAAGTCGAAGAATATTTTATCCCCCTGACCATCCGTCTTTCGAAAGCCGACTGGTTTACATCAAAGATCTCAGCAACTGGTCTCTATAATGTCCCATACAAAAAGGCGTCGCCTCCAATGCAGGAGCAACTTAGGCACCAATTTGGCCTCCTTGTGCACGATGAGACCCCGATGGTTCGAAGACAAGCGGCAAACAATCTCGCGAAATTCGTAAAGGAAATGCCAGCTACAATTGTGGTGGAAGAAATGATACCCCTTTTTCAACATCTTGCCGGTGATGACCAGGATAGCGTACGACTTTTGACAGTTGAGATATTGATCGCGATTGCGGAGGTCGTACCAAAGGAACAGCAATCGAGTCATGGTGTTCTTCTCACAGCCTTAAGGAGTTTAATTGAGGACAAGAGTTGGAGAGTCAGATATATGGTTGCCGACAGATTTGAAAAGGTTGGTCATTTTTGGGCGAACTCAACCAAGGTTGCTAATACATGACACAGATTGCCAAGGCTGTAGATGATGAAGTCGTTACTAGAGATCTTGTCCCTGCCTTTGTGAAGTTACTCAAAGACAGCGAAGCCGAAGTTCGAACAGCCATTGCTGGCCAGATTCCCGGATTTTGCAAACTGGTTGATCGTACTACTCTTCTAAACGACATCATGACAACCGTGGAGGATTTGGTTTCTGATACATCTCAACATGTTCGCGCCGCCCTCGGAACTCAAATCAGTGGCCTTGCCCCTATTCTTGGTAAACAGGAGTATGTCGTCTAGTGCTCGCTTATTTGTACTTAACTAATAGCTCTAGGACCATCGACCATTTACTTCCCATGTTCTTGCAGATGCTAAAAGATGAATTTCCTGACGTCCGTCTTCATATCATCTCAAAATTGGAGTTGGTCAATCAAGGTTGGTAATTTCTTACTTTCTATAACATAATTCACTAACAATTATAGTCATTGGCATTGAGCTCCTCTCGCAATCTCTCCTTCCTGCAATCGTTCAACTTGCTGAAGACAAACAATGGCGAGTAAGATTAGCCATCATTGAGTATATTCCATTGTTGGCTGCTCAACTGGGCGTAAAATTCTTCGACGAAAAGTTAGCCGCTCTCTGCATGGGCTGGTTGGGTGACACAGTCTTTTCTATCCGAGAAGCAGCAACACACAATCTCAAGAAGTTGACTGAAGTATTCGGAGTTGAATGGGCCAATGAAGCAATCATTCCTAAAGTGATGGCTATGGGCCAACATCCAAACTATCTGTACAGAATGACAACCTGCTTCGCAATTACGGTAAGACTTGTTTGAATGTGTTATTTTTAAATTTGCTGACTGAGATCCCAGACACTTGCTCCAGTGGTCAGTCTTGATGTGGTGGCCAAGTCCATCCTTCCTATGATGGATAAACTTGTCGTTGATGACATTCCAAATATCCGTTTCAACGTTGCCAAGTCATACTCTGAGTTAATCTCTGTGTTGAAGAGACTACCCGATGAGGGCACAGTTTATTCATTGGAAAAATCAGGAGATGCCACTCCACCATCAGCTCGCGGACAGGTCTTGATTCAGGAGAGAATATTACCCAACTTGGAGAAGTTGCAGAAGGATGACGATGTTGATGTTCGATTCTTCGCTACGACGGCCGCTCAATCAATTGCTGGAGAGCCAATGAATACGTCGCCGTAGGTAAATATTGTTCTGGATGAGATGAACAAAAACAAAAATATTTTCTTCAGGCTTTAGGTTATACAAATACCACGAGCCCCTTGACCTTTGTTTGTTCTAGAAAGGAGCAGAAGAATACCAGCATTGTCTCATATTTATTTAATTGGTGATACAGCTTAGCGTGCCTGTGTATAATGAATGCGAGATTCTTCCTTGCTTCTACTTTTTCCTTAATGCAGCTCTTTATGACCATCACAGTTTTCTGATCGAAAGGCGAATGTCGCCTACTAACACGCCTTGCTGTGTACGGTTTTATGTGACGTTATGAGTTATGAAAATAGACCCTCGGTGGAAGAGAGGTGGTAGGGGCTCATATTCTTTGGATTCGTGTAAAAACTGTTAGGCAATTTCTTGAATCTAGAATCATAAACCCCGATGGCTGATCTCCAGTGAAGCGTGGAATAAATGAACTGAAATGCTTTTCGTAGAAGTGTGAGATAAGATGTCTAAAGCTATGGGGGGGGGGTATTTGAGGAGTTCATTTTTGGGGGTGGCAAGGGCGGGAGGTGGTAAGAGATATATATGTCTTGAGGAAGCGGCTTTTTTTGATGGTTTGTTGATAGCGTAGTGTAAGTTGGGAGGAGATATTCTTGTTTGAATGTGCTATCTATATCCCAGTAGCCTATGCTCTTTCCTATGAGAGCTTATACTCCTTCCTTATTTATCTACTTCTCGATACTAACGTAAATACATAAATAACAAAAATGCAACAGAACAACAGAACTCATCGATCCTCCTACATTTCTTACATACATATAAAGTAATAAACTCGTCGACTTAGACTTACTAACACCCAGACCCAGATATCCCCCACACTTACCTATCTAGCTACCAGAAGACTACGTATCCTAGCGATTCCAACTCCCTACATTACGAAAGCGTAATCATAATCCAAAAAAGAACTTCGCGGTCAATTTTGTCCCGTTTCACGATTCGCTGTGTAATACGATAGGATGGTGTTTCTCACACATTTTTAATATTGATTTATTATTGAAAAAGGGAATGGGTTAGAGGGGTTGCTTGTTGCGTAGCGCTGGGTTGATGGGAAGTACAGTATCTGTGTAGGATTAGCTTGAGAATCGATACAGGACTTGGGGATTCTGAAGCCCTTGGGATAAGGGAGGAAGGAGGTGGTAAGAGGAAGGAAGGTTAAGTCATTAATTACAGTAGGAGGGTATTTTGGTTTTAGTCTTAGTAATGTAGGATAGGATGGGTGAGATGTTAAGGACATGATTGTATCGATATATATTTGTTTTTAATTACTGTTTTGGGTGGTATAGTAGGCGGTTGGTTGAGATGAGATGAGATGAGAGGAGTTGAGATTATGGGAATGGTGGTGGGTGGTGGGTGGTGGTGGGTATATATATGCTTCAGGCTACTAAGGTAGGTATTTTGTCATATACTGTGGCATGGATTTGACTAAGTCCGACGGCTTTTTATAATATTAAAAGATGCTCTTCTGTGATGAAAGAGCAGGATGGAATTTGATGGTTGTCTTGATATGGTACCATGGTAAAAACTGTATGTAGAATAGAAACAGTAAGACTTTTGAGAGGCTTCTACTATTGTTGATTATAGAGCTACTGTAGCTGGCTGATTCCAGAGGCTGTTAACTAAGTAACAACTATATTTGAGAGAAGTTCATGGGTGTTAGGTAGGAATGTAATCTTATAAAGGGTATAGATTAGATATAGACGAAGAGCCTATCTAGTATAACCACTTAGGTTTAGAAGAGTAAGTCAGTAATATATAAGGAAAATAATTCTTTGCCTATTATCGCCAACTCTTTTAGCAGTTCAATAAGAAGTTAATTTCTTTGTTCCTTTAAGTCTCGAGTTATATTATTAAAGAGGTACTCGGGTAGGTTTCATGTGAGGGCGCAGGCCCCAGCATAGGCTACTTTTACACCAAAACTCATAGAAACCAACTTCAATAAATTTTACTCACGACTCTCAAGTACTACTAACGTTCACAGCAAATAATAATTCGAGTATTGCGCGTCGATACATCAACTTATATTGTTATACAACTCTTATTAGCCAAAGTTATTAGGTAGCAAAGTTAGCTAAGCGTAGAGTATATATATAAACAGGCGAAATTCGTATATAAATCTAACTACCTAAATTAGCCTAATACTCTAAGGCTAATTTTTATTATTATTATTATAGACTTAGTAGGAAGCTTTATAAGGTTCGAATTTATACACGTCTTTAATTATAGATAAATCTAACTAGGTGGGAAATAATTATATATTATAGAAAAGTAAGTAAAAGGGCTCTTTTTGGTGGGGTTTACGGCCCGCCGTAGGCCTGCGCCCTCACATGAAACCTTCCCGAGTAATAGAAGCTAGTGGTCAAATGGGACGAACTCTTCCAAAAGAGTAATCCTCTGATTTACGTTATCTTTCGAGATAGAGACTTTGTTAATGCTAAGGCACCAATAAACATCATTTGGATATAACGGAGGTTAAACCACCTTGAAAAAACTTGTCCTAAGTTGGTGTGTACTAGTTACATCCAACTACTGTACTCTACTGTGCTATTAAACTGCTACAGTAGTAAGAGCAACTAAATAATGGCATGCCAAGCACAGAACTCCCACTAGTCTTTCCCCCAAATCTAGTAGGATCAATAAACATACTCACGCACACCTCTAAAAAAGACAACCAACCAATAAAAACCACAGAACCTTACCTCAAGCAAGTCCCAGACACAAAAATCGTCCACCTATACAAATAACTTTCATGCAGCCTCTACATTACAGTACCGTTACCTCTGGGCACTCGCATCACAGCAAGCGCAAACCATCCTGTTTGCCTCAGGCGACACGCTTCACGATGTGCAACAAAAAAACCCCCGCAAGTTTGGCGGGGAAGCTAGGTACAGCCCAGGTACTGTACAGTATGTATAAACTCCTCAGGCTCCCAGGCCACGATATTATTTCTACAGTACGAGTACTACGCTACGCTGCGCTGCTAGATCATGGATGGCACTGCTGGACTGCAACCAAAGAAAAGGAAAGGAAAGAAAACCAGTAGTAGTCCTCGCCTAATATGCAATGCAACGCAAGACAACGTGATAACGCCCTTCCACTTCCGCATTTGCCAGAATACCGATATCTACACCCAAGACCAGACAAGCATCTTTCTATGTACGGTATGTACAGTACAAGTATGGACATCAGGAAATAACAGCAGGGATATAAGCCACGAGCGCTTTACTCGCTCCCTCCATACAATACTGCACCACATCGAATTTCTCATCCTTATTCGGTGAGAGCCGGGCGAGTTGATTGAGGTCACTGGTTCGAGGGAGGAAGAGAGCGGTGGGCATTCCTTTGCAGGCTTGGTGAATTTCTTGGACGGAGTAGGGGAGCATGGTGCTGAGATTGAAGATTTCGTCCGAGGTGTAGCCTGGGCCTCCCCATGGGGGGGAGGCAAAGATTACGGTGCTTGAGGTGTCGATTTGGGAGGTGGGTGAGGAGAGGTAGGCGAAGCAATCGGCGTTGACCCAGGTTATGCGATCGGCTACCTGGTAGATTGTTGCGTTGTGTTGGGCGCAGGCGAGAACGGAGGGGTTCTTCTCGATTGCTATGATGGTGTCCCAGTGTCCGGAGAGGGCGAATGCTATGGCGTTTCCACCGGCGCCGGCGAAGATGTCGATGACGATCTTCTTGGAGGGTGTGTATTGCTGGAGATCTTTGGCTACTTGACTGGAGGGAGGATGTTAGAGTAATATGTAATTAGGGGGTATAGAAAGACATACTTTGCAATAGGCTCTGGAGTGACACCAAACCACGCATCGTCCGTCATTTGAATACCATAATCATATGCGGACCAGATGCTATATCTCTGAGCCCAGTATCTATTTGTAGATTAGCCTTGATTCGCCAAAAGATATGTTGCCAACTTACTTTTGGATATCCCAAGGTACGTCTTGACGCCGTGTATAGTGGTGACATTCATCCGTGAGTGGAAATGGATTGGATGCTAGGTTGGCAGTTTCAAGTGAGTAGTCCTCAGCTATTTCAAACTCGGATTCAGCTTCGAGATTTTGCGCTCTCTTTCGTTTCCCGTTTTTCTTCGCCATTTCGAAGGCCTGATAGACTCTCTGAAGAGCCTTTTCAGGGATGATGGGTCTTGCGCTATTACTCTAGAGCTCTCCCTTATTTAGCAAAATAGAAGAGCAGCAACGTTTTGATTGCGATATTTACTTGGGTGATGAGATGCCCACGTAAACGGCTCCTCAGATAGGAGTTGTATCCTTCCAATTCCAAGTCGCGACGGAGCAGATGGAATAGTTGTTGACACAATCTCCCTTCCAACAAACCAACCAGTGGGGTCAAATCCCGACCTGTGTTCTTTTCAGATGAATCTCAAGCAAAGTTCACCATCAACTTGGTTGAAGCCGTTCTTCAAGCGAGTGGCTTGTGATGGATGTGTTTTGATATTGCCACTTTCTGATACTGTAAATCGGTTAGTAAAAAAACCCCAGGACCGGCAAGAACTCTATATCCCAACAAAAACATAAACCTACCGCATACATTACCAACAAAAAAGCATTCAAAACCTCTCACTTAAATATTCTCCTTCCCAACCTCGAAAGCTCGATGAAGCTACTGTATCAAAGCGTCCCAAAATTAACTCGTCCCACATAACGTAGGTAAAGCTCAGACCACCCAATCCCTGCAACAAGGCTGAAGCGACCAGATCGCTCTCACTATCAATATCACCAACTCTCAAGCTCTACAACCACACCACGAACAATTGAACACCCAAACCGAACTACCCAATCATGTTCAACGCTCTAAATCGCTTCATTTCGCGACTAGATTCCGATGCACCAACCCAGAACTCAACATTCGGGCACTTCGGCTTCCAAGTCCTCCGCAACAAAACAGCAGAACTACATATCGAGCCGTGGTTCGACTACATAATCGGGATCAATGGCCGTGTGATTGTATGTTTTCCCCCTCACAACAACATTTACATACGGAAAAGAAGGAGACTTATAAAAAACAGGATGATTCCGACCCCGCTCTCTTCGCCCAAGAAGTCCGCAACTGCGCCGGCAGCACCGTAACCCTCGGAATCTGGAGCGCAAAGGTACCCCCTCCTCTCCCCCTCCTTCTTCCCCCCTCCTTCTTCCTCCCTCCTTCTTCCTACCCATCCTAACCCNCCCTCGGAATCTGGAGCGCAAAGGTACCCCCTCCTCTCCCCCTCCTTCTTCCCCCCTCCTTCTTCCTCCCTCCTTCTTCCTACCCATCCTAACCCCTCCATCCAGGGCCAAAGATCCCGCACCCTCCAAATCCCCATCCCCGCCTCGCAGCCCACCCTCGGCCTAGCCCTACAATGGACCTCCCTCAGCGCCGCCGCAAACATCTGGCACATCCTCGACGTGCCCGCCAACTCGCCCGCCGACCTAGCCGGTCTCCTGCCTTACAGCGATTACATCCTCGGAACGCCCGAGGGGGTGCTACACGGGGAGGCAGGACTGGGGGTGTTGGTGGAGGACCATATCGGACGACCGTTACGGTTGTATGTATATAACAACGAATACAACGTCACGCGAGAAATCACCATTCATCCGAGTAGAGACTGGGGCGGAGAGGGGGCCTTGGGATGTGTCTTGGGATATGGAGCTTTACACAGATTACCAGCACCGTTGAGTGAACCGCTTGCTGCGCCTGGCGAGACGCTTTTCGATACGGAAAATGCGCGGTTTTCGAATGAGGAGAATAGACCGTTGACTGGGGCGCCGGAGAGCCAGTTCTTCGTGCCTGCTGCTGCTAATGAACCAGGGGAGTTCTTGGTACCGGCGCAATTGGCTCCGCCGCCGACTGCTAGGACGGTTCCGACGAGGAAAAAGGATAGGAAACATGCGCATGGTCAGACGGCGGGGAAGAGTGCTTTGGATGATTATTTTATGGAGGGGGAAACGAAGAGTAGGGAATTGGATCATGCGCCTAGTCGGAAGAGTACACCTGCTTCTCCTCCACCTAAAGCAGGAGGGCCTCCAAAAGCTGAAGCTCCACCAGAGGGTCCGCCTCCCGCAGAGAGTGTTGATGGAAGTGTAGACTAATGACGAATGTATTCCAGTTGGAATGCTTGTATTTCATAGGCCCGTAGACAAAGTCACGTAGCTACTTCTCGCAGTCCAGACCCAGTCTTGCTTTCAGTGACTTTTTTCTTATTCCTACAAACATCCGTCCAAGCGAAAACACCCTCCAATCCAGCCAAATTCCAAGCCCAAAGATTTCGTATACACATGACGTCTCAGTTAATGAAGTTAACACAGAAGAAGTGTAGAATCAAGCTTCCGAAAACGTAATCCGCGAAAGCCCTGTATACCAATTAGCTCCTCTTCCCCCCAAACATACCATCTGACATCGAAGAACATGGTGTATATCCATACCTCTCTGGAGAAACCGCGCTGAATTCCGCTTTATTCTCGACATTCGTTTGTATCCGTAGAGAAGCTATGTAATAAAATCCAAGAATTAGCCATGTTGTCCTTATCCAGCACTACCATAAAGTACCATAGGAAAGAAAGGGATTATAAGGAGAGATATAGACATACCAGTTAAAACAAACTGCCCAACCGTAGCCGAGAACCCCGAAAGAAAAGCATTGAAAGGCTACACACACAAGTATTAGCATCCCTCTTCCCCATTTTTCCCCTCCTCATTTTCTCTCTTCCCCCCAAAAAACTTCCCAGGATATAGGTAATACATACATAATTCCCAACCACAACACAATACACAAACTGCAACACCCCAACCACCACCAAAAAACTCATAAACACATCAATCAACTTTGTTCTTTGCGGGGTGGTATCGATGTATTTCTCCCAGATACCCACGGCGATCTGGGATGGTGATTGGTGCTGCTGCTTTGAGGACGAGGATTTGGATGAGGAGGAGGGGGAGGAGGATGTTTGGGCGGGTGTGGAGATTATTGTTTGGGAGGTGGTGGTTGTGGTTGAGGAGGAGGACGAGTTGCGTTTGGGTGCCATGGTTTTTTGGTTGATTGGGGGGAAATGGGAGGAGGGAGGTGGATTGGATTGAGTTGGTGAGGGTTGTGTGAGTTTGGAGTGTCGAGTTGGTTGGTGATGGAGCTTGGTTGGTGTTTGCTTATGCTTTGTGAGGCCACGATGCTGGAGAGGTTGCAGGGGTGGGTTCAAGTACCTGGCCTGGTGTATGCCAAGAAGGGGTTGTGGCGTAATGTGGCTGGTACCCGAGTAGTAAGGTAGTTCTACTATTTCGTCACTTCTGTACCTGCAAAGTATCCTAATACCACCATGCCTTCCGTAATAAAATATCCAAAGGATCCTTGTATAAACAAGAGTTCTTTAAGGGTAAAGGAGAACGGATCCTTTGGGGAAGGAATAAAAGCAATTCCATACTTAAGAAAAAGAAAAGGTCCCGTCTTGGTTTAATAGGTAGGCAGGTACCTAAAGCCTCTCTCTAGGTAACTTTCAAGTAACCACTTGCAAAGGAAAGATCAAGTTACCTCACATCATCCCTTCTATTAGTATACCAAGTAAACCATACATCTACCTAACAACCATCCCATATCTCACATCTTATACAAACCCCTAACTCCCAACTCCCAACTCTCAACTTATTAAAATTTATAAAGAAATTGACATACATATAAACACACGTTTCACATCCGGTATTATATTAAGAAATGAGTAGGTACTGTAGGCAAGTAAGTAAGTAAGCACCTATCCTATCCTCTTGCTGCCCAACATCATACTTACTCCCTCCTTTGAGTCCTTTCCTCTACTCTACCTATCAAAAAGATCCTACGAGGTAAAGTAAAGCAAAGTAAACTTCAATAATAATAATAATTTTTTTATTTTTCCATTTTTTCCCTAACTAGATCTTCGCTATACTGGAGTAGTAGAGTAGGTAAGGTACCCACTCGAACTACCAACCACCAATAACCAATAACCTCTCGCTCAGCTCAACTCATCATCAGAAAGCAAGCCAGCATTGTTCCACCCCTCCCCCAACCCAACGATTCACAAAAAGCCATGTGAATGAAATCTTGGCCCAAATATTTTCCCGTCCGTCCGTTCGTCCTGAACCTTCTCACTCTAATACTGGAAGTGGGAAACCCGAAGATTCCAATGCTATATCAAGGATATAGACATCTTTCCTCAGCGCCCCATATCGTACCTTCTCAATTGCCAATGCAAAATGCAAAACGCAAATGCCAATACAGATCAAGAGTATTCACCCTTCCTCCCATCCCCTAACGCCAATTGATCATTTTCGATCATTGCAAAATACTCCGCAAAACTCCAAATCTAGCCGAGCCCAACAGAGCCCAGTCCCTTCCCAAAAACGCCAAACAAATCCAAATATCGCTCCAATTCCCTCCCAATCATTTATCGTCATCAGTCGCTGTATCGTCGTCCACGACCTCAATATCTTCCTCTTCTTCTTCACCCGATTCATCATCACTATCCTCTTCTACGTCCAATCCGGGGATAGCCTGCCATTCGACATAATCATCATCAACCCAGACTCTGCTTTTGGGCAGATAGTAAGGGTCGAATGGAAAATGTGTCTCCAATTGATGGTAACTGTCATTACTCGAGCCTCCAACATCTCGAAGCGCACCACTACCAACACCAAGAGCAAATTGACTGAGTCGAATTCGCTTGTTGGCCTCCAAAAGTGGAAAGACATACATGAATTTAAGGTGCAGGGCGATCCTGGCAAATTCGTCGACAATATTCGGAGAGCAGACCTTGAGGGGGTTGAGCTTCGAGTAGATAACGTTGTGAAGGGTATTTTTGACTCCCGGTATCCACTCTAAGTTCTCGTTGAGAAATGAATCAACATCATCCTCGTCTGTCTCGTTGACCAGTAGATCTCGCCATCTGAAACAGAATATGTACAAAAGAGCTTGCGTCATAGCGTAGAAAGTACCGTACCGTCGAAGATCAGGACCGCGACAAGTGAGCTCATTCTCGATTCGAGTAATCTCTAGATTGTTGCCAATAAGTTCAAATACTGTCCGTACAACGTGTCCAGCTACTTGTTTGCCCCGAGAGACAAAACTGGCAAGATAAGAAGCCGCAGAATTTCGGAGGACCGCTGGTCTACTCGACTCGAATGTTAATTGAACACAAGTACCACAGAATTGGTCGACAAGATGATCTCCGCGTTGTGCAAAGTGAAAAAGAAGAAACTGTGTGTGGCGAGATCGATAGGTCGGTAGGATGATATTGGCAAAATGCGTCAGTAACATCTCAAACGTGGAGATTGCTTCGTGACTGTGCGTATCCGTAAAATAAGGGCTATACATGGTGAAAAGTATGTCGAGCATAGCATCCATTTTTTCGACCTGGGACTGAGCTTGCTGGATTTTTCTCGAATCGCTTTCGAGATCGTCATCGTCATCGCTGGTAAGAGAGTCCTCATCACTATCGGTGCCATCGTCCCCAGTTTCGTTGGTGCCTTTTCCACTCATTGTAATAGCTTTCATAACTGCCGTAGCAATTTCGTCCTCGTCCTCTAATCGCAATTGCATTTTTACATCAATATTGACAATTTTCTCCGTGACTAGAGCAAAGATATCAGACTTCAACTCTGGTGCGTATTCCATCAAGCGAAAAAGATTGCGAACAAAATGGACGTGAAGACTTTTCGAATCTTCGGGGTCGGGGAATCTAATGGAAAGGATTGGAGAGATGATTCCACTGGCAGATGGGATAAGATGGAGGAGGTATTTGAGTGCGCCATGAACTCTCGATGCCATTTCGTCGCGTTTTACGTCCGGATGACCAGGAAGACGGCCGCTCGAAAATCGGACTGTAAAGATCAGAAATGCTCATTAAGATGTGCCCATATACAGGATATACTTACTTCCAGCGAAGTATCCGACCAGCATTTCGAGGACTTTTCCCACATACGCACCCTGTGCACTAGCCAAACTACCGAGAAATTTGATGTATGACTTGATAAAGGCCTCATCTCTACCCATCCATTCACAATGTAGTATATCCGTGACCAGCGTTGAGCAAGACTTATCCAGATGCGACGCATAACCGGTGAGCGCAATGACATATGACCTAATCTCCAGCCGCTGCTCTACCTCATCCTCATCCTCCTGCTCATCCTCATCCTCGTCATCATTCTCCTGTCGACGGGAAAACACTGCTCGGAGTATAGTATAGCCTTCGTTGTCGCCCTTCGCATAACTCTCAAGTGCCCGACGGACCTCTGTGCGTATCTTGTCTAGGCTTCGCCCTTTGGCGGAATACTCGACAATCTCGCGTTTCTCGACGTCGGGGTTAAAGGTAACTCGAGGCTTCTTAGGAGGATTCGAATCGGCGGCAATTTCATCGTCGAAATCGATGTCCTCGATCTTGCGGCGCTTTCCTGTGGTTGTTGGTCGGATGAGTGGTTTGGGGGATTTCGAGGCTGTGGCGGGGGCAGGCGCCCGAATTGAAGACAACAGAGAAACCATAATGAGATGCGACTTATCGCTAGCTCAAAAGGAATCAACTGCTATCATAGGTCCAAAGTTTTCAACCAAATATCCGTATCCGGCGAATGAATTTGGCGTTGCGAAGTTATATTGTAATAATTGTCGGTTGCTCTCGTGAGCCTCTACAAAAATAGTTTGGAAAAATTGGCCAAGATGGCGGACTTCGCGTGGAGACCATCACGTGGTGCGCTCTACCCCACACAAACCTAGGGGCCAAAGCGAAACTCAATTCACTATCAATGACATAGTCCAAATTTCTGAAACAGTATAAAGAATCAGAGCCTATTTCAACTTCGTAACGAGAGCAGTATCTCTTAATTAATCTAAACTCCTTGTACAATTATAAAGTAGAAACAAGACTACTTTATCAGCAAACAGAAATGTCATCTAATGACCAGTGCAAACGACCCAAATGAAGCAAACAAAACTACTACCATGAACTGCTAATCGCCAAGAAAGAAAAGATTCAAAAAAAATCCTAATATTATTACAGAGGACTGTTTATCCTACAACTGTTTTTAAGGCTCCCATGATGATCCCAGATCCAGAGTACTCCTTGAGCAATATGAGATATCGCGCAGCAAAAAGAAATTGTAGGAGAAAAAGTCTAGAGAACAAAAGACACCCTCCATCTGTGCTTTTTGACCCTGTGATGTTCTTCATGTACAACCCATCAAGTATCGCAATCCCTAAATCCTTCCTTCCATTCATTCCCCCACATTCCCATCCATTCTGGTATCATTGCCAGGGTAATCAAATACAGCCAAAGAAAAATCAAGTCAGTTCCCATTATCCATCCCCGTTGATGTCACAATCACCGTAACACCACCCATTTGCGCCGGGCCTAGGTTCGCTCATAATCGATACCGTAAGCTTTTCAATAACCATCTCCACCAGTTGCACCGTTGTGACCACTTGGAACTTGACCGCCATACAAACTTCCGTGAAAAGCGCCAGCATCGTGTTCGCCAGCTTCTGGTTGTTGTTGACCTCCGAGAATGTTGTTGTTACCCTCAGCGCCGCCAGTAAAGGTGGTTGATGAGGTCGCATTTGCGGCCCCGCCTGATGCGCCAGCGGCTCCATAGCCTTGGCTGCCGGGTCGATTCTCGCCTCTGGTCGATTGTGTCTATTTGCATTGGTCAGCTCTGATTCGCTATCAAGATGCGACGAGAACCTCATGATTTCAACGTCAGACAAATACTAACTTCTCGATACTTGGACAAGTAAATCTTTAAGGCTTCAGCGTAATTTTCGAAACCTAATGAGGTCATCGCAAACAAAATATCTTCGCCATTGACGGTCTTGCGCTTCTCTTGGTGACACTTTTCGGATGCTATTACAAGACTTGTTAGGCAAACCGCGTGTCTTGCACTTATTTTTTGATATGAGACATACCTTCGCTTGTGATGAATGAGATGAATTCGCTGACACATTCTTGCATGCACTCCTTTGCCTCCTTTGCAATCTTTGCATTGTCTGGCAGGGCGGTCTTCATAATTCGAGCGACTGGAGCAAAGTTACGAATGTTAGCATCTGGATGACCATGTTTACCACCACCTCCTCGAGGACCTCTTGGGGAGGAGGGGGACTGGGATGGCGAGGAAGGTTCGTGGGACATGATAGGAGGTGTAACGGCAGTGACACAACAAGATCTCCAGCGTTTGCGCCGGGTATTCAGTGACTGGCCGACGAGGTGTATGACATGCGCGTGTAAGGTAAAGGTCAGGTACGGAGGAGAAGCGATGCCACTCAAGAGCTTCACCAACGCGGAGAATAATGCTGGGCGCAAATCAGAGAGAGGGGATATTCACTGACCATTTGCTATTGGAAGCCACCGATCTTGTTCCTTAACTTCAAACTCATAACCAAGCCCAGAGGCATGTGGGTCGCTTGGGTCATTCATTTGATCGTTATCGGGAGATGCCACAGCATCCTCCTTCGGGGGACTTCCTGAGTCTGCAGACATCTCGACTATTTATTACTCGGGAAGATGCAGAGGTCGATGGTGGCTTTCTGGAAATTCCTTGGACGACACGTCGACACGCAGTGATGCAAAGTGGAGCGAAGATCCTCCTGAGCAAACGCCTTCTTTTTCGTCGACGCACCTCCAAATGAGGACGGGTTCCGGGGGTGGGTTGAGGTGGGAGGTGAGAGTGAAGGGTGAAGGGGGGTGGGAGGAGCAAAAGTGAGGCTAATGCAGGATTACCAGTTGAGTTTTCTGTATGGGTAGTCTAAATTTCTATTTTATTTTAAGACTCGACGGATCCCGGGAAGGTCGTCAGAGGTGGATTGGGTACCTAGGTATGTATGGACGGGTATGGTGAGGTGTGTGGGTGAGGTGAGGTGGGCTGGCTTTGCTTGGGGGAGAGGGACTGAATGCGGTAGAGTTTTGGTGGTGTACTTTAGACGGCTGGTTCGCTTGGTGGGGGGGAGTGGATGAGTGAGTGGGTGAGTGGGCGTGGCAGTGGCAATGGCAGTGGCAGTACTCGCTAGTACTCGTCGCTACGACTGTTAGCTACCACGGGCAGTTTCGAGTCTGAAGCAGACGTAGGCGTACGTACGCGCAGGAGGGCAAGGCAAGCAGGCACTGACTGGCACTCTAAAGGTGAGGATATTAGCGATATGCCGCTATGCGCGAATCATCGAGGGAAGAGCAGTGGCAGGGCTGTTGACCAACCTACGGGCTCTGGGAGTACAGCTAGCACGCAGTACACGACTACACGTCGCTACGTACGGTGGAAGGCAGAGAATGCTCGGGGCAGACGATCTCTGCTGCCGGAGGTTATTTAGCTACAGCAAGGCCAGGCAGGATAAAGTCTGGGGCTGATGTGCGATATGCGATATGCGTACTGGTGGAGGGCCTCTGGAGGATGCTGGTATCTGTATCCTGTACGAGTATGCCGGCACGCTGGATGTACGGTGCTGCCGTAGCTTAGCTGTAGCTGTAGCTGTACTGTAGCTGTAGGTCGGCTGTAGGTCTGACGCGCGATGCAGCCTCTCTCTGAATGGTGAAGTCAATTGAGCGTTGCCGGTGCGGGTGCGGTTCGCTGTGCTGCGCTGCGCTGCGGAGAATTCGATTCACGGTGGGTGTTTTTCGGTCTTCACTTTCGAGCAAGAATGGAGCAACTTGTTTGGTGCTTCAGCTTCGATGTGGGGGAAGGTCGTAACGACGCGATCACTTTTAGGTTGGCAGGAACAAGGAAGTGCGAGTGCCAGTGCAGTGTCAGTGCCGGGCTAGCGGTGAAAGCTGGAGCTTCTCTAACAAGTCCGTGGGTTGGGAGGGGAAGGGAAGCGATGTTGACAAGGGCAGAACATCAACATCAACACCACAACTACAATTCCTCAGGGCGGACCATTTACTACTACTACCATAACAAGAACATGGTAAAATAAATACGGCCTCTGCCGCCTCAGATTTGCCCATCCCTACAATCATCAACTTTGCACGATCGCACACTCTCGGAGAGGCAGTTCTATCCATAGCCAATGGCCATTCTTCCGCTACGCGCCAATAGCGAAAATGATGCTCAAAACGGCCGCAACTCGGTCTACTGTTGGTGGAAGCCAGAAAAGGCACCACGTAGCCTACCAATCACAAGATGAGTGTGGGTGGAAGTCAGCCATCGTCAGCCTGTCAGCGTTCATTCATCCGGAAGAAATGGGAAAAGCGGTACACGCAGGAGCTGATCCAACCAACGGCCAGGGCAAGACAAGATATGAGGCGGTATGAGTACCTACAGAGAACCTTCTTTATCCTTACCCCTCTGAGATCTGTGACGGCGCCCTTCCACATACAACTTCCTCTAGAAGGATGGAAACTCAACCTTGGCCGACCTTCGCAGCAGAATTACATACATTACTGCCTAATACACTCACACGACGAACTTTCCTTCCTTTTTGCTGCATCAGCTTTTCCCGCACTTTGCCTTGCGAGAGATGAGTTGGCAGTTCCATGGTGGTGGCATGGTTGACGTGATGCCATTCCTGAACCGCCAAAAGTCAATTCAAAGCCGGTGGAAAGTTTCAGGCCTGGAACGCTGCCCCTTTTATCAAGTGACTGGTCGCATTTGACTTTCTCCTGGAATCTTCCATCGTCTCTTCTATCATCCCAAGAGCTCGAGTCTTCGAGTCGGCACACCAATCACCAAAAATTGTAGTTTCCAGCAGCTTGTTCTCACCCCCACCACACATCTGCATATGCAGGGTTGCCGTACGCCTAACAAAGAGTGGCCAACACATCGCCCTCCAAATGCGAACTGAGTCTGAAAGCAAGGGCTCAGGGCCCTCCTGGATCACAGCCTTTCGTGATAGGGCATCATTACATGAGTCCAGGCTTCCTGTTGGGCACCGAAACGCAGCATCCGCTTTGAAGGGGGGGTACATCGAGCCTTACATTTGCGGACAGTGCCTTGCTGTACAACGCATCATTTTCCGGGATACTGGATATCATATGATGGAAATGTGAGTAAATGTGACGTCGTACAAAACTCGTGATATAAAATGATGCCTAGAAATACCTAAGGTAAGGCACTCGAGACGTTGCGTAACCTGCCCTCGCAGCAACATTGTATTCACATATTTGGGCAGAAAGATTGATAATGCTGTGTCCGGCTGTCACCTCAGACTTCCCCGGTCGGAAACTTGGTATGGAATAGATTGTTTTTGCATATCAGCAATCTCTTGAATTTAGACCGCTCTGTTGCTCCAAATTCCAGACTTTCCAGTCTGCCATGACCCATTGACGTGATGCCGAGCTTCGATATTTGCAAGCCTTGCTGATGTTGTAGCGGTGACTTGTCCACATGCAAGGACCTTTTTCGACCTGCATGTTACCTCAGCCCTAGCCTAGACTGTAATGTTCTCCCTTCTTGATACCGACCCCGTGATCCAAGTCTACTGCTGGGCAACGACTTGAATATTGTTCTTTTTCTGCAAGCAAGTCATTAGCACTGAGCATAGTGGGGCCTCCTACCATCGCTTGAGTCTCATCCCGCGAGCAAACAATACCAAAGTCCCCTCTCGCAAACAAAGCAAGAACCAGAACCAGAAACCAGAGACCAGAAACACACAGTACATGAAACATACCTTCCAATTCTCCATCTCCACATTCTTACTTCTGTAACTCTTCATCAACTCCTCCAGCACCTTCTTTAACCCCTCGCTATTGGTCTGCAGGGCCGGGATGACATCCTTCACAGTTCTCTCCACCAAGACCCCATTAATCATGCGAAAGCATTTCCTCTCTTCCGGCAGCGGAGTTAGAGTCTCCAAGACCAATCTGTACGTATCCCAAAATAAAAAGTCAGCACTGACCTATGCAAAGCGTTCCAGGTTCCTCGTTGGTCCAAAAGTCGGTGAGGGCCAACGAATGGTATTGAGCGGTGTACATGTACAAGCAAGGCAAGGAAGAAGAAAATCGTGTAGATGTGAGGGACGGGATGTTCAGGTAGCAAAGTGGAAGACTCCGATTCCAAGGTCCTGGAATTGGGTAAAATGGGTCCGCAGATGCGATGGGATGGAGCACTTGGTGTTTTGCGTGGGAAGGGAGGGATTGCAGGAGAAAGAGGATACGGACCGGTGTTCTTCGGCTTCGGTCTCGACGTCACCGATTTTGGAGGCGATTTGTTGGAGGTTGGTTTTGTATTGTTCGTATTGCTGTTGTAGCTCTGTGATGCCCCGCGATGATTGTCAGCTACCTTTCTTTTGGTTTTGAGTTTGGATGTAATTCGTCTTCTTCCTAGGGGCTTTTGAAAGATGGGTAAGGAAGCGTACCTTGTTGCTTTCGCTGGGAAACTTGTTGTGCCATCGTGGTGATCGACTGTGTTGTAGCTCTGGATGGTGAGGCTGTGAGATAGCTTGAGGTGGGAGAGCGAGCCTTGATAAATTTCAAGGTCAGGGTCGGTGGAGAGCCGTGGTTTTGCCGATTGAATGAACCCGATTTCTCAAATCCGATGACGAGGGCACATCAAGCGCAAGCTCTCACTCAAAGCCTACGACTTCCAGAATATCCAGATCTCAGGTCGCCCAACATGCATCCCCATCTGCATACAAAAGACAATACAGGTTTGTCCATCCCTACTCCTTTCTCCCAGCATACTTCTTCAAATTTCCTCCTCTGCCCCATCGCATGATTTCTAGACTAACATGATCTTCCCAGCATGCGCAGAAGTCATGGATGCCCTCGATGAATGCCACGCACGCGGTTTTCTGTGGAAATCGATGGGGATGTGCAATTCTGCCAAAACTGCCGTCAATAAATGCCTCCGCGCGCAACGATTAGAGAGGACGAGAATCAACCGGGAGAAGGCAAAGGAGAAGAACAAGGAAATTCGCGAGAAGTGGAAGGAAATTGATGCAAACTCTTGAAGCAGTATATTGCGTCTTGATTGGAATGTTCGTGTTCGCGATTGTGAAAGGAAATGTGTACAACCATGCATGGAGAGGTGGCAAAAGGTTGATGGGAGGCAAATGGGTGGAAATCGACTACGGGAGGAAGCACGTATAACGGCGTATATGATACTATGGAGAGTGTATGAAATGAAGAGGGCAGGAGTTATTGCGATATTTGGTATCACGGCATTTCAAGGGAGTTTTTGGTCATCATGCCACTTGGTGTATACCCTTTTCGAGAAGGGAGGCGTTGGGGGGGGCATGTAGAAACACGGAGTCAATGGCCAAAATCAACACCATTCCAGTATATATCACATGGGTACACTTCTGAGATTTAGTTGTCAAAGAGGGCTCTCATTCCGCTCCGTATTTGGTCTTCGAAGCTTTCAATCCAGTACATGCAACAATTCCATTATGAACTCCCAAACCAGCCCATCCATATTCCCATTATTGTATTTCCATATTCGTCTACTTCTTCAAGCGATAGGCATTTCCAAAGGTGTACAGGCCATAAAGAGCTAAAACGCTCAATCCAGCTGGCAATGGCTTTTGGCTTCTCAAGGCTCGTGGGATGGAACTTCCTGCTAGGACGATTGAGGCGAGAAGCGCGAGTTCAACACCATAGGTTTGTCTGTTTTGGATGCGGTAGCCACCAAGAAGATACTGGTTTGTCTGTATTAGTGACGGGAATGCGACCAAGGGCAGGAGCTGTAAGGCGAAATGCTAAACGGGAATAGAGGATTATCATACCAACGTGCCAACAGTCAAACCAGCCGCAATGGATGGGATAGAGCCAGACTTCAAGTATCCGAAAGTTCCGCCTCCAGCAGTGAGCGCTCCAATGATGTAAGCTGGTGTTTCGATTCCCTAGATTGATAATCAGCTTCCATCACAGAAAAGCTGCGCATTCCCTTCATGAAATTACCATTTTGAGATTGTTATTAGTCTAACGCTGTGTTTGGAATTGGATTGAGGGTTGGTATGGAAGTAGAGTACACAAGATTGGTGTGATGTTGTAGATGTAAGTTGTCGTTACAAGGGAGCAGCTATCCATATAGGTACACAGCTGTGTACCCCTCGTCATGCCGATTTCGGGCCGATGTTCAAGGTCCGATACATCCTGGGATGGATTACCCAGTGGAAATGCTTCAATTTGTCAAAGGGCGTTTCTCCAACTTAACAACACCATCAGTGCCATCACGTTGCCAAATGCTATTGATTAATTCGCCTCAAATTTTTCATGTTGATACAAAGATGGCGGCAACGGCGGCGACATTAATATTTGATTTTCTCATGTCTTTCACGTGGTTTCCTTTCTTGCGCAGTTTAGCGATGTGTTGATATTGTTCTTCAATTCAAAGCCCAGCCAATACCCATTTTGTCGGTATCGGTTAATTGGAAATTTCTCAATCAGGAACGCAGGTATGAACGCCATGTTCTTCTATCATATTGTTCATGTGGGGTCTTCCTCTCGGATAAGTTACAGCCCAGTGGTTTCATTGTTCCTTACGATTGTTCGCTAGGAATGTCTTGGGTACCTAGGTACCTGAAGTCACTAATCTTCCAATGTTTTAAGAATCGTTATAGAACTTTCCAATCCTTCCTTTTTTCTTCTTCTTACCTTATCTTGTTTTAAACAGGCTTCCTCACAATGCTTTTCAATCTTATTCCTATCATACTTGGCTTCAGCCTTTTCGCTCTGCCTGGGGTTTTTGCACATCCGGCAACAGTTGTGATTGGAGAGGAGGCAGAACCACACTTGAGAGGGAGACGATCGTTTTATAGGAGGGATGGTGTTGAGCATACGGTTTTTGAACATGATGCTACTAAATCCAAGATTGACTTTGTTACCAATTCCGGGGTTTGCGAGACTACGAAAGGAGTTAATCAGTACTCGGGATATGTTACGGTTGGAAGCGAGTTGCCTTTGGGTTTCTAGAGGATTTGTTTACTAGTTCGTTCGCAGATAATCAGAGTATGTGGTTCTGGTTTTTCGAGGCCAGAAATAAACCCAAGAAGGCACCATTGACTTTATGGATAAATGGTGGTCCTGGTTCCAGCAGTATGTTTGGGCTGTTCAGAGTAAGAACATCATTCGCCGTTATCTAAAGGTCACTTCAGCTAATATCCTGTCACAAGGAAAATGGACCCTGTCTATTCGTTGGGGACTCTCCCGTACCAACACGCAATCCATACAGCTGGAACGAATACTCCAACATGCTCTATGTTGACCAACCAATTAGCGTTGGGTTCTCATATGGAACCAATGATGTCTCATCTTCCGTGAAGCAGCCCCAGCAGTATGGACATTGCTTCAAGCTTTCTTCGCCAACTTCCCTCGTTACGAGGGAAGAGACTTTGGCCTATTTACTGAGAGTTATGGTGGGCACTATGGTCCTGGTAATTTTCCCTTTCGATGCCTAGATGTGTAGGGGACTTCCAGCTGACTAGCAGAGCAGCATTCTCAGACTACTTCAACTCACAAAACGAAGCTATCAAGAAGAAGAAGGTAAAAGGAGAAAAGATAAAACTCATCGCCCTAGGCATAAACAATGGCTTTATGACGGTATCTCCGCGTTTATCAACTCTCCTTCTTTCTTTGTGAACAACTCCTATCGCCCACTAATGAGCGAATCGCTCGCTCAAAGCGAGATCCAAGCAATGAAGACACGATGTGCACCTGAAGTCAAGAAATGTGATACTCTCGTGGGAAAGGAAGCCATATGTAATAATGCTCAGGCAGTCTGCGAGGGCATAGATGGAAACGAGTTCTACCCAATTTATTCGAAGTCCAACTTTGCGCTCTACGACATTCGCATACCAGCGCCTGGGGCATTCAGAAGCGAGACGGCCTATATCGATTACTTGAATGACCCGGCGATAAAGAGAAAGATTGGCGCAAAGAGCAACTTCGTCCAAGACTCGGATGAGACATATGGGCTTTTCTATGCGAATGGCGATGGTAAATTTCTTCCCTCTTCCACAGGTTACATTGATTTCTCATTATACTAACCCACAGCGGCACGCTCTTTCATTCCCACCCTCTCTTCCCTCGTCTCCTCCGGTCTCCCCGTCTTAATCTGGAACGGTGATGCGGATGCACTCTGCGACTGGTTCACCAACTACGCTGTGACGACTCAAATTTCATATCCTGATGCTGCGAAGTATAAAAAGACCAAGGTGGCGCCATACAAGACGAACGGAGTCGTGAAGGGCGAGTTCAAAAGCGTGGGGAAGTTGAGTTGGTTGAGGGTCTTTGAGGCAGGCCATCCAATACCTTATGACCAGCCGGAATTGGCCTTACAAGCCTTTAGTCAGTTCATGGAGAAAGGGAAGCTTTGGTCTACTTGATTATTTTGTGATGGAGATGGAAACCATAGGTGTCGGAGTCGAGAACTGGGTGTCTTTGTTGGGAGAGTGGGAATTGAATACACAATCCTAGACTAAAGCTGGTCATGACCCATTACTTAATTAGTGATCATCTGGGTGTGGTACTCTGTCTTTCGCTGTCTCATTTGACAGGGGGGTTCTTTGGGAAAATGTAGATCTTGACTGATGTTCATGTTCAAGCTTTTAGAATAAATAACTCGTAATGTGTGCTCCTTTGTAATAGGAATGTAATCCTTGGGCTAAAAAGGTCAGAAAGTTTAGACGAAGGTAAGTACTCTTTGTCTTACTCTTGTATTAATTATGGTCTTTGGTATAAGTGTACCTAAAGATGAACTACTATATGTGTACACGCGAAGGAACCTTTCCTGGTGTTTCGCCTTGATTGTTAGGTACTTCTAATAAATGTTGAAGTAGAAGTATTCACCTCTAGAATAGCTCCCAGGAATCCTGAAATTTTACATGGAGAATATTATTAGGAAAGGACTACAGAGTATTGAGGTTTGGTGAAATGATTTATTTGTCTAAGTAAGAGCGGGGTGTCTTAATAGTGAAGTGATTTTCTGCTAGTAAAATCCTTCGAATTTGTTAAAGCTAGAGTTTTGTTTTGTTTTTGTTTCGCTAGAGTGAGTTTAGATAGAGTTTAATGGTTTTATGGTTCTTGGGTTAGAGTTTAGAAGGAGTATATTACGTATTCTTATTACTAAATAAAGGTATAATAACGCTGTTATCGAAGACTTCTGGAAAATTATAGATTTATTCTCCGATAAGGATGTTATAATTGAAATCTTTCGACGTAATATGTCTTATATTAATTATTCTTTTAGTTTTATTTTGTTTTAAAGGTTTAGGATAATATAATAACATGTATATAATTCTATTTTAGTTTATTTCTTTTAACAACTTATTGTTTTATATTTTTTAGAAACAGTTATAGAAATAAAAATAATAAATTATTTTTTATCATAAGAAGTCTTTTACGCTTTGGATTTTCTTAATATGAAAATGTCTTAAAGTTATTTATAATTAGCCTTAAAGTATATAAAAATTAGTTCCTTATACTAATATAGTAGCAGACTAAATCCAAGACGTGGTTAGCTATAGTTTTCAATACTTTGTAAAATGATCGATTCCTTTATAGGTCGATTACTAATTTCAGTTCCCACATTTCACTTACAAATACTGGATGTTTAATATATGAGTATATTCTAGATATCCTAAGGCCAACTAGTCCTAGAATACCAAACTCCCCTCCCCTGATCACCCTCAAAAAAGCTAACCCCCAAAAGTCCAACCCCTCACATCTCCCTTAACCCTCATATCTTTCCCCAGTGCGCAAATAATGCAACACATCTCTCTCCCAAAACGGGCGCATCTTATAATCACCCAGTTTCTCCGGCATCGAGACAATTGCCTCGGCAAGCTTGATTCCATTCCCTTCCTTCACAATGTCGTGTAGCGAGGTCATGTATGAGCGCACGCAGAAAACAATCGCTTGGCTCCGCCTCAACTTCTTGAGGGTTTGGCGCTCGCAGCGAAGGTAGGATTGATCGAGATCGATGGCTTTAGAACGGTCGGGTAGTGTGTGGCCTTTTTCGGGGTAGAAGTTGTTGCCGTCTAGTCGGAAGAGGTCTTTGCCGTCGCATTGGAGACTCCACTGTTTATTGTTAGCGTATATGTGTGATATGGAGGGTTAAGGTAGGCAAAAATAACGGTTGGAGATAGCCTGAATATGAAATAATGCTAGTACGCCATCTTTGACGTTCAGCGTAGGTGTGGGGATACGGAACTTACATTAAAACGCTGAATCAACTCGCCCGGCTTCATTCTCTGAACGAATTTATCAACTCCCTTCCCAATCCTCTCATTATACCCAGGAACCGGCTGATGAATCTCACAAAACGACTCTCCCACCCGCTGAGGACTAAAGAAGCCCCCAGGAAAACAAGCGATATACCCCTGAAACCTCCACTCGCCCTTCCCATCAGGAACCATGAAATAAAAATCCTCTTCGACATTTTCGCACAGGATACGCAAAGCGATATCGGCGTCTTGAAGTCCATCCAGAATGTTGTATTCTTTCCCCGTAGCGAGATTCTTGAAGGTGCTGTTTTCGAGCTTGAACATGGTGGGGAAGCGATGGGGGATGTGGCGAATGATCACTTCGATGAAGAGCTCGATGATTGCGGCTCTGGAGTGCGATTTCACGCCGACTGCGTCTTTGGCGTGGTCTTGGAGGGTTTGAGAGCGTTCTTGGAGGCGATTGAGATAACCGCTGTCGATTTGGATCCAGTCGTTGTGAAGACAAGTATCAATGCCTGCAAAGTTGTTAGAAAGTCGTCCTATTTTACTTCATATATGTGGTGTCTTGACTTACCCATCGCAACATGCTTAGGGGCAGGCAAAAAAGGACGATAGGGGCGAATTGGCGCGTTGCGAAAGTCAAAGTGCAAAAGCTCTTCAACAAAATCGCCGTCGATATCTGTTGGGAAAGAAGAAGGGAAGCGTAATTGTCGCAATCCAAAGGAAGAGATGCCTGCTACTGATCTCTTATTTCTGGGAACGTAAGCGAGGATAATGAGGTAGGTGCCGAGGGTGATGCCAGCTAAGGTGAAGACAACGCCAGTAACAAGCGAGGCCAAGTTTGTAGTATCCATTGTGGTATCTATTGTGGTAATCGTTTAGTAAGTCTAGTTTTGAGAGAGTATAGCGGAGTCTATTTCTAGGAAGGAGAGGGAAAGGAGGGTATCTTGTGGCCTTCTTTGTTGGTGTTAATAGTGGTGGAAGAAATTAACGAGATTAAGCGAGTGTTGTCTTGACCTTTAAATACTCTGAAGGTCCTTGTTACGGCTAGTGTGGATCGAATTCTCAGAGAGTTATTTTATTAACCATCCAAAGAGGGCTGAAACAGTAAGGTGTGGGAATCAAACTTCTGTCGTCTGTCTGACTTTCTCTTTTATATAAACACATTCCCTTTCACCTGGCCTGATAAGGGTGATTCAAGCCAGCACAGCCTGTCTTGACAGCTATTGCAACTTCGTGATATATCGCCAATACGATCACTCAGAAAATTAGGTTTTGATATACAGACGTTGGTGGCGTAACACAGAACTTGTATGTCGTTTCTAGATTTACTCAACTACAACACTTCAAGTGACACCATGTTCTTTCTTTCTCACATACAGAATGTCAAATAAGCGAGTCATTTAGCCATTAGTCAACCGACATAACTTAGCGAGTAGGTTTACATGTAAGTACAATGCTGACTGGCTTTTGAGTCGCTAATAAGCGAAGAATTTTGTTTCAGTAATAAGATGAGCGCACCAATAACAAGTTGGTCCGTAGTGTTAAGTATTCCTTCTTAGCTTTTACAGCACTTGGCATATACTGTCTTAAGTATTTACCTTGTGCGTCAATAAATAGTTGGAAGATAAGCGAATACTGTGACTATTCTGGTAATTGTGGATGAAGTAGTTAATGGACAGCTTCATAAAAGCCAACTCTACACTAATTTATGAGCCAACAAAAGGCTACAGATGTCTTGCTAAACCTTAGCCATAGCCCCTTGGCTTCCTGGAAATGATCTGAATGCACATGCTGTAGAAAAAATCCGTAAATACACTTTGGCCTATGGGCGTGAGTGATTAGAAGTAAAAATCATATGATAAAGACGGTCAGACCCTTTTTGTCTCTACACCTCTGACGACACACAAATAATCCTTGGTTTGCTTGTGCAGTCACTGCCTACGAAGTACTATATCACAGGCGTAAGCAATATTAATATTCAGTGGAGTATTTACCCTGTATCCCAGTGAAAATTTTCGTATCCCCTCAGCTGCGGCCAGGAACGCACTTGTGTAGTCCGTGCCTAGGGAAGAACATTAACTTTCTAAATAGCTACAACTATAATTTATTCTACTTCTATAATTTAGAAGACTATATAATTAGAGGGCATATCTCTAGGGACTTCCTATCTTTATATTTTGCTGTTATTATAGCCCGAAATACCCTAGAATTCTCTAAGAATTGTACTAAATCTACGCTACAAAGATCATGCTCTAGAAAAGGCTATAGTAGGCCTAATTACTATTAGTAACTTAAGATGAAGTACGAGCAGTATACCAATACTCGGCTATAATATTTATAACGTCCGGTTACACAGAAAATGGTCGTTATCCTAAGTTTTTATTAAATATAGTCCATTTTCTAGCCAAAAGTAATAGATCGCTTAACTAAGCTCGGACCAGTGCGTTTCTGGCCGCAGCTGAGGGGATAAACCCACTAACTGCTAAACGTTTGTTATGCCTGGGACGATGTACACGTATACTCCGCTGGCAAGGACCCGCTTATTCGGCCTCATATCATATCATCATATGTTTTGTATGATCGTGGAATAGAGCATGAGCACAATGTCCTTGTTAATTTATACCAGAGAAGCCCAATCGAGGATTTAGGGCCGGAACCCTTCCCTTCTTAGAAATGATCGGGTTTAGGGGATCGAGTTAGTCAATAAGGTTACCGAATCAAAGTCCGAAAAACAGCGGCATTGAAAGCTTTGCTTCCCATCCCCACAACTTCCGGAGTCTGGGCAAGCTATCAACACGAGGTCTTGCAGGGTGCGTGATATATATAGATACGAGAGTCGAGTACAAAATGGCTCGCTATCCTCCCTTCGAAGAGGTATCCCGCACCAGCATCCGCAGTCATTCGTTTCAGCAAGATGAAGTCTTTTTCGTGGTTGTTTTTCGCGCTCCCGGCTGCGGCTCAGTATCCCGTTTTGAACGACTCGGCATGGGCAGGGCCGGCGATGCAGCGCGATAGCAAATCTACCTCAACGCCTGCCAACTTCACATCCGCCTCAGGAACATTAATTGTCCCGTCGCTGAGTATTCCTGAGCGTCCAAAGGAGGTTGCTGACCAGTACTCCGTCTCGTTCTGGGTTGGAATGGAGGGGGTGCCCGAGAACAATGCCCCCTTTGCTCGCGGTTTGTGGCAGGCGGGTATTCAAGGAAATATCTATGTCAACGGTACTAAGACATACATACCCTGGTATGAATGGTACGTCTTACTACGCCTTTCGCTTCAATTTGAAAACGTCGAATGCTAATATGGAGGTGCCAATAGGATTCCCGAAGACCCCGTCCGGCTCCCCGCCAGCGACTTAGTCATGAACGAGGGCGACCATATCTACATCAACGTCTCAACCGCAGATTTGGGGTACACTGGTACCATCGTTCTCACCAACCTCAACACCACCCAAGAATGGACCATCACTCGTCCATCCCCAGTCACGCCTCGTGGCCCAACATGGCATGCGCCCGGTTGGTCGGCGGAGTGGATCGCAGAAGCTGCAACTTATGGACCAGAAACTATGTACAGGAAGTATATCTTGGCGGATTTCGGAAATGCTACTTTCTTGGATCCAAAGGTGTGCAGGACGGATAACGTCTGTCTTGGTCCCGAGGGACAGAATACGACGATTTGGGACCTCGTGGATGATAAATTGTATTCTCGAACTTCTGTTGGGAAGGATGTTACGATCGAGTATCTTGAAGTAGACCTATGATGAGGAACGAGCTTACGTACGAATCTACGGCAAGGAACTAGCAGACGGCCATTTAACCATACCTCGAAAGTATTCAAAAGAACTAGCGTGGTCTCTTTTGAGGACGGAAGAATGTGGTAGTTCTCTGCCTGGCAGATATCAATCAAATGCCAGATTTCGAAGATGACAATTCATGAATGTTAACGAACCTTATCCTCATTGACGAAATGTTTATGTGTGATCTCCATAGTACATAGTACCTCATTTAGACATATCATTCAAATCTATGTTCAATTTGTTACTTTTTTCCCTGGTCTCCGTTATTCTTCAAAGTAGATAACCTACCACGCGCCTACTCAGATCGACCTGTGCCTTTCTCACCTGCAACCCCAAGTTCTAAAAACATCAAACACAACAAAACCACATTTTTAAACCTAGTATCGTTTGGCTTTGCTTAGATCAAATTCTATAAGAAGTTATTGCAATCATTGGGAACAATCTCCGTAATCGAAATACGCTAGAATAAAGAATCTTAGTAACTCAGACAATCGATCCCCCTCCTCTGGAATGGGGTGAAAAGAGGGTGAAAAATTATTTAAAGAATAATGTCCTATAAACAACATATGAGCTAGGGAGGAGTTTCATAAACGTGAAGCAAGAAGCACTCATACTATCTACATCAATGATCAACCTAAGAATCTATTGCCGTAATAAATCGTCCTTACAAGAAATGCTTATGTGGGCGAGTGGAGTACAGAGCAGTGTCGACTAGAGGCTCCTACTTCCTACTCGCTAGGATCCCTCTTCTCATGCACAGAAGATTATGATGAGCGGGATTTTCTTCTTGTCGGACATTTCTACCCAGGGACCCGTGGGCCGGACGAAGTTGTTCTCTAAATAGCCCGAAAAGTCTTGCCAGCTTCTCTGTACTCCACCCTTCCTCCCACCCTAGCATTCCTTATAATTGTAGGATTTTTCGACCCTACTTCCAGGGAGGTCTCGGCCCTTTAGTAGGGCTCATCAAAACGGCCATTCCTCATCAAAACGGCTACTTTTCTCATAGGGCTTGATAAGCCTGTACCTTCGCCCGGGCGTAATATTAGGTGTCGCAATAAGTACTATCTGGTCAAAATTAATGAAGTACTTAAATAAAGCTATTTATATTTATAAACTAAATATATTAAATTATTACTTTTATTTTCTATTATCTTTTAAATAATAAATAATATAAATTTAACGGTAATTAACTAAGATACCCCTTAGTTTATTATAAATACCTGAGTGTAACGAATACTCAAACTGGCTAACTAAACTTGGCTGGGTGTTCGCTGGTTGGTATGCTATGATAAGAAGAAGACTATCGGGTTGTTCACTTGGAAGAGAACTCGTTACTTGTATCAAAGATGTCAAACTAATATGATAAGATTGATAACTAAGTTGATAACTAAGTTGAGCACGAAGCTCCTATCTAATGGCAGACGTGCCAGTCTTATATAGAACCTTCATCCTCATGATCGCTGCTGGTCGCCGCGACCAAACGACCATTACTGGTCACGTGATATAATTGCTATGAAATCCCTGGATCGCTTAGCTAACCTAAGCATCCCTATCTGCTATAAGTATTCTGGTAGTGCTTGACCTGTCAGGACGCCGCCTGGTCTTCGCTAACCACGTGCTAACACGTGATTCGTGACACTGAGATACCCCTTAATAAATAGGCGTATAACTAAGATACCCCTTAAAATATACCCCTTAATTATGGGCGAGAAACAAGGGTATCTTAGTTATAAAACAGAGGTATCTTAGTTAATTATATAGTGAATTTCGTAAAAGTACTATAAGTAATTAAGGTAAATTAAATAGTATTATACCTTAAGGTCTCTATTTACCTATGAGTTTTACCCCGCGTTACTAGTATATACTAGTACTTACCTAATACTTAGGTTTACGTAGAAGGTAGAGAATATATTATTTTTAGGTTAAATAGCCCCTAAGGTACTTGTAAGGCTATTTATACCTTAATAAGTAGAGCCTAGGCTACTAAGCGCTTAATTAAGGTCTATCTTACTATTTAAAACTAGTAGCTAGCTTAGGAATAATAGAGGGTTAATAAGAAACTACTCTTTATAAGCTTATAATAATAATTAGTAGATTTATTATTATTATAAATAAGTAATTAAGTAGATTAAACGATATATATAAACTTACTTAGTTACCTTTAATATATAAAATATATCCTTTACTAATCCTTAGGTTTATATAAGAGGTAGAGGATATATTATTTTTAGGTTAAATAGCCCCTAGGGTACTTATAAGGCTATTTATACCTTAATAAGTAGAGTCTAGGCTACTAGATAAAGGCTATACCTGTGACGGTTCTCACCGCCACCACGCTACAGACCAGCCCTGGCTGGAACCCGGCGGCCACCATGCGTCAAACGAGTGTCACAAATCACGTGCTAGCACGTGAGGAGTTAGTCCAGACGGGGTTCTGACAGGACACACATCATGGCTCTTATAGCAAAAAGGGATCGCTTAGGTTAGTTAAGCGATCCAGGAATTTCTTTGTATACAAGTCACGTGATATATGCAGGTCGACTTCTCGCCTGGTCGAGAAGTCGATTATCGACTATGTCGACAGTCGACATTGTCGACTTCAGGAACACGAAGGTTCTATATAAGACTGGCACGTCTGCCATTAGATAGGAGCTTCGTGCTCAACTTAGTTATCAATCTTATCATANCTTCGTGCTCAACTTAGTTATCAACTTAGTTATCAATCTTATCATATTAGTTTGACATCTTTGATACAAGTAACGAGTTCTCTTCCAAGTGAACAACCCGATAGTCTTCTTCTTATCATAGCATACCAACCAGCGAACACCCAGCCAAGTTTAGTTAGCCAGTTTGAGTATTCGTTACATTATACTTAAATGATTTATATTAAGGCTAGTAATCCCCTAGTCGACTAAGATCCTAATATTTACTACTATACCTTTAAGCGGGTTAAGAACCTAGATATATACTATTAGTATAGGAAAGTACGGTTCGCGTATATAGATAAGCTATATAGGAGCCGCTAATTTAGGCTCTTACTACAAGATACCCCTAGGACTTAATATAGGTATATCGAGTATAAGAAGTACCTTTAATTCGAAAAAGTACTAGAATACATTCTATATATACGAAGTAGTTCTAGATATAGAGTTTTATACTATTATTAGAGAACGTAAGGAAGTAAGCATAATATATATAAGATAGATATTATTATTTATAGTATTATTATATTTATAATTAAATTATTTACTTTTAAATAGTATTTATACTTCTAATAAGGTATAGAGTTTTAATGCTTAGTACGTCCTAATTAGGTTTAGCGGCGCTATAGCTCGCTTAAAACCCTATACTAAGCCTAGGCGCTGTATATATTACGTACGGAGGGATAGTACGATATTAAATAAGTAGAGTTTTGTCAGGACTTGTAGCAAATGCTGATGAATTGAACTACAGAGGTTGTCTATGTACAAGAAGATTCGATTGTCCTTCCCAAAGCAGCTTCCCAGCCCTCTCTATATACCACAGAACTGGCTACGTGTCCTTTACCAATACTCTAGAAGGTTCCACCAAGTCTGCTTAGAGGTCACGTGCACATGTCGCTGGAGCACTCCAAGACTCACTCCACGGGTGCAACCCTTGACAAGTTTAGTCGGTTAGTAGTACCTACTCAGCTACTTAACTCTACTTAATGACTTGGTGCCAAGTACTTCAGTAATTCAACTTGAAAGGTCTAAGAGCAAGTTCGTCCAAGTCGTCGAAGCACGTCGCTTATCTAGCGACGTCTACTTACCTCCGTAGAATAAAATATATACGGAGTATGGCCGCTGCCCCCTGTCCCAACTTCCGTACCTAACTACACCCAAAATAACCAAACAGGGGAAATCTTAATTCGTAGCTATTATACTGGTGCTACCACTTTTAAGCGGGATTTTGGCTTTGGAAAGTAGGTAGCGTACTAGAGGTATAGAGTACTCGAGCGGAAGTGGACCTGGAGTATTGTACAAGGAACATTGATTTGTAGGTGGTCTGGTTTGTAGATTGTCTGATTTGTAGTTTGTCTGATTGGGTATAGTAGAGTAGAGTAGAGTAGAGTAGAGTAGAGTGGGGTTAGGCGTACTATAACGCTTCATGTTGATATACCATTTGGGTATTTTCATCCCAATCCTGATTGTACATGTTTTGTACAGGACAAATCAAGTCTGTCAAAATTTGAAGGCTCTGGTGTCCCTACTTGTTGTATACTGCCAGGAACTCCGTGGTATATATACCCAAAAGGCTCTTCGGCAATACGCCGACCTGCATTCATGCCAAATAACTGGATCGAGTCCAACAAAGCGCCCGTAATATTCTTACAGCTCTGAGCCTCCCCACACTCAAAGAGTTTCCCCAGCTCCATGGAACCATAACCGTTTATTATGACCCTTTCTTGGCCTCGTCATGCGGGGTATTTTTGTCGTTGACCAATCCTAGGACTTCTTCTCCCCAGCTTTTCCATGATCCAAATCATTCAATCTACGTCGCTCCATCTGATGGTTTCGCAGACTCATCCAGAATCCTCGCATTCGACGTCCCATCTTCCCAGAACTCCACATCCCCATCATTACTCAGGGTACCTTTTTTCACAATCATTCCCCTCTCCCGCATCAGGTCTTCAATCGTAATACTCTTATCTCCAAAGATCTATTCCCATTGATCAGTACTTACACTAAACCAAAGCGAGGATGGGACGCATACATTCAAATGGTCACTAATAATATGACGATTCTTACATTCCGGACATGTTATTAACACACTGCCGTGATGATAGCCTTGCTTGGAGACGGAATGGGTGGATCGCGTGGAGCACGGGATGCATGTGAATGTCAGTTCGTAGGTTGGCTTGGAGGGTGGTGGTGCTTTTGGCGGGACTCTTTCTTGCGGGCGCGGGATTGTGGTTGCGCGACGTGGTGGTGGTGATTGTGGTTGTGAGGGAGTGTCTTGCTGTGAATAGAAGCGGGAGGTGGAGAATGGTGCGAGGGCTCTTTGGTGGTTGGTTGGTAGTCGAGGATTAGTGGCCCTTCGCGACACAGCCCGAATGGTAGAGAAGAGGTTTGATGGTGGCATGCTTGAGATGTGGTTGTTTCTAGAATTCCATTCTTCGAAAATCTTCGAGATCCTCGATACTGCATTGCGACAGGGACTTGGGGTCGGTTTAAAGGGATCAGGAGTGGGTTTATCTTACAAGGCAGGGATTTAGCTTCTTAGATAGCCGAGGTTCAACCGCACCGCAAGCCATCATCGGCGCTTCGATTCACTCGACATATAAATTCAGATACAGAAACAAACCACAATCTTGAGTCCGCGGGCCAACGACACAGAACTTACCAACATTGAACATTCGCAATTCGCGAGCAAGTGAATCATTCTCTTCTATTGTGTCCAGCTTTTGTTCTCTCCTTGCGACGGGTCCAAGGTCTCTTCCTGCAAGACATTACACCTACAGATACTCGCAGCCATTTGTTCCCCACCCCCACCAAACCGACAACTGCAACTCTCGATCTCTACTCGGCGCCCACGCTCTTTCGATCTGCTGCTCACCACTTCGCCCGAATTGGCAGAAATACTTTCTCGGTTCTCTCACACTCTCTTACATTCGCGCATCCACGCGCTCCAAGCAATTCAAGATGCTTCATGGCGCAGGTCGTGGTCGCGGGAAGATTCGCCCGCCTCGTCGAGTAAGTAGCAGTTATGTCTTCCTTCACCTTCACCTTCACCTTCACCTTCAACCAACCCCCCTTCCACCTTGCCACGAGTACTTGTGCTCTGAGCTTCACGTTTGTCTTGAGCTATAAAATATTTATGACTCCTTCCCTCCCCTCCTCCCGCTTCCATCTTCCATCTCCTTCCCCAATCGTGGTGTACCACAACTCTACCTACCTACCTCTATGCACGCTGTCATCAGTCATAATGGCAACTCCCTCTTCCTTTGAAGCGTCCATGGTGAGAACCATACATCTTGGTCAAGGAACTTTGGCAGATCGACTTGCACAGATTCCTCATCATGTCGGTCTATGCGCGTCTTCTTTCTATATTCTCTACCAAGACTTGAAGCTGACCAAGACTACCTGCAGCCCACAGTACCCCACGGCGAGTCTGGCGACTTTGAAGCCATGTGGGATATTCTTCGTTCGGCCCTACGCGAAATCCACGAGAAGAATGCCTCCCAACTCTCCTTCGAGCAGCTGTACCGCGCATCTTACAAGATTGTCTTGAAGAAACAGGGTGATAGATTATACGACCGTGTCAAGGAGTTTGAGGAGCAGTGGTTTGGCGCACAGGTTATGCCAACGATACGCAAACTTATCACGAACAATCTTGTTAATATTACTGTCGGGGGACTTTCCGGGACAACGGCCAACGAGAGACGATTGACCGGCGAGGAATTCATGAAAGGCTTGAAGGCATCATGGGAAGATCACATCACCGTTATGAACATGACTACCGATGTCTTGATGTATATGGATCGAGTTTACTGTGCCGATAATCGCAAAGCCTCAATATTCACTACAGCCATGGGTTTATTTCGCGACCACATTCTTCGATCGCCCCTCTCAGCGGTCGATTCAAATTTGATCACCTTCGACATCTTAAATTCGGTCATCCTGGATCAGATCGCAATGGAGAGACAGGGTGATGTAATTAACAAGCATCACATCAGATCTTGCGTTTACATGCTCGAGGGTCTCTACGAAACCGATGAGGAGAAAGAAGAGGACAAGCTCTATCTTACCAGTTTTGAGCCCGCGTTTTTGCAAGCAAGCAGAGCTTTCTACGCCCAAGAATGCCTTGCTCTCCTTCGAGACTCGACCGCCAGCGATTGGCTACGAAAGACCAAAAAGCGTTTAGCTGAGGAGGAGGCACGGTGTCAAACGACTATCGCAAACTCAACCAAAGCTAAGATCACCAAAGTTGTAGAGCAAGAGATGATCAGCAAGCATCTTTCCGAATTCTTGGTTATGGAAGGTAGTGGACTGCAAGCCATGATTGAAAATGATCGATATGGTGATTTGGCATCGTTGTATGAAGTAATATCTCGAGTCGATCCCGAAAAGAAGCCTTTATGTGAGGCGGTTGAGTCCCGTGTGGTAGCTCTTGGTCTTCAAGTGAACAAGGTTATTGAGGAGACAGATTTTTCGGCAGCAGGAGCTGAAGACGGCGAGGCTGGAGAGGGTCCAGCGAAGCCGGCCAAGAAGAACTCTGGCGCTGCCATGACTGCTGGTGCACTGAAATGGGTTGAAGAAGTCCTTAGACTGAAAAACAAGTTTGACAGAATGGCAAACGACTGCTTTAACAGCGATCCGCTCCTTGAACAATCCATCACAAATAGCTTTAGGGCCTTCATCAACCAGTTTCCTCGTTGCTCGGAATACGTTTCCCTTTTTATAGATGATAATCTCAAACGCGGCATCAAGGGTAAGACGGAGGCAGAGGTAGATATTTTACTGGACAAAGCGACAACTTTCATTCAATATATCCAGGATAAGGATATGTTTGAGAGATACTACAAGAAACATCTTGCTCGCAGATTACTCCAAAACAAGTCCGAGAGCTCCGAAGTCGAGAAGCAAATGATCTCGAGAATGAAAATGGAAATGGGCAATGCATTTACAAGCAAGTTGGAAGGCATGTTCAAGGACCTGGCCATGTCTGATGAACTTACCGCCGGTTACCAGAATTACATCCGCAATCTTGGAGATCTGGACAGAAAGCAGATTGATCTTAATATCAGTGTGCTGACCACCAACAACTGGCCCACGGATTCGATGGGTGGAGGCAGCGCAGAGAGAGAGGAAAATAGAAAGTCTTGCAATTGGCCACCCGAAATTACCACTCTTCAGGAATCCTTCAAGGCATTTTACTTGAAAGAACGAAATGGAAGAATGCTGACCTGGTTGGGTTATCAAGGAAATGCAGATGTCAAAATGGAATTTCCAAAGATACCTGGAAAATCCGGCACACGCTCATTTCTGATGAATTGTCCGACCTACAGCATGTTGATCTTGCTACTGTTCAATGACCTTGCATTAGATGAGACGATTTCGTTTGAGGAGATTCAGGAGAGAACCAATATCCCAACCAACGACCTCGTGAAATCGCTATACACTTTGTCTGTCGTACCAAAGGGCAAAGTTTTGAATAAGCACCCCAACAATAAGGAGAAGCCCAAGAAGGGTGACGCCTTTTCTTTCAATCCAACCTTTACGAGCAAAGCTATCAAATTCAAGGCTCCTGTAATTTCTGGTCAGATCAGCAACAAAGTGGAGGGTGAGGATGAGCGGAAACAGACCGAAAAGGACAATGATAAGAGCAGAAGTATTATGATTGATGCTACAATTGTCCGTACCATGAAGTAAGTAAAATCCATTCCGTGATGTTTGGACAGAGTATTAATCGTTCATTTCGCAGGGCACGGCAGACACTATCACATCTTGATCTCTTTACGCAGGTCATTCAGCAGCTTGCCTCACGCTTCAAGCCGGACATCCCAATGATGAAGAAACAGATTGAGTCGTTGATTGAGAGAGAATACATGGAGCGAGTTGATGGTGCGGAAACAGCCACTTACCGATACCTTGCATAGAACGATGATGATGGGGAATTCTGCTTTTCGGAGTTGGGGCGAAGAGTGGCATTTGTTTTTTTCATGCCCCCCTCTTTTTATATTTTGATGATGATGCTGCTGCTTCTTTGAGCGAAAGTCATAGCTTGCGATGCGATGCGATACGATGCGAATGTGCAAATCTGGAAAGGGACAAATACTTTTTTTGTAATTAGATCTCTTGACATCTTTCTTTTTCTTTCTTTCCTCTACGGGCGCAAAACAAAATCTGGTTTGGGAGTCTGCGGGGATCCTTTTCGCATGGCAGATTTGGGAATCATGCATGGCGTTCTTAGGTGAGGGGTGGATGGGCATATTCGTTTTTTGAGGATGTGTTGATTCGGCATCCTGAGAGTACATAGAGAGAGAGAGAGAGTATTTGGTGGTAGGGAATTCAAGGAATATGATGAGTGTGTAGAATGTGCTTTTGATGTTTTTGTGCTCCGTGTTACTTATTTTTTTATGCCAAAGGACGAGGGCTTATTCATGTCAGCGTTTGAGATTTGAGGAGTTGAGTTGAGTGGTGGCACCTACTCCATCCAGCGTTGTAAAAAAACTACTTAACAACTCGACTACTACTCAGAGTTACACTGAGTTGACTTCAGTTGAGTTGGGTAGTAGCACCTACCCTAACCCAACTCAACCCATTTACAACGCTAACTCCACCTAATTCAACTCGCCAAGTTACTCGAATAACTTACGGAGTATAAGAATTGAGTGGTGTGGTAGGTTTGGTACAACGCTGCTTCTTGCTTCTCTTTGCACGCCATGAATTGACTGGTCGTGATTGTGGGGATGCATTGAAAGTCATGGGTTTACGATTTGATAGAGAGAGAGATGTGTGTACCCGGTGCAAGTATTTCATTGCCTAATTCATCTATTCCTATTTGTGAATACCATGCCACATGCCACATCCCATCCCATGTCAAATCATCATATCATCCCATCCCTCCCCATTTCCTCCCCTCCACAATCCTACTGTAACACCCCTAACCCCAAGTCGTCTTCTTATCCTCGATCGGAATCTCCTTACCGGTAGTATCCTTATACTTCCCCCTTATGAAATCACTGATCTTCTCATCTTTCGCTTGTTCAATGGCGGACTCGTTGTCTTGGGGGCCTTGGCCGAGGATGTGTTGTTGGACGAAGTCTACGCCTGTTTTGTTTATCATCAGTTTTTATTTATTTTTATTTGTGATTTGGGGGGTGTGTGGGGGAAAGGGGAAAGGAGGGGTGTGGAGGGGGAAGGGGGAATGGGATACCTTTATCCAAATAATCCTCATTCTTCTCACTTTCTTTTCCTCCTCCTGCTGCGCCGTTGAGTTTTTCGGTGATGCCTGAGAGGAATCCACCGCCTCCTTCTTTCTTTTCGGTGGAAGAAGAGTGTTGGTTGTATTCTCCTGATGACGAGGAGGAGGTGTGTTGTTGGGTTTGTTGGGTTTGTTGAGAGGTGGTGTTGGTGGTGGAGTCTTGGGAGTCGGCTCCTACGGCTTTTTTGATGAAGTCCATTCTGTTTGTTTGATTTTGGAGAATGAGGAGGATGATGGGGATTGATGGATTTGAAGGGTTTGTGTTTGGTGTTGAGGTTGTAAAAGTAGGTATGAAGGTCGAAGTTGTGGTTGAGAAAACAAGCTCGAAACTCCTCAAACAAGCTCTCAAATACCCCGCCTCATCTCGTTGCAAGCTTACACCATGATCCAATCAGTGGAACTCCAAACGAGGGGCTGCAACATCTGCTTGTGAATGGTCGCCATAGCTTGTTCTGATAGGAGGCCGGGACCTGGCTGCTGAGTGCCAAGAGGGATACGTCAGAGGGTGGTGCTTGTGGTTCAGCTGGGGAGGGATGAAGGGGTTACGTCAGGTGTGGGGACTGGATGGGTGGGGATGGGGTTGGAGAAGGGGTGTGATTGGTTGGTTAGGTTGGTCAGGTTATAAGCCGGTCTACGAGGCACGAGTATAATAACCGTCACGTGATTCTATAGAACTAGATTAACCTTTAGTAAGAATTAATTAGAAATACTAGAGAAGTATATATTTAGAAATATATTATTAAGGAATTATTTTGATACTATTCTTATTTTTCTTTAAATAATACTAGTAAATAATCTATTAATTAATCGCTTAAAGATAACTAAGTAAAGAACTCTTCTTAATAATATCGTGTTTATTACAAGTCTTTTATAGTCCTCGCTTACGGGTATGAAACCACTTCACCTAATTTTCTTTGAATTCCAGTTAGTAAACTTACGCGATTAGTGTCATTATCCGTGGTCCCGAGTTTGGTGTCTCATTAAAATTAAAAGTACAGTTCCCAATATTGAAGTAGTTGCCAGTGTTAAGAAAGTTCTAACTGGCTATTACTTCCTGATTGTTAGTACCTATAATAAATTCCGTAAACTAATGGTATTACTAGACCGTATATAGACAAAGCAATCGTAATTGCTCACCTCCGGAGTTCTAATAGAGATAATAGGATAATGGCTCAAACCATGTGAAAGACATCGGTTGTCTTATAAAGCTATACTTAATGAGAATTCGGAGATTGAGCCACTAATTACGTATTAGAGTAGACTTGATGATGAAATGACTGAACGCAAAAGGGAAAGGGTGCGTTGTGTCACTTGATGGGGATATGAGAATGGGAACGTATATTAAGGAGAAATGGAGGATAACTATGATTTCTTGGTTCCTGGCTATTTTGGATGAGGATACTTGCTTTTGAGTCGCTTATTTCATCCTTACGGCTTCTTTCCTAAATGCTTCACGAAGGGATAATAACGGATTAGTTTTTGAACATGGACCTCTTCTCAGGATTACACGGACTATCTAATCTGCAAACATATTTAATTACATATGGTTATAAAATCATGAGTAATCCCGACTACTATTTTTATTTTACTTAGAAGATTAAAGTCTGGCGCCAAAATGGTATAACAGAGTTGTATTATGTATCTACCTATCAAAGGACAGAGCTAACTAAGCAACTTATATCAGGACTTTTCATTGCTTTAATTTTCACTCCCCCTACCTGGCTCAATAACAACCTTCCCAAATTTATTTGAAGTAGTTAGAAGGAAACCACAGATCTGCATGCATACCAAATGTTACACCATGTTTCCAGCCTCGAACATGATGGCCTCTTAAGTAACCGTTTGATTGGTAGCTGACGTACACTTCGCCCTTCATACAAGCCCCAAACACCATATTGCTTATCGTAAGCCTCGGTTCATCTCTCATAAAAATGTCGCGATTTACTTCGGCTGAGATGTCTTTTAGGCACACGAGCAATCTCGCCTGACACGAAGAACGTACTAGAGCTAAAGCTTTGTCCTTGATGGATAAGATTTCAGATGCAGTCGGTTGCATTAGAACAGGAGCCATCAGTGCAAGTAATCCTTGAAGTACCAAAACGTCATCCGTGTTCTGGAGAACTTGGAAGGCCTCGCATGTCGCAAGACGGTGCCGATGAAGATGGATGCAGCTGGACAGAAACTCGTACGCATCTTTGCTCTCATCGCTTTTGGGGATATTCTCCAAGATGAGCTTCGTGAGAAGAGCCACTTCTTTGGTTCCAATGGGGAAGTATCTGAGCTTTGTGAGACACTTTTGGAAAAGATCGCCGATCCCATATCTGTCGCTTAGGCAAAGGGTCTTCACCACCATCTCAAAGAGCTGAAACGTTTTATCTGAGGAGATATAGACGCCGCAGTTGACAAGGCTGGTGAGTCTTCTTTCCATTTGATTACCAGAAATTTCCTTCGTTTCGTACCATGCCATGTGGATATATTGTTCTTGTTTCTCTCGAGGTGCATTTTCCTTGACAAACAATGGTACTTCAAAGATTTCCGCATTTTCCGATGGGCCCGCGACCAATTTCGGGAAACAGTCACCCTCATAGAGATACTCGATCAGTCTTCCGAATACTTTTGGGTCCTCCTCCTCTTCGAAGTTGATACGTTTCTCTTGGCCTTCAATATAGGCTCCTGGTCGGAGGGCAGCTTTGAAGAAGGGGATCTTGACGAGATAATCCTGGTGGACATAGAAACGGGTTGGGTCAAACTTGGGACGCAGAGAGAGGGTGATGATCGGGCTTTTGTCAGGTCTACCGGAAGCTTAGTAGACATATGAAAGATGTGGGTATTTCCATGTTGGACTTACGTTATAGACTTTTCCCCGTCTGCTTTCATGGTTGAGTGCTCAATTTCTGCGTTATTTGCTGACATTTTGATTATTGTTGCGAGTATCAAAGTGAGTACGAGCTTGCTATCGAGTAGCTGAGAAAGCCCAGCTATTTATAATACTAAATGGGTTACTCTTCTTGTGGAAGGAAGTGCATAGCCTCTTCGACAGTTATTATGTTATTGTTGGATTCATGGGATTAACCTTGAGTTTCATTGATTCACGATATGTATGTGTGCGATCCATTACATGTTAGACTCCACGTAATAAGCATAACTTCATTCACTCATGTTTGAAACATACACTTTCAAATGATGAATGAGGGTTGTCATTGTTTTCTCTGTGGTAGAAAGAAGACTCGATGGTTATTAATTAGCACAAGAAGAAATGTGAAAATACTGACAACAGTTGAGCAGGATTTACCAGCTCGTCAAACCTGGATGAGGTGAGTTTTTCAACATGATTGTACGACCATTCTGCAGTGTTGTAAATAAATTTTATGTTGAGTTGAGTCGAGTAGTAACACCTACTTAACTTGACTCGGAGTAGTTATTAAACCTACTCTAAGTACTACTTAAATAGTTAAATCAACTACTCAGCTTAAGTTGACTAAATCTACTACTTACCCTTAACTTAACTTAACTCTGAATAACTTAGGGTAGTACTCAAGTTGTTGAGTCGTCTTTTACAACGCTGCCATTCTGGTTACAATAAAATTTCCAAGTGAACACCCCAAACAGCTTAATGCATTAACATTCTAGATAACAAACACAAGCTCTAAATATGATTGCTATCGAAGAGGAATTGTGAATGCCCCACATAAGTTGTACGAGCGTACATGTGGAAATAGGCTGTCAAATCTCCTGCAAAATGCAAGCCAGTAAGTACTGTTCTGCACAAACATTGTCAGATATCAAGAGAAGAGAATTCTGAATGGAACATAACCTGGGTGTCACTAGTTCACTGTTTATGTGAGAGATATTACGGAGAAGACTTGTATTGTTAAGTATGTACTAAAAAGCTGCAAAATAGATTCCCCTCAATTGGGTCGTAATGGAACCCACTACCAGTCCCTGGCAATTAAGAGAACCCCTTTGCAGCTATCTTGAAGACTCCAACCTCCAGCATAGATCAGGCCTTGTGGGAACGAACAACGGATACTGAGATCCACAACTTTCGCTATCTGACAGCAAATCCAGGCTCAAGAAAATTCACCACCATGAAGAAGTCTGAAGTATTCCGCAGGGTACGCCGCAGGGTACGCTACTGATGCTTGCTTTTGTGGTTTGCCATTATCGCCGAGAAAGTTCATCCCCTGCCAACAACGAATTATCCCGCGATTATCCTTTTCCCCGTCAGTGATAAATATGTCACCAGCCTTGGCAGACCCGAATTTTACCGCAAATCGATCTGGGTAGTCGGATCCATATTTGTTGATTAGGTCTTGAACATTAACATCTCTGATACATAGAGCGATCCCCTTAACTGCAGTGGGTGCTTCGAGTTTGCCGTCAAGCACAGCTTCAATCTTTTTTGCAACACCTGAGGTACCTGCGAAATTTACCATCTTGAAAAGCTCTCTGGCAGGCTCAGAGGCTTCATTCTGAAGGAAAGCATCGACAAATGGGCAGTCAGACAATCTGGTTAGATGGCAGTTGATAAAATCCTGAAGTTGGTCGTAGATTTCTTTCCGGCTTGGAGGTATGTTGGTCAGAATGTGTTGTGCAAGTACAGCCACCTCCTTGGCTCCAATTGGAAATTTCTTCAACTTCCACATGCAGTGCTGTTGCAAATCAAGCATGCAATAACGTTCAGCAGCACACATGGTGAGTACGATCACTTGAAAGAGAGCAAAAGTCTCATCGGTGCTGGTACTGGAACCATTTGCGATCGCCCCAAATTGTTTATAAGATCCCAAGTACAGCTCACTTTCCACATTATGCGCAAGTCTTTGGATATATGGTGGAGGTGCCAATCTGGGACTTATCTCGTGTTCGGAATCCCAGACAGGAAAGCAGCTCTTGGTGTACATCCACTCTAATAGTCTTCGAAATACCAATGGGTCCTCTTCTGGCAAGACGATAGTGTTTGTTTGACCTTCGATGAAAGCATCTTCCCGAAGGCATGCTTTAAAGTATGCGACACTACAGAGGGCATTCTTGTGAGCGTATAGTGTGTGCTGATTTTCCTGAGGGCCAACTATAAGCTTAACTTGTGAAGAATCGTAAGGGCTGTCAAAGGTTAGTCTAGCGCAGAGCACATAATAAAGCGATTTACTCACCCTTCAATCTCTTCTTTGTAATCTAACAGAAGTGTTTGAAATGGGCTTGGAGAAGTGGCAGAAATGTTGGTGTCTGACTCGGGCGCTCCCTCAGAGCTTTGTGTCGAACCAGTCTTCGTCGCTGATGCCATATTGACGTCGCTACTTGCACAGCGATCTGCTTCGTCCATGTCGCTGATCTCTGCTCCTGATACCTGAAAAGGGTTGTCTAGGATAGATGTGATTTCTCTGCTGCCTAGGTTGCCCGTATTGGCAAGATTTGTGGAGGATGGAGGATGAAGGTGGAGATTGGTGGAAAACGAAATTATGGAGGGGGACTCATGTATGTCTGCAGATAGAATCAGGCAGGCAAGAAATGCCATTCCACTTACGTTGTGGATGTGAATGCTGCAAAGGAATTCACCTTAAAGTGGATACTGCAGCTGGCCTAGCGAAAATTGCGCTCTAGTGGTTCACAATCTATTAGAGACTGAGAACGTCGCTCCATGAATCGCATAAAGTGGATTCACTTATGTGTATAGTTTTATACAAGGATGAAAAGCTATCTATAATAGACTTCAATTAATCCTTCTGGCTCTTCCACAAAAGTACGGATTTAGAAGCTTATAATAGATAACACAGTAGAAGCAAACTTACCATAGATAGTTTGTTCTTAGGGAAGGTGAATCAGCTCCCCTTGAGCGACAAGTATTAACTAGTCACGTTGTTTCTGGGATTGCTATTAGATATTCTAATAACATGTCTGGACATCACAAAACCTGATACTGTGCGCCTGGTCAGGTCAGTGGAGTGTGTAATGTGATTCCCAAAAGCGACAAGCACACAGAGCTGTTCCTATACTCGGAAAAAATCCACTGCCTACGAAGGTGGATTTTTCTAGCCCCATAAGCACCAGTCCCATCGTGCCTTGCTAGAGTTTTGCCATTTTGTTTTTTGGTCACTATTTTCGTGACTTCTTTTTGGCACGCATTGTGAAATGGCGCATTCGCTTAAGGGGACCAATGATGGAAGTGGTCTTGTCTTGTGAGGTTCTTTTGGCGCAAGTGAATAAAGGCAGCTCACCACATCAAAAAGGCTTAGGGAGCTCAATTTTAGTACCACCCAACCAATTTACAACACACTTCATCTACATTAATTAAATACCCAATACAATGAAAGACATGATTAGGATAATGTGACCAATAAACAATAGATAAATAAATGGGGAATGAAAAGATCATGGTTAGTCTTTTCATTACTAGGATTTAAATTTGCTAGTTTATGAAGTATACATTGCCCATAGGTACCATACACAGTTTGTGACCCTATTCATCAGTTATGATAGGAACTCACTAAGGATAATTGTCGGTATGAGAGATACTCGTAAATAAGGGTACAAAAACAGCAGTAACAATAGCATACAAAAGTTGGTATAATAGTTAATTGATTTAATACTATGGAAAGGAGGAGTACTAGCTATATAAGTACTCGTATATGCTAAGCTTTCCGATATCCACGTGATAAAGTGGTGGATATATCGCAACAATAATATATTATTCGAAGATGTGGACAATACAGAAATTCCCCTTTGCCCTTGGTATCTACTTTATTGCTAAACTTCAATTAAGTCCTTGCCCTTCCTATGGCTCGTACTTATATCCCACCATATTTTCTCTCAATATTGATTTCAAGCTACACATGATCTTGGAAGTCGAGAACAGAAGAGCACACAGTACATTATGTATATTAGATTGAATCTGAATTCATATCTTGAACCACAAGAGAGATCCCTAATTTCTACTCCAGAAAGTCTACTACCCTGGGTCACTGACAAAAGCTCCAGTTATAAGCATGTGGACCCCTTACATAGCTACTTGCCACATCCTTGAGTCGCATTTTTGATATCTTCCTCGCAGGCAAAGTATTTTGTGAACGGGTATAGTGAAGAACGTGTTCTTGGAGGAGCAGTAATTGGTAAAGACATTTCAACTGTGCTGAAATATTGGTTTCCAGTGCTAAATGCAAGTCAATATCGAAAACGTGGGCTTGCATTGGGCTAAGCTGGCGTAGCAGCGACAGAAGTTCAATAAAATCCAAGAAATCATTCCCTGAATTCTGGTGCATTTAATTGAGTCAGGCTCCATTTCTAGTGAAATGTCCCTTTTGAGGCTCATGATATGTTCAGATCAGTGCGTACTAACACGTATCATGTAGTTATTGGTATAATAGCTTATTACTATTGTAGAAGTCCTGAAAACGCATTTTTAGTTAAATACTATTCATGGTATACTAGTCATGTAATATCTAAATCAAGTTAACTCAACTTATCAGTCGGTACTCGAGGGAAGTTGAGTAGCTGCTTCGATTTTAAAAAGCTGCTTAGGCATGCTAATATCTAAAATTGACAGGCTAAGAAGGATACTTGCTAACCTCTTTGACATTAAAGCTCATGAATAATGAGGCTTCCAAGCTTCCAAGTATCTCAAGTTGGGGGAATACCACTATTAAAACTGGTACTTTATTTTTGTCAGGATTTGACGGACTAAGTCATGGTTTTCCTTGTGATAGTAAAGACCTAATGGAGTTGCATTGGTCATGTTTTTCTCAATCACGTGCTGTGATTACATTGTCGAATTTATCATAGAGAACTACTTGTGAACGGCACAATAACCACCTTGGATATAGGTAGTAAAAGTTTAAACATGTTATTCCAGGAACCAAGAAAACCTGTAAGATGAAAAAGAGATATACAACGTGACCAGAGGCTGAGAAGCTAGACTGGATGTGGATAAAAGAGCGAGTACGAAAACAACGACAAAACACCAAACCTCACGATAATGACCAGCGTACCAAATAAACCCACGTTTTCATGACTCGTCGCACCCGATGTTGTTGAACTAAACATCGAAAAACAATACAACACGAGTGACATGTTGCGAGACCCGATAACCTGCGGCGAGAGACGGTTTCTGAAAAGGGTTGGGGAAGGTTTTAGATGGAAAAGGATGTGAAGACGGGCGACCAATTAAGGGCCTTGGATTGTCAAATCAAGATCCTTGTTATGGAATCTCAGCTGGACCATCAGCTTAGATCCCCGAATGGACCCTGCATTGGCTTTGCGAAGTATTTACGCCATGCAATGTACGGAGATGCGCCTCGCAGGATGAAGCTATGCCCTCGCAATGTTGATACCGTATCTATCACGTTCTCGTTGGCTTGTCGTACGGCATCTCAGGTGGCAAGCCTTCAGATTTACTCAGGTGGTAGGTTTACTTTTTCACATATCTCTACAACTAACCTTCGATGATTCGTAATCTGGTAATCTGCAGTCGGGTGTCTCTCCTAAAACCGTCCGTGCCGTGTCAGACTTCTAGATCACCAAGGCTTGATTGAGGCTTCCAGATTGAAGACTGCCTTTCTACCCTCCCCTTTCCCCTCATTTTTGTGTTTTTCTTTTCCCCAAGACTTCGAACAGACTGCGATTCTTGGTTGGAAGTCGCTGTGACCCAATCTTCGAGCGAGAATCCATTGTTTTGGGTAAACATTGGCAGAAACGTTACCCATTCGGCGAGCATGTGAGTCGACTGATCTGTCCCCTCCACACAGCTTTCCGTAGCAGAGTTTGCATATTCTTTATTGACTTTTCAATTTCATAGAGCTCCCCAATTCGAGAAAGTCCCAGACTTTCTGCTCATACCACGATGCGCGATCCCTTCCTCCCACCGATACCAATTCTCCAACAACTAGTAACACCTCTGTGCAATAAACTTCACCTCTATTCCCTACCTTTTCATATCCACGAGATTCTTGCAGCTTTTGCTGTTTATCATGCTATCTTCGAATACATTGCGCCGCCATTCTCCGGCTTTTTTCTTGCGAAACTATACACAGGCTTGTCTAGGGAAAGCAAACTTCGATGGAACATGCACTGCGTGTCTATGGTCCAAAGTCTGAGCATCTCTGCGCTGGCACTATGGGTTATAGCCGTAGACACTGAGAGGCGGCACATGAATCTCGAGGAGAGAATGTGGGGATACACTGGTGCTGCTGGCCTGGTTCAAGCTCTGGCGACGGGGTACTTTTTATTCGACCTGACCATCATGATACGGTATTTGGATGTTTTTGGGGTCAGCATGTTGACGCATGCTTTGAGTTGTCTTGTGACATATACTCTAGGATTCGTAAGCCTGCCACAGCTGTCTAACATACCATGTTTACTAACCTTTGGCAGCGCCCAATATTCAACTACTACGGATGTGTTTTTATGCTTTATGAGCTTTCTACTCCCTTCTTGAATATGCATTGGTTTTTTGATAAACTAGGCATGACCGGTTCGAGGGCGCAACTGTATAATGGATTTGCGCTTATATCAGTATTCTTTAGTGCTCGACTTGTTTGGGGGGCTTATTCTTCATTTAATATATACCGAGATGTTTGGAACGCCATATACTTCGATGCCAACACAAAGAAATTGAGTACAAACGAGGCCATGATGGTGTTTGGCAAAGACAGACCCCTTCCAGCATGGCTTGTGGTTATTTACATGGGCGGACATGTTACTCTTCAACTTTTAAATGTGTTTTGGTTAGGCAAGATGATCGCTGCAATCAGAAAGCGATTCACACCTGAGGCTCTAGCCGAGAAGAAGCAGAAGACACAAAAAAAGCAGAGATGAAGTTTCAACTGAGTTTCCCGGGTGATCGCAAGCTAGACGATGTCGACGAATAAACAGAGATAGAAGAATGAAGAATTTACGAGACCACACGAAGTCATTACTTTGGGAGATATCAGTAAACCATCACTTGTCAATAGTAAGCCTGATGTTACTCTTTAGCACATGGGGTTCTAAGACAACATTTTCTCGTCATAACCGTGATTTGTTTGTCATATTTATATGTTCTAGGCCCGCCCTTCGAACGGTGACGTCTCCGACTTGTTAGACTGCAAATCTAAAAAATGGATCTCATTTATTTCGGTTCAAGATTTATCAATTGACCAATGAGGAAACTGTTGGGTCGGATTTGGCCCCCTTGTTCGTATCCAATTTTCACCCCGACTCATGTTTAAACTCTTCAAGGGGCCCGCTTGGCGCCCGAGTCGTCGTCCCCTCACCGTCCCTTACAAGTACCAGACCCGGTTTACACAAACTACACTCCCTTCTTTCACTCATTCTCACATGCACAAAAGCATTCATCGTTCATTCTACCTTCTCCTTTCCCCTCTCTCTCCTTTCATTACCTCTTTTTCTGATGAGTTATAAGTCTGGCCGCATCTCGCTCTTTTACCCCTTTCCGTTGATTTTTTCCCATCCTTTTGAACCCCTAAATCCCCTGAAAGAACTTGGAACCTTCCTCAATAGCACCAATTGATCTCGACGACAAAATGAATCAAACACCGTTTCTCTCAGATTTTCACACCAGTAACGTCGAAAGACCCGCCAGGAAAACCTCTCGACGCCGCAATGGAAAGAAAAAGAGCAGCAAAGATCGATCCAAAAGCACAAAACTGGTGACTTTAAAAGACACAGCCAACCAAATCCGTCTCTATGCTTGGCATGAATTGGAATCATGGCAACAAGACAATGAGTTCCTTCACTCGGGTTACCGAAAAGCCACCAATTCGTACCGGGCATCTCTCACATCACTATCTTACATCCACAATCAAACAGCGAACATTTACTCCCATCTCGTCGGAGCGTTTCTCTTCATACTGGCATCCATCTTCATCTACTACTCGGTTGCTTCGCGATATTCGACTGCTGATGCGTGGGATGTTGGAATTTTCGCATCATTTTTTATGGGTGCGATGACGTGTTTTGGGATGAGTGCTTTCTTTCATACGGTGGGAAACCACAGTGAGAAAGTTTATCATAGTTGGTTGCTCATGGACCTTTACGGTATCTTGGGGTTGATTTGTGGGACGGTTTATTCCGGGACGTATTATGGATTTTATTGTGAGAGGAAAATTTGGCTGGCGTATTCTATTCAGGTGAGTCCCATTCCGTTTCGTTTACCGCATACTTTTGGCATAGTGCGAGTGATGTCTTGGTAAATGATTTGATATCGTTGGGTTTATGTTCGGTGTTCGAATATTGACTGAGAATGAAATACTGACGATCTCGTAGATCACACTCATTACAAGTCTTGGAGCTCTCATTTGTGCTATGCCAAAATTCCGCGCTCCTAAATGGAGAATTGCTCGAGCTGTAGTCTTCGGCTTCATTTTCTTCTCGGGAGCTATTCCAATGACTCACGCTGTCAAGAAATTTGGCTACGAAAAAGCTGCTCAACAAATGGGTTGGTGGTGGCTTATTCTTGAAGCTTCTCTCTATGTTATGGGGGCTACAATTTATGCTGTATGTTTTCTTTCTCAATATTTCCCAGATACGCTCGAATCCGTACTGATATTCCACAGTTCCGTTTCCCTGAATGTATCAAGCCGGGAGCCTTTGACATATGGGGAAACTCACACCAGGTATTTCACATTTTCGCAGTTCTGGGCGCTTTGGTGCATTTGATTGGCATGATTAAGGCGTTTGATTACAATCATAATCCGGCTACTAGACGCTGTTGATCGATTAGAAGGTTAGAGAAAAGTATATTGTGTATAGAGATAGGTCATTTTGCATATAGATTTTTAATTGTTTTTTTGGGAAAGATTATTACCATTTATCTCATCTTTACTTCAGGGCTGGGTTCGATGCTTTATCCAGTATCACCGTGTGGGGTTTAGCTTGGATTTGTTATTTCTTTTCTTCCAGAATAATTACATGTCACATGACGCGTAATTCTTCTACACATCCTGTATCCCAAGGTATGTTTTCTCTAGTTCTACATTTGTACTATATAATCTAATCGTGATTATTTCCTTTCTATGGCTGTCAGGTAATTAGGCAGGGGCGGAAAACACATATTGGAACACGGGACTTGGGCTCGGAGTTGCGAAGCTGGCCGGTGTTAATTAGCGCCGCCACCGGTGGTCGGTTGGACCAACATTCAATAGATACAATTGTTGATTTTGAATGCCGAATGCCATGTTGCATTTCATTCATTGCACATGGAAGTTACATAGACGACATGACAGACCTCGTCAAGGAAGAAAACAATAGATTATCTACCGCCTCATTAGCCGACGCGTCGAAACACCACGAAGACTCGCTTGATATTTCATCTGTGGCCGGCATACGAAATGAAAAGAATTCCGATTCAAATAACATCAAAACCTCTCCAATCCTCCCAATTCAAAGTGACGGGATCAAAGTCGCAAAACAGGGTCAAGAAAATGAAGCATCTGAGCAGCCCACATTGCCAACAGGGGTAGATTATACTGTTTTGACGACTACACAAAAGAAACTCATTGTATTCACTGCTTCACTGGCCTCGGTCTTCTCGCCAACGGCTACTGCTATTTATTGTAAGTTCTGGATGAAGGTTTGTGAGGCGAACATAAGCTGATAGTTATAGACCCCTCGTTAGAGACAATTGCAAGGGACCTCGGCGTGTCAAATACACGTATCAACATCACAGTCACTCTTTTTCTTGTAATTCAAGAAATCGCTCCCGCTTTCGTTGCCAACTTGGCGGATACAACTGGGAGAAGGCCAATGTATATTTTCTGTTTCCTCCTTTTCAATGCCGCGAATATTGGCTTGGCTCTACAGAATAACTTCACTGCACTCCTGATCCTGCGAATGGTTCAGAGTGCGGGATCTTCTGGGACTGTTGCTCTGGCAAATGGAGTTGTTGGTGATATTGTAACATCAGCTGAGCGTGGAACATATGTTGCTTACACCTCGCTCGGGCCAATATTTGGACCCATGATTGCTCCGGTTTTAGGTGGTATCATCGGACAATATGCTGGATGGCATTTCATCTTTTGGTTCTTGCTCATTTTTTCGGCGGCAGTATTTATCCCGTTGATCTTGTTTATGCCTGAGACTCGATCCCACCACCATTTCTGTCACAAAATGTCGCAGATATGATTCGCCACAAGAGAAGAGCAAAGGCTGAACTCACATATGATGAAGCCAAGCATGCAGAGATCCAAAGAAACTACAAGTTCCGGCTTCCCAACCCGATGCCAACTCTGGCTGTGCTGCTGGACCTTGAAAGCGCCTGTGTTCTTGTGGCTACTGGATTAGGTTTAGGATGTTTTTATGCTATTAGGTACTTAAATATCTCGCTGTTCTTTCATGGAGATTGCTAATCAACTTTTATTTAGCACCGGTGCTTCTAAAGTCTTCTCAAACCTCTATGGCTTCAATCAGCTTCAGATCTCCCTCATGTTCTTACCCATCGGGTTTGGGAGCATAGTATCTGCTTTTACAGTCGGAAAACTTGTAGATTGGAATTACCGCCGCTTTGCAAAGCAGCTTGGCGTACCTGTCGTCAAGAATCGAGTTCAAGACCTAGCCCACTTCCCCATCGAAAAAGCCCGCTTGCAAGTTGCATTTCCAACAACTTTCCTAGCCGCTGCATTTATTGTCATGTATGGTTGGGTCATGGCCCAGAAATTGAGTCTTGCTGCTCCGATTATCACACTGTTTTTTGGAGGATTTGGTCTAACCGCCACATTTCAGACGCTGAATATATTGTTGGTTGATATCTATCCTGGGAAGCCATCAGTTGCCACAGCTGCGAATAACTTTGTGCGATGTGAGATCGGGACAGTCTTCTCGGCTTTTATCGTACCGTTATCTGATGCCAAAGGAACGGGTTGGGCATATACAATACTTGCCGCGATGTTCGTGTCGTTCAGTCCGGTTTTGTTAATTATCATGAAGAAAGGACCCGTCTGGAGACGCACCAGGAAGGAAAAAGAAGATAAAGCGGAGTCGGAGAGGGAGGGGAGAGCCGCCAGGAAAGAACAACAGAGGGCGCAAAAAAATGAATCCTGATAGAGTGTCTCTTACTAGGCAGAATCATGGAGAATAGTAATTCAGAAATAGAACCTTTTTTACCTATCTTACAATGTTTGAGCTCACTTCATCCTGTCTATCATCTTGGCAGCATGAGGAGGTGGTCTGCCACCGCGTTATTTACTTGCTCCTCGTACTCGAGTAGTCTTGAAGCTTCATCCCAAAAGTGTCGTCCGTAGCCGAAACATACATGAAAAGTTTTAAGACTTCCAGAACAGTTAACGTTATGCATTGATATCCACCATCCACGATAGTTTTAGTTCAGTGAGGAGAGATCTCCAGGCTTTGACGGTAGTGGTAGACCCATTGAAAGGAAGCTACCCAATTAGCGGGTTTTCCGATGGTTTATCAGGGGCCGTCTGCTAAGCGAGTTAGTAAGACCCCTACTAGTATGGGAGGATTCTTTCCTTTGGCGTGGGCCCTTATCTAACCGGTTTGCTTGATATAATGCTATACTTAAATGTTCCTTTCTAAAAGCGAAGAAAATATAAGAACAGATTCCACTTCTATATCGTTTTCTCATCCCACCGTATGTCCATACCCTACTGCAATCTTCCCTTTCGCGGCTCCCTTTTTATCCTGCACCAACCTTTGAATACACAGCTGTAACGAGAATTTCCTATCTTACAATTATAAATCAATTCTTCCAAGCTTCGAAACGCCTCCCCTTATTATTTCGAAATAACCCTACCTATATCCTCAAGGGAGGTGGTCCACGTGAAATATATGTCATCACCATTGGCCGTCCATACATCAGATATTCCCAGGCAACACTGCAAAGGAAGTGCCGAAGGATAATCGTACCACATCTAATCTTCCACCAAAAAAGACCTGTATGACCATTAATTACCCATACTGATAAATTAGCCCCCGGCAAAATCACTTTATACATTAGCCAAGAACGGCCAAACTTCATATAGCCTCACTTCATATTCGTTCAAAGTTGTCTCGTCTATTACAAAATGTAACCACAGTTCATGCTGTTCCTATAAATCTCTTGGCGATAGGAAGGCCAAGAGTTCGACTATCACGCTTCCCCAGCTTAGGAGCTAAATACTCTGTACATAAGCGAGGTATCGTAGTTGGTTTCTAGAAAATACCTACATCACATCTATCGTATGAAGTAATATTTCAGACTCAGACACAGTGGTGCTCCGTTACCGTGATTACTATCTCAACTGTCTTCTTGTTTCTCTACCTAGCCATCGGAGCCGTGGGACAAAGTTACTACTCAACGAACTGGAGTGACGGTACAGCAAAGGCAAAGTATACCAATGGAGCGGGCGGATTATTCAGCGTCACCTGGTCGGGAAATAAAGGGAACTTCTTCTGTGGAAAGGGGTGGAATCCAGGTGGTTCAAGGTACTGCAATTCATCCTACATATCGAGCATTATCGACTTACACTACCTCCTCTTACAGAGCGATATCATACACCGCTACCTTCCTCCAACAAGGAAACGCCTACCTAATAGTTTACGGCTGGACCACCAACCCACTAGTAGAATACTACATTGTCGAATCGTATGGAACTCACAAACCCTCCGATAGCACCAAAGCAGTCATGAAAGGCAACCTGACATCCGACGGCGGGACATGCGAAATCATGACGAAAATGCGAGTTAACAAACCATCGATTCAGGGAACCGCTACGTTCCCGCAATTCTGGTCGATCATAACGGATAAACGGGTTGGAGGGACGGTGACGACGGGGAATCACTTCGAGGCGTGGAGGAAAGCGGGGTTGAAGTTGGGAAGCCATAATTATATGGTTGTTGCTGTGGAGGGACAGGATAGCAATGGAACGGCTACTGTTACTGTTGGGGTTGCGCCTCCGACGTGAGTTGCTTGTTCTTATATAATATGTTTGAAGGTAGAGTGTAATATGTTGACATGTTTGCAGTCCCACTGCAATACCGGAGTCCAGAGTAAGTTCAACCACCTTACTAGCTTCTTCGAGTACTGTTTAGGCAAGCAAGGGAGTATTCTAGGAAGTATTCTGTCAAGACAAAGAAACTTGACAATCTGGAGAGCTGAGCTTTGGCTCTGTTCGAGTAGTGGATCTCCGCCCTACTCTGAGGGATCTCTTTCAGGATCTTAGTTTACCGAGATTAGTAACTTCACTCTCCCTGTGTACATATCTGGAGTCATTTCTTTGCAAGAAGAATTACAATAAGCAGGAAGACCTTTTATCCACCAGAATGATGTCATATCTTCACAGTAAAGTAAGCCTTGCAAGAACAGCGGCAGAAACTCGCTTATCAATTTGAAGCTTGAGTTGATGCCCTAGTCATAAAAGAATTCATCTAAAAGCCCAAGGGAGAATAGCAAACCAGGACTATACCAAACTCTCCTCTCAACAAACTTCGTACCTGGTACCCGTAGACATAGCCGCGACTAAAAGATTCGCGGGGTGCAGAGTACACACTCCATGCATGGTCCATGGTGTTGGGACTTCCCCAGAGTTCCACAATTTATGATTTCTGTCAAAGCGATGAAAATATGCTTGAATGTCGCAAGTACGTTGATACCCGGCGTGTGGGTGTTCCATTTTCCGCCTTGAAGATTGTTGCATTCATCGGGCGGATGTACTCCGTAAATACTGGAGACACAGAAGATCAAGTTAAGTGGGAGTAGAAAGTACAATCATATCCACCGGGCTATTTTCCTAATGCAAAGGTCGACCGGCTCTCCATAAAAGCAGGCCCACGCGACCTTAGACTCGGGTTTGAAAGAATCCCTTTTCCTTTCCAGCGTCTTGGAAGTTGGAATTTCAGAGCTTCAAAGTGGGAGGGATCGCCACTTGAGCCTCTCACCTCCCATGTCTGAATTCGAGATTGTGCCAGCTCTCCAGAATCGGCTGCTGAATTTGGAAACTGCTCAGTTAATCATTATCAAAATGGAACAGTTCAAGAAGATCACTGCTTACAAGTGACAAAACAGCCAAAAGCAGGCAGGCTCACAGAAAAGATTTTGCAAACCCCCTGCCAGACCAGCATTCAAGCATCCTCACAAACAGTCCTCATTGGTTCCTCCACATCGAATCAGTCAACGAACATGCCACCCCAAAATCTCACGAACTTGCTGGTAGCCAGCGGAGACAACCTCACAAATAAGACGCTGACTCGCAACTTGCCCCGCAATCTCCCCGCAACATGGGGAAGCACAAGCCTCGGGAAAGCCCTCGCCCCACGCGGGAATTGAAAGAGGGAGACGAGGAAAAAATTCTCCATGACGTTCAAAAAGCTTCATTTTCACGACTCAATCTTAAATGATTCGCACCTTCTGTAAACGCTCGTTCAGGAGTCAGGAGGTCGAAATTGGTACTCGGTACAAGCGAGACTTTATATCTTCACGAAAATAAAGAAAAAGAATAACAACGATCAGGCACGTCACAAGCCCTATCGTCAAGCCAACGAGCGGGGAACTCTTGCCATAAATCGTACCGAGGGACCCCAAATACGGGGGCCCTATCTTTGACAAAAGTTGTTTGCCCAATAAGCTCACCGGTCACCATTGTATGTAAACATCCAGAGAGAATATAAAGTACTCGTATCCTCGTAAAAACTTCAGGCACGTGGTTCGAGTCAGATCATCTCCTCTTTGAACGACAATCCCATCCAAAAGCCCCTCTTAAACAAAAGATTGTTTTCCTGGTGGCGGCACATACAAAAAATAACCTTTTGAACCAGGGGGGTAAGGGTACGACCCGACTATTCCGCCGTCAAGACCCCAAACCAGCAAATAAGCCGACGAACTCAACTTCCTCATTCGACCGCCAATCAACAGACCGTGATGCACCCCGCTATCGGGCCAGCCTTCGACATGGATCACGGCGTGAGAAAGGCCCAGAAAGCAACCATTTCGTGGGTGAAAGATGGGGAAACAATTCGGAGACGTGGACACGGTCGTTCTCTCCGCGTTTCGGGGTGGGCACGAGTGAGTGCAGATGCAGATGCAGAGGAACTCTTGGATTCTCGTTCTTTCAGGTGAAGTACTGTACAAGGGGGGGTTCACGGCGGTATAAAGGGTTGGCGAGTTCCCACGATTACAGGGGGGAATTGTGGAAGCTTCCGAGTTTGTTCTGAGCTAATTCCGAAATCTCTCGTCATGTGGAATTTCAAAGGCGGCGTGGTTGAACACCATGTAGAAGATGAGAAGCATCCTCATGGAAATGTTGTCAAGTTGGACGCAGCTTCTGTCGCGCTCGCGGCGGCGGTGGCTGCACAAAAGCCATCTTTGTTGTCGAAAAATATGCTGAAGCTTTATGCTATTATGTCGGTTGGATATTTGGTCTCAACCCTCAATGGTTTTGGTAAGTGAATTTCTGACTTGAGAAAGGGATGCCGCTAACTTTACTCAGATTCCTCTCTTATGGGAGCAATTAACGCAATGAAGCCATATCAAGAATCTATGGGTCTAACTGGTACCGGCCCTTCTACCGGTCTTGTGTTCATCATCTACAATCTTGGACAGATCGGCGCCTTCCCATTCTGCGGGCTTTTGGCAGATGGTTATGGACGACGAGTGTGTATTTTCGTGGGATGTTTGATTGTTTTAGTTGGAACGGCGGTGCAAGCAACAGCCCATGGCATGCAGCAGTTTATGGGAGGTCGATTTATCCTTGGACTTGGGGCTGCTTTGGCATCTGCAGCTGGACCAGCTTACACCGTTGAACTGGCACATCCAGCATATCGTGGAACCATGGCTGGTATGTATAACAACTTTTGGTGGCTCGGAAACATTCTTGCCGGATGGACAACGTATGGATCAAACAAGTAAGCATATCCCTGAGCTGTCGACAAATAGGGTCTGGAGGCTGACTTTGTATAGGAACCTGACTACCTCATGGGCTTGGAGAATACCAACCATTGTACAATGCGGTCTGCCCACAATTGTCATTGTCATGATTCTGTTCTTCCCAGAGTCTCCTCGTTGGCTGATTGCTAATGATCGTCGGGAGGAGGCTTTGGCCATCTTCGCTAAATACCACGGCGACGACGATGAAAACTCCCCAATTGTGCAATTAGTGAGCAATATCTTCCAACCTTCTTCTTCTGAACCATCTGACTTCCAATAGCAATACAACGAAATCATCAACCAGCTCCACGAAACCAAGAATGAGAACCCGTGGTGGGACTTCCGAGAGCTCGCCAACACCCCCAATGCTCGCTATCGTTTATATATGGTCATCGCCATGGCATTTTTCGGTCAATGGTCCGGAAACAATGTCGTTTCCTACTTCATGCCGGAAATGGTGAAGAACGCTGGTATCACTGATACAAACAAACAGCTCCTAATCAACGCCATTAACCCGATTTTCTCTATGATTGGTGCGGTGTACGGCGCAACGCTTTTGGACAAATTAGGTCGACGATTTATGATGCTTGCGGGTTTAGGGGGGGCCCTTGTATCATACATCATGCTTACTGCCTTTACTGCTTCCGCAGAGCATACGCCTTCTTTATCTTACGGCGTCATAGTTTCCATATATCTCTTTGGGATCATCTTTTCCTGGGGATTTACGCCTCTACAGACACTCTACGCGGTGGAATGTCTGGAGAACCGAACTCGTGCAAAGGGCTCCGGGTTGAACTTTCTCTTCTTGAACGTTGCCAGTAAGTACAAATCGCCCACTCGGATTCTTTGGCTACTAACATCTTCTTCAGTGGTTGTTAATACCTACGGTATCTCAGTCGGAATTGCAAAAATAGGATGGAAACTTTACCTGGTCTTTATTGGATGGATGTGCGTCGAGCTGGTCATCATCTACTTCTTTTTCGTCGAAACAGCCGGAAAGACTCTGGAAGAGATGGATAGTATTTTCGACGCCAAGAATCCACGAAAAGAAAGTACGAAGAAGACGAAGGTGGGGATAGACGAGAGGGGACAAGTGATTCATATTGATGACGTTTAATTTATGATGATATGCAGAAAAAGGATTATAGTTTAATGATAATGATGTCAAATTGATGACAGGCGTTTTTGAAAGAACCCAAAGTTGAACGAACTGTCCCAACGGGTGAGAGATTATAACTTTCTCTGTCAACTCTTCCATTGCAACTTTCGAGACAATGAAATAGACTAATTTAGAGCTCCAACACCCCTTGAGAAGTTGTACGCGAAGTGGATATCAGATCGCTTATGTGGAGCATATCTCCTTGTATTTATGAGCCAATCGGTCCGTAGTCTGCTAAAAATTGTTCCATGTTATCAATCTTGAAAATATCTTCATAGTTCAAAGGAAAATTCGGATCCAGATAGCTCCCAAAAATATGATCAATATTTTCAAGTGGATCTGAGCGATCAACAGAAGAATGAGCATGTATCCCGAGAAGCGAGGGTCTCCGAGAAGAACTTGGTCGTGGGGGATCCATTGATAGCAGAACAGTGCGAGAAAGGGTCGCCATTAGATCAGCAGACCACCAAGCTTCTCGAAAATCCTCTAGTGTTCTTTGACATGTCTTGAATTCTAACTTTCCTTGTGCTGAAAGATGTTTTACGCAGCTCTTACGAACTTTTCTGTAAGCCACCGAAAGTGCGAGAGAGATTCCATATGGGACCACAGGTAGAGGTAGGACATCCGGGTTCTTGGTTCCGCAAATCAGTGTTGTGACTTGTGATGCAGCATAATTTTGCCTTAATGAGGAAGGAGTCTGAGGATTTGACTGATAGTCCGGTTTAGATCTTGAAGATAGCATCGCAACCGCAAGATAGAATAAGTGTAGGGTTACTACCTCTGTCAGAGAAATAGACAATGTGGTATCTGTGACTCACGTAATATAGTTGTATCCACCGACCAAGCCTCGAATTCGAGGACAATATCTTGGAACCCTGGGAACGCATGTTCCCATCCCGTTGAGAATGCTGGTGCAGTTGGACGATACAGGTCAATGACCTCATGTAGTAATTTGGCTATCCGTAGCCAGACCTGGAATGGCTTGTCCAAGTCAAGCCCGACTTCTGAGATAAAGTCTGGGACGCTGAGGTCCTTGTCATTTATCATCACCGGCTGGAACTAAATCAGCCAGCCCTTGTGGTTATTGCAGTGAGGTGAGCGGCTGAGGGGCAGATATGAGGATATCGGGTGATTGAAAAGAAATAGTGGGGTATTACCCTGCCATTTGTAGCAGCGTTGAGTTTATCCAACGACCAAATGCACCAAAACAACTTAACCTGAGCAATGTTTCCACCAGAAGCAGAATCTCGAGATAGATGAAGTCCCATGGTCTGGGCATGATGGATCGCTTGCGCAAGATGCATAGAGGCGTCTTCCGCACCATCAGGGCCTTCACTATGAAGAGATATTAGAGTGAGGATGCGAATCAAACTCAGTTTCTCGTATCGAGAAATCTTTCTGGTCTCCTGGACAATGGAATTATACAATAATCTGGAAAAGTCCCTTGTGTTCATCATGGAAGATATGTCAAGGAAGCTCAAATGAGATTTTGCCCTAATATCTTTAGCAGCGGTCAGACAGACCGCATGGACCAGAGGCCGTGGTAAGCGTGAACAGCTATATTCCTCTCGAAACTCACTTTCCACGAGTATTGGTAAGATAGTATTTACACGCAGGAAGTAAATGTCGATCAATGCTGCTTCGTCTCTGGGGGAAACGGCATCGGCATTTGGCTCTTTTGATCCATAGGCACTTGCACCTGGAGAATGTCCACCGCCCTCGGCGGTTTTGGAGAATGTCTCCTTGTGACTAGCAACGTTGCCTTTACCTCGTTCCAACCAAACACCAATATCGTGGCGCGTCGCTGATGATCCCTCTGAAGCGCGGTCGAGGAACACAGCTTCGGGATTGAGGTCTCCTACGAAGCGGGTAGAGACTTTGTCGACTCGTATAGAGTTGGGGCTGGCACCGTCCGCTAATCTTTCTGATGCCTGGTCATTCCAAGGTGCGGATATATCTACGCTGCCTCGTACGTGTGAAGTTTGCGATATGCCCGTTGGCGATTGCTCAGCCGGTGGTACTGGGCAGTTGGCGATGGCCGTAGCCGCCGAGCGTTGGTTCGTAGAAGCTTTCCTCCTGGTGTCAGAAGTTGCTTTATTCGGCAGAGCTTCGTTCTCGGGATGTGTACATCGTTTCTATAGCTCCCATGGGATTCTATTAGCAGCCGCTCAATATCCATGTTGGTGTATGTTTTGTCGTCGCGGTCTAATCTCTTACTTTTCTTCGCCTACAACGGTCACAAGCCGCGTTGTATCGTTTCCGCTTGGGGAAATTATCGTTATGTTTAACGAACCTGACCTCCATGATGGTTCTTTTTTTCCGCGCAGGAAGGGTGCGAGTAGGCGGATAGAGTCAATCATCGGGATTGTATTAATAGGATGTGGGGTGGGTGGCATAACAGATTTATGGGGGATACTTACTAAAGCCACCCCCGCTAGCTCTATCTGGCAGGCATATTGCGAGGTGTGTATTTAATATCGGGATTTCCCTTTACGTCCAATCCCGACAACCTAGAGGCATGCTCTGCATGCACAGTAGTAAGTTTTATATGGTAGCTACACTATTGTGCCAGAGTAGGTACAATTTTGCCAAAGATGCAAGGAAAATACTATTCAGCTTTCAGATGGAAGAGGATGAGATTTCCTAATTGACCATGTTTTGAAAAGCCTCTCTGATTATATTTGCGGGTGTTCCATTCGAAGGGCTTAATCCGAAGCTCTCCTCAGAGAACCCGACCTCTTTGAAATTTTCCTTCATCAGCTTTCAGAGCCAAAAGGGCTCTTATACTTTCTCCTTGATTCAAAAGTTCTCTATGCCCAATAAGCCACAAATATCTCTGCTGAAAAGTCACGCTTATTCACATTCACGTACCCGTGATCCTGAAGTAGGGATATGATTTCCCTTTTGGGCCTTCCGCTATTCCGACCCGACAGCAAAAGGTTATATACAGGCTCATGTCCTGCCTCTCTAATTTTTTCTCAGTCCATACCTCCCTCAATTATCTGTTTACCAGAAAGGTCTCATAAGCTCGATGCGATTACTCTGTCGTACTTGGCTAACTTCGAAACTTCAAGCCACTCCCCAAGTCCTTCGCCTTCAATACACCGGGATGGCGGGGCCACCCAGAAAAGAGGGAGATATCTCTTCTGTCTTTGTTTCTCTCTCTGGCGTTGCTCCCACGCCTCTTCCGCATCGTTTTATAGACCTCAAGAAAGAACTCACTGAAGGCCATGAAGAGGCTCTAACAGCAAGTTGGGGCAGGCTTTTAAAGGCTATTGATGCAGAGGTCAAATACATTTTCAGTCGCGGGTCTTCGGTGATACCCAGCATCGAATTTTCAGAACTGGACAACAACCCAGCTGAGTTCCGGGCAGAGCTGAGAAAAAGAGGTGTTGGCGTTGTGAGAAATGTGGTGCCTTCGAAAGAGGCTAGAGCATATAAGGATGAAATTGAAGCGTATGTCAAGGCTAACCCTTCAACCAAAGGTAAGAACACTGTACATTGTCTCTTATACATAGTTATCTCCCTTCTTCTCCAAAGCCAGTTCGAAGTTTAGGCATCGATTTCGGCCGATGCAAAAAGATAAGGAGCTGTATGGATATATCTTGAGACTCGCTAACCGCTTCCAGGCTTCCCCAAGGATGACCCATGCGTCTTCGAGCTCTACTGGTCTCCAGCTCAGGTAAAAGCTAGAGCTCATCCAAATCTCCTTCAAGCTCAATCACTACTCATGAATACATGGCATTCAAAAAAGGACTCCAAAGCCCCCATATCCATGACGACCCCACTATCGTACGCAGACCGAGTACGCATCCGTCAACCAGGTGATACAGGCTTCGCACTTGGACCCCACATTGACGGTGGAAGTGTCGAGCGCTGGGAGAAGAATGGTTATGGCAAGTCGGGTGTTTATGACAGCATCTTCGCTGGCGACTGGGAATCCTACGATCCGTGGGAGTCGAGTTGTCGTCTTGAAGCCGTCACGGATCTGTACCAGGGCGCTGGAGCGTGTACTATGTTTCGAATGTTCCAAGGTTGGCTCAGCATGTCTAACACCAAGCCTGGAGAAGGAACACTCCAAGTCAACCCCATGATTAAATTAACTACCGCATACACATTACTTCGTCCATTCTTTCGGGCTATTACACCCTTTGAAATAGATGTCTCTGGAGCGCCAAGTCAGAAATATCTCGATGCCTCAAATTGGGCTTTCGAACCAGCTTATAATTCCGAAATCCAAGGCGCAGCATTGGGAAATAGTCAAGAGCTCAACACGGAACTGCATCCTCATCTCCACCTCTCACAATCCATGGTTCACGTCCCGGAAATCAATCCCGGAGACTACGTCGTCTGGCACTGCGATGCCATCCACGCAGTTGACAAAGTCCACGCAGGAAAAAGCGATTCTAGCGTCCTGTACATCCCCTGTTGTCCTTTGACGGAAAAGAATGCAGAGTATCTCGAGTTGCAGCGTATTGCGTTCCTGACAGGAACCCCCGGACCAGACTTCCCCGGTGGAATCGGCGAGAGTGAACATGTTGGACGACCAAAAGTTGCAGATTTAATGAAGAGTTCGGAAACGATTGGATTGCAAGCTATGGGATTGGAATACTTTGATTTTTCGGAGGGCGCAAGTGTGGGTGAAAGAAAGGTGTTTAGGAGGGCGAATGAGATTTTGGGGTTTGGCGTGTGATTAAAATCCCCCATATTACGAAATTTCTTCACCCATGTGCGTCTGTGAGACTAAATGAAAGATGATTACACCTGTTATGCTCAATAGATCCTTTTGAGCTATCTCAATATTTGTGGCAGCGATGAACAATATGTGGATGAGTAATATATTGATTTTGCGTTCACGTAGAACAACGGCGGATAGTCACTTAATCCTGGCTTTACAATAACCATTACAGCTGTTCACATCTTCAGTCTTCCGTGATGATCCTCCTTCTAAAAGATAAGTTGCTAGTTGTCGCAAAATTTACATGTTTTTGTTCACGTGACTTGGCACTGGACTAGCTATCTACTTTCTCTTCTTTCACCTAATTACAAGTAGATACCGAATTAAGGACTAATTACTTCAACTCCCTACGGCTAATTTCTATGAGTACCAGGTAAACCGACACTAGTAATAAATAATCATCTCAATTCTCAATTCTACCTACTTAAACTCTTGTGAAAAAGCAGAGGTATTTACATTTGTGGTAGATCACGTCTCGACCACATGCGGCATTAACGTCTGGGCTTCGAGTGTAAGCAACAGACCGAACGGTCTTTTCTGTTTGATGAAGAGATACCTCAGCCTGGCACGCTTTTACTTTGCGGAGCGCCATGGCCTTTGTGGTAATGCTCTTTTGGAAATTAACCGAGGGACAGGCGCGCTAGTACTATATAAACTCGCGCTTCCTCACCTGTATTTATACAAGCATTACCTCTAGATCAGATTAGCTTCGACTATAAACCCTCTATATATACAGTATGTCAAATAGTAACTCAAGTAGTATAGGTACAGTATCGCTTACAAACAGCAAATCGAGACATCAAGTAATCTCATGGATCCAGCACAACGCAAACTCAAGTACATAGCCAGCTAACAGTATAACCATACGGACACACTATATAGTCCTCTTGGTGATCTCTAGAATCATAATGACATCCGTCTCGCCAATCTCCATACTGGTAACATCATATCCTCTAAACGTCTGGGCGTTACGTCCGATTGTATTGAGGAAAGAGTAATTGTTATCATTACCACAGAGGAGTTTGAACATCTCTCCTTCAACCCCAGGGCCGTCCTTCTTTAGGACATGCCATAGCTTTTCTCCGACGATAGTCTCCATCGTCTGTATTGCTGTATCTATGTCTCTACCCGTCTGTCTGTTGGTAATAGCTTCGGAGATGAAGAAGAACTTTTCAGGCTTGCTATCGAGCATGCCTGTTGCCTTAGCGGCGACATAGACGAGCTGAGAAACCGGAACAGCATTGATCCTAACATTCTCCTGGGGTATCCTCTGTCCCGTTTCATCAAGAGCAGAAAAACCAAATGAGTCCATTACGTAGCGATTGGCATCGTAACGTGCAAACCGATCATGAGCAATGATAGCTACATAATCTTTGCCATCCTTTGTTGCTTTCCCAACGCTTATTCTGGCAACAGCAAGAATGACATTATTCTCAGAGTAGACATTGTATGTCTTCCATCCCCTATCGGAGAATCCATAATTTCGAAAAAAATGACAGCCATATATATACTGAACTCTTTTGGTTCTAAGTCTATAGCCATCCAGGTTTTCCTGCTCGGCATGGTTGTCCTCTAGGATAAGGTAGTTGCTCTCCAAGGCTGTCTGGTAATTGAAGCCTTGTTTTGGATTAGATGCAAGCTCAAGACCCTTTATTCCTCGTGCTTTAACCTCCTCAGGAGTCATTTCATCAAACCCTTCTACCGGAAAACTCGAACATTCAGCCTCGGGTTCGTCTTCGACAATATCTCCGGAAGTGGTGGAAATGCAAGCACCTCTGCGCCAGATCCTCGACCCATCATTGCCATAGTCGTCTCTATTATAGACAGAAGAGACTCCCTCGCGCGAATGGGCTCTTGTTTGAACAGGTGGGCCGTGAGCGCGATTTCCACCAAACGACTCGACTTCAGAGTTGGGAAATGCTCGACCAAAAGCTTTGGGTACACTTCCAAGTGCAGCTAAGCAGAGAAGAAGATTTGTATTTTTCAAACGCATTGTCAGAAAGCGTCTTTCGAATGGGTTGTTTTGGAAGGCTTGAGAATGTCAGGCATATCAAAGTTGGAAGTCTACTATTTTATACTGTATGTAGACGATGGCTAATGTTAGACTCAATATTTCGTGCTTCGTCATTTGACACCAACCAAGCTATTTTTGGCGGGCTCAGAGTATATTTAATCAAATTTTGAAGGTTGATTTTCAGACACTAAGTAAGTGACGAGTTATGGCTAAAGCTAATTATGAATCGATTGAATTTCAATGTAACAGTTCTTGTGAAGATTGCCTGTCGCCCATACAGAATGAAGCTGTAGGGATAGAGCTACAAGTCACAAACTTTAATCGCGAACTTCTAATGACATCTCCCTGACGTTCTGGCGTCGCGCAAATTAGACTTTATGCAACTCACGAACCCCCCAGATTAGCGAGGACAGGGCCTAGGCATTTTTCAGGGTTCTGTCGTTATATGGTTGCGCCTCAATGATTTTATGGTGAATTCCCGTGCTTTGCCACATGTGAATGGCGCACCGTTTACTCAATGAATCACTTTCATAAGTTTAACCATATTTACAATAAGACATCCCTATTTGTCTATTGAATCATACTTGAGCATGTATAATGCTACTTCTCCTTATGTTTACTCTTCCTGCAAAAAGGATCCTCGCCCCTCGCTACATGTGCCCGCTGGTTTGATGTATCTATTGTCAACATTAAAAGTGAAGAGAAAGTAGGTGGGTAAGCGATAAACCCCCCGACAAGCGGACCAGGCTGGGAAGGGGGATAGACGCCTTGTTAAAGTAGTAGCTGTCTCAAATCTGTCTAATATCTCATCCAAATTTTGAGCCAGCTGGCTCGCCTAGGCAAAATGCCATACTAACATAGTAACAAATAGTTGCTTTGATAGCGCGCTACGTGCCTTATTTATCCTCTATAAAAGTATTTTCAGAGGTTTAGTGTTTGATTAAGAGAGCACCTAAAGCCTTCCCCCACTCCTACGTCGCCTTCTCTCTTTCTATTCCTTCTCTATAACATACTAGGATACAACCCCAGTTTGACCAGCCACTAAGACAGTCAAGATTTTGGGAGCATGAACGTAGTAGTAGACTAGTAGTACCAGCCGTAAAAGTTTGACGCCTCCAGATTACAATTGGGTACTTTTGGAATACCGTACGTAGCAGGAGGCAAAAGTTCTAAGCTGGAAAAGTATAAGAGAATCTTTTTCTTTCAAATTATTTTATTTCGCGTAAGTAAATAGCAAGTCATAATATACTGTATCATTAGAATTATGATTAATATGATAGAATCCTTGCCATTTGAAGAGAAGTTTACTAATTCTTAGAAGTAAAGTACCTTGATACTCCAGCCACGAGTGCGAGTACATACATTACATGGTAGAGTAACTAAAGAATACGAGGAACAAACATCCAGATCAGTTCGCCTTCGAGTGTACCGAAATCATAATAGCTGATACTCGAGTCTTGAGTAGAGAAGAAAAACCAAGGGGAGATCTATGTAATCTTACACCGGTATTGATCATCCGCCCTGCATCTCATCCCAAATCCCTACGAGTAAACTATACAATTGACAAATCATCAACAGCAATATAAGCATCGCCGATCCAGAAGCGCTCATTATGAATTCCAGCTTCCTGTAACTCAAGCTTCCCTCTTCCGACACCCACAGGTTTTTATTCCGCAGCAACTTTGATATCCATTCTCCACAAGGTCCTTCCAATAATAATCAGCATCTCCAGCATAGTCAACTGCATGCCTGCAAGAGACGCGGGCATTGCTCTGTACACACCTGAGTTATAAAAATATTATCCTAAACACCTCACACAACTCAATCAATAATACGAACAGTGTAAAATAACCAATACCTTTTAGTCCTGATTAACCTAAGTGAAATAGGAAAATTGATTTACTTGTACCAGACTTTTGGTAAAATGACTTTTGATAGCGTGTTTTGATAGCGTGTACAGAGCAATGCTCACCTCTATTACTATTTCCCACCCCAATAGACAACGGTTGATAGCCTGTCTTTGCCCTTGTATATCTTCAGCACTCACACTCTTATACTCATCCAAATCCCTCTCTCTGTTCAAAAAATTCAGGAATCCTTAAAAGGCACTTCACGATGCTGAATATCATGTACGATAATAGCGGATGTCTCCACTTCTCTAATCACATTTGTCTATATAAGTTGGGGAGTATCCACCTAAAGGGATGATCCTCAAGCAATATAATTAGGTTCCACTCACTATACCTTTCGACACATAATGTATCAGCGAGAAGCTACTACTTCCACCCTGCGTACCCTCAGGAACAAATATATCATCAACCCACAATCGAGCGGATAAGGCTTCTCTCAGCAAATCAGACAGAGGAGGAGAGACAATGTGGAGCGACTCATCGCTATAAGCTCGTACGTAAACAACGTTTTGTCCACTAACGATCCCCTCCACGCCCCCAAGTCTCTCGTAAACCCTATGTGGTAGGGTTCCGAAGAAGATAGAAGGACACAGTACACAGAGTGAATAAGTCGTATCCATGCCAGCAATAAGCAGAATCCCAGCCTCGGGGATCCGTTCCCATGAGTGCCTACGCAGGCCTCCCTTTTCTGATTCCGTTTGTTGAGAGAGATAGCGAAACAGATCTCTTCTGGTGCCTTATCCTCTTCTGGTGCCTTATCCTCTTCTGGTGCCTAATCCCGAGATCTTTTCCTTCTAGTATTTTTCTTCTTCCCGAGTTCGTATCACGGTACTTCCTTGTACTGTACGTACGAAGTCGCGGAGATGGGAGCTTTCAAAGCACACACAATTCCCTAGTTTATCTAACTCCCTAGATTCCTCCCAAACCCAGAGGTCGGAAATCATATATCCACCATCCCTCCGTAAAACCCAATATATTTACAGCACCCCATCAAGTCTCCAAGGAAACAATCGTCGAAAGTCTGTAATCCAACGACAACTAACCGTAAATATGAACTCCACAGACCCACTAATTCCCCTAAAAATCCTCACAAAATACCACAACCCCTCCCTCCTTTCAAAGCTCCTCCCAAAAGCTCCCCCACCTCCCTCCCAGATGTCAAAAGATGAAGTATCCAATCAACAACTCATCACGAATCAGTTCCTCACACCCCAATCACTCCATTCCCAAGATTCTCACCATTCTCAGCAACAAACCGTACCACCTGTTAACACTCCTAATAACATAGAATTGCGCAGAACACACAGCACGTTCCGAGGATACAGCATATGGAACTCGTCGTTTTTTCTTTTTGGCATGGATAGTTTTGTCGACGGAAGAATACCAATAATCCCACAATCCCATATCCCTATCCCATATCCCTCCCTCCCTTAACCATTAACCCCACACCCCACACTCCCCCACCCACCCAACACATCTCCCAAAAACCGAACCCAAGACCACGGAAACAAGGCTACTATAACACGCCGCCTAAAAAACAACATCTTNCCACACCCCACACTCCCCCACCCACCCAACACATCTCCCAAAAACCGAACCCAAGACCACGGAAACAAGGCTACTATAACACGCCGCCTAAAAAACAACATCTTGAATGATTATTAGCTAGCTGCTAGCGTAGCTGCTCCTTCGGGACTAGCGTACTACGGCACCTATAGGTACGTAGGTACTTAGCTAGCTATACTTACTTTGGTATATAACCTAAGACTTAGCTATTACCCTTACATAGTAATATAGGTCTTTTGCATCACCCACTTGACTGAATAATTCAAACCAACATCTACCAAGGAAATTATATCCCAACCTTGTAGACTTACGAAAGAATATCCGAAAGAACACAACGCAACGTAGGTAATGGTTAGGGAGGTAGGGAGGTCTAGTCACGTGCTTGGGAAGCGATAGATAAGGTTGTTGTTACAGGACCTAGGTATTGTTATACTGTAGCGATTAAATCAACTCATATTTCAAGAGCAATTGTTGGTTTTCTCGGTTATTCATATTACCTGGGGAAATGACATAGTCAGCAGTTACATAATCACAAGTCAACCTATGTTACACTACAAATCACACATTCCCCCCCCCCCCCNCCCTCCAAATTAGAATCAACAACCACAAATTCAAAAATCCACTCGCACAAGAACCCAAGATATTTTTTCAAATGTAAAATTCTTCCACCCTCAATGGTTTTCACGTAAGCTAATTATAATTAAATCCCAGCTATTAACCTTCTTTCCATCTTCCCTTACAAATTCCTTTTTCATCAAGTGATCTTCAGTATCGGGTATCTCTACCTATCATTCACAGCCCATCAACAAGCGACCTTCCACTACATGCACTATACACATCGTATCAAAATAGAGCCTCGGCAAAGAGGTATCGACAGTCCTAAATACACAAACACACGAAAACAAAAGAAACATTCCAGGACCCAAAGAGGCACTTTTATGCAAGTGGGGCGGAAAGTGGCAAGGATCGTGAGCTTCCTCCGACGTGAATGGTCTTCTCGGACTCACTGATAACCCAGTTCTGGGTGGTGGTGTCCCAGTTACTGATGTCACGGCGGGTAATCTCGACGGTGAAGGTCTTTTCCTCTTGTGGTTCAAGTTCGAGATCATCGAATCCTCTCAGGACGAGCTTGGGGTCGGTTGATCCGCCGAGGGAGAGGTACAGTTGAGAGACCTCGGTTCCCTTGACGTCCCCGACGTTCTTCACAGTGGCGGTGACGGTATACATAACATCCCACAGCTGTTTGTTTCCACCTGGCGATCCACCAGCTCCAACCTTGGGTTGAGGGGATGGGTCGGAAGATTTGTCGGGCCAGCTTTGGGTTTGGTTTCTGGAGACTGGTCCAGTTAAGAATGGATAGACATAGCCTTTGATAATCTTGAATCCAGGAGGGAATTGCGCGCTGGTTTCGTTCATGTTGATTGTGCCAAAGGTCTCAGCAGCTTTGGTCATTCCGGAGGTTAGCTGGAATGGTTCTGGGGTGTGCTTAACAACTTGGAGGTTGCTGTAGGTGAAGTTGGTGTATGACAATCCAAATCCAAATTCGTAAGAGGGCTCGATGTCCAACTGATCGAAGTGACGGTGATCATGCATGATACCCTCATCGAAGTTCATTTGACTGGGAACAGTGGTTGGTGTGTAAATGACATCCACACCCCAATCCTCGCGTTTCTTGCCCCAGGTGAACACGGTCTTGGCAGATGGGTTTCGGACACCGTAGAGAATATCGGTGATGGCGTTACCGGACTCTTGACCTGGCAAACCAGCCCAGATGATGGCAGTGATGTTAGGGTTGTTCTTCATGTCCTCGACAATGACTGGGCCAACGGTGTGTAGGACAACAATGGTGTTGGGGTTTTGAGAAGCAACGTGTGCGATGAGAGCATCACCGTTACCCCACAAAGTCAAATTGTTTCGGTCACCAGTATTTCCATCAACCGTGATGTATCCTTCTCCTGCGTTGGCATTAGCGAACACGATTGCTACCTCTGCGCCTGCCACAGCTTGGGTGACAGCATCGAAGTTGTAGTTGTCGCTGACGTTGGTGAAAGCGGACTTGGATTCGGCAGCTTGTGCTCGAAGAGTGGTTACTGGTGCGAGGAGGTATGGGTAGTTGGCTGATCCACTTCCCCATCCCTGGGCCAAGGTACCGGCATTTCCTCCTCTATCTGCGAAGGAATTTGGGCCTGCAGGGTTGTCATGAGCATCCTCACCAATGACTGCGACGCTCTTTGGGCCGCTCAATGGAAGGACACCGTTGTTCTTCAGAAGGACAGTTGAGGCGCCAGCAACCTCCCGAGCGAGTACCTTGTGGTCACCTTGAACATCCACATGCCAGTTGACTTGCTCATAGTATTCGTCGGCTTGGTCGTGTCGCCAACCAAACGTCTCATTGGTCCATGAGCTGAAGTTAATTGGAACACGAGCTTTGTCAGCACCAACTTTGAAGTACGCCTATTGAGGAATATAGTTAGCCTAGGATCATCCAAAATGGGAATAGAGCCATAATACGTCGGTGTGATGTGGACTCAGACTATACTTACAGACATGATTCTTGTCGCCATATCGTCAAGTCTCCATTGTGGGACGGTACCGTTAAGAACTGCTTCAGTCAAACTACCACCCCACCAGGTGTCTCCTGACGCAAATAGTTTATCTCCGCCCATGGACATGTCAGTACCAGCGAGGGCTGCGGCGACACCGGTATGTTGCGACCACCAATCAGTCATTACGAATCCTTGGAAATCCAATTCGTTCTTAAGAATATAGTTGACCAGGTAGCTGTTTTGTGCAGCGTAACTGTTGTTGATTTGGTTGTAAGAACTCATAACTGCTCCTACTCCAGCACGGACTGCATCTGCGAATGGCCTAGATTTCTATTAGTGGGTTTTGGCAATGTGTGGATAAGGCTCTTACCAAAGATACAACTCGTGCATAGTTTTGTCATCAATGTTTGCTGAGTAGGCGGGTGTGTTTCCGTTATCAGTGAGATCGCGATTGTGTTCTTGCTCGTTGCCAATGAAATGCTTTGCGGTTGCAATCACACCGGCATCCTGAATACCTTTGATTGTCTCTGCCATGGCAATTCCAGTCAAGACAGGATCGGAAGCGAAACCTGTCAAAATGAGATTAACACACACATCTTCCAAAATCAGGAACTCAAGCATACCTTCCCAGTTACGACCACCAAGCGGCGTACGACCAAGTGGACCCGCGACGGGAGACAGTTGTATATCAACACCCTTTCCTTTATGCTCTTCAGCCATAGCAAATCCACGCTCCTTCATCAGTCGTCTAGACCATGTAGCACCGGCGTTCATTCCCGAGGGCCAAAGGGTGGCCAAATCAGCTACAAGTGGTTAGTATATGAAATGGCGCCATGTGTAACTGCTGTTGAACAGCAATGAATTCTATGACTTACTAAAACGAATACCAAGAGGACCGTCCTGTAAACACAGTCCTCTGAAATCCAGACGAGGGATTGATCCAGTGTTTCCCACGCACTGTTCTCCTGACCATCTGGCTGGAAGTTAGCATGTCTACCCGGCTACCCCTACCAAACTTCCGCACAAGATTTGCGAGGGCCTGGCCAAAACTGTAAAGCCAGAAATGCCAATAGGCCAGTCTAGACCAATGGAACTCAAACATGCCAGCCCCATAATGAATTCCAGAAGCAAGAAATAGTATCCATGGCAATGGATACCCATGAATGTTGCTATGGAACCCATGAATGTTGCTATGGAACCCATGAATGGAAGCACCTCTTCTCCAATATGCAAGGGAAACAATTGGCGCCTTGCGCAGGAATCCCCTCCAAGACCCCCCACCCGTGATATCCAGCAACCACATACCCAACACCACAATACAAAAGGAGGAAAAACCGATGGAAAAAGAAACACCCGTAGAATATATGCAATTGGATTGATAATCAAAAAGACGTACCCAACACCTGTAGTCAAATTGACTTTCTCTGTCAGAGTGAGGCCACTAACGAAAGCCTTTGCCTTCTCGTAAGCCTCCTCCCAACCTTCGGCACCTCTCATCCATGGCGAAGGATAATGTGGAGGAGAAGTGGCCCAGTTGAGAGGACTCTCCTGGGCATTGGTCGTGGCAATTGCCAAGGCAAGCGCCGCGGTATACGAGGAAGACCACAACATGATGAAGCGGAGCGAAAGACACACAGGCAAAGGAATGAAAAGGAAGGTGGGTGGAGAAGGGACAGAGTGTGGGAGAGAGCGGACAGGCTCTATATACAGGATCTTGCGAGTCGCGGAGACTTGAGTAGGTAGACAGGTGGATCGTATCGTGGCGGAGACAAGAAAAGACGAGCCCAATCACTGGGATCACGGGGTAGGCAAAGGTACCGTTCCGGTAGATCCACTACAGGTACGGAGTACTTCAACCAGAGCCATTCTTTCTCCTTTGGCCTTGGGGGTTGTTTTGCTGCGGTGACACCGCTGCATACCAACCGCTTGAACCGCATTTCATCGACCCACCTTTTTGACCTCGCCAATGGCCATCGTGGTTTCCACCTCAAGCATTGGAATTGGGATGTGACAAAGGCATTGGGAGTCAGTCTTCGGTCCGCTTCCCTCCAAAGCAATTTGGAAGCTTGACGCTGGGATGAGAAGCTTCATCGCAATTTCCAGATCATTTGTTGATGTCACTGATTGCCGCACGAGGGGGAAAAAAGAGTCTGGGTGGGTGTTGCGAGCCGGGAATGGCATCCGGGGTAAACCGAGTGCGGAGACTGGGGTAAAGCAGGGGCACCTGCAGCGCCCTTTGGAGCCAGTCAGGTGAGCTCTTGCTAGTTGCTACTCTCGCAGACGTCGCTGCCAACTGTCAATCGGACCGGGAGCCGCAATGTTGTCTGGTACGTAAGAGTTGGAGTTGGGATGAAGGAATTGTCCCGTCTCTGCTGCTGTTCCGAAGAAAGTGCAGCACATCACACAAAAATCTTGTGTCAGAGGAGAAATTTACCTAGCGATGTGGAGATGGGTGGCAGTGGAAGAGCGGCGATTCATAGGGAAGAGATAATTATATAAATCCCTCCTGAATTATATAATTATAATCATTATACGAAATCGTGGATTATTGATGATTCTTATACCAAGAATCTTAGGTAGGTACCAGGTAACCTTTTTATCAGCCTCTTAATAAACATCTAAAAATCAAGATGTAACTATGTATAAAATACCCCTTGAGTAGAAGTAAAGAAATCTAGGGATATTAATAAGTAGAAGGTGAAAGAAGGAGTAAGATATAGTCTTTTAATCTCTTGATTTACTCGCGTACTCGTAAACAGATAATAACGGTCTCTCACATTTCGCCTCTAGCCATCGGAAGTTCGGTACGTAGACCAATACCAATACTTGGTACCAACCCAAATGGTGTAAGAAGAATGGCAATAATGCAGCACAGGATAGTGTAATTTGCTAAGATTCGCCGTAATCAAAAGTACTTTGTACCACACTTTCTGCCAGTCTTCCGCATGAGCACAGCATTTTCGCGCATCATCAAGAAACAAGGCCCAATCGCATTTCTGCGGTTGCACATCAATCCCATGATTGTCCCGAGTCTCAGTCTCAGTCTCAGTCTCAGTACCTTCTGCGGTAAACTTACTTCTACTTGTACATCATCGCGGTGAAACCCAGTCCCCCGCTCTCCAAAGGCATTCGAGTGGAAGAACTCACACAGCGTAGTACCGTATTAGAGCCCAGGTGACGAACGATGTGTGATTAAAAGAAAAATCAAGGTTAGTTTAAAAAATGAACCGACCGCGCCAACGTGGCGCAGAAACGCCTCGATGATGTAGGGACCTCTTTGCCAGGCGGGAATCCCGTCTTTCCGTGGCTGGCACGTGATGCGGGGTAAACGCTTAAAGGGTTCTTGAAAGGGGAGTGAGGCTCTCGAGGATGAGTGGTGGGATTACAGGCCTTGCGTCCCGTAGCTACACTACAGCAGCTCGTACGGCGTAGACGAGTAAGTGTACAGTAGTAGCTCGTAAGCTGATCTTTGAAGAGACGAACCTACCGGACGGGTACTTTGGTAGCTTGATGTCATCCGAAGCACCTCCCGAGTCATCTGAACTTGAACCCCACTGACTACTGCTGACAGCGGCACCTTGTAAAGGGGTAAGACAGCTAGACAGCTAAGAGACAAGTTCGAAGTCATAGCATGGCCCCGATCTCTAGCGGAACCAGCGAATCAAAGACTCGCGTTCCTTACATGTTTAAGAGTATACTCTTTTGCATTACACGGAGCACTTTGAGCTGTCCACCCTCTTTACCTTTACTCGGATTGTAAATTCAGATGGAGGATTTTGTCGCCAATTTCGACTTTGAGGAAAAGTTCTATGTGACATCATGACATGCAGATGGCATGCATATCACTTCTAGAACGATGTTGAAACTTGGGACGGAAAGTCATAATCCACTTATCCACAGAAACTAAAGGACAAGACATTATTGCCCAGTGAAGATGTACAAACCCAAGCACCACCGTATACTATTACATACGGGAGGTCTGAATAGCTTCATTCATTACTTAAAACCATACCCAATTGCGCTTAAAACTCGTGGAACAATCCATGAACTAAGTGCAAGATTACTTACGCAACGCGCATATTATCTCTCTAGAAGTTACAGTAGAACCACAAACCATCTTTGTCCCCCCAACACAACTTCTGTCTCCCTCTAATCATCACGAACCTAACCACCAAAACATCCATAAAACTCAACCACAAAATCAGCCTACTACATTCTACAATAACTGTCCAACCCCCAATTCAGCAAACCACACCCTTCCCCCCCAACCTCCTCCCTAAAACCTTAAAAACAACCCAAACCCCCAATAAAATCCTCAGCTCCTAAAAGTAAATAAACTTCATCCAAGCGCCCAGACTCTTGGACCATTTGGCGACTTTCCTCCATTAGGCTTCACACCTCGTAAATGTAGAAGCAGGAGAATGTACCAAGTAAACTCTGATCGTAAACTTTCCAAGGGCCCACGGATCAACAGTCGGAATAAAATCTGCCGAACGGAAGAGAACCTGGAAGATATTGGGCCTTAACCAAGGAAACTATAAAAAGGGCGGAAGAAGAGGGATGAAAGGGTTGTGAAACGAGTGTAGATCGTGTAAAAATACTTATGAAGTACAAGGAAGAGGTGTAATGGAAGAATGTTTTCGTGGTTTGATTCGATTGGAGGAGTGAGGTTATTTTTATTCTAAACGGTTTGGTGTGGGCTGTGTGGGTTTTGTAGAGGTACAATCAGGTCGTGGTGCTCACGGTCACTTTTCGCTTAGCGAGACAGGGGTCAACTACCCCACCCTACGCACTTAAAAGTCCGATAAAAACTTCCGTTCCTTTATATTTTCATATATGATGATAACTTCGATGGGCCGGGTACGCTTGACTACTCGAAAAGAGCTCGATGTGAGGCAACAGACTCGTATTTGGACCCTATACGAAGGAGGTAACAATCCCTCCGAAATCCACCATAAAACAGGGATACCCTATACTACCTGCTCTGGTTTCATCAAAAGATAACAAAAGAACCTTAACCCGGCCTTTATTAAGGGCCCCGGAAGGGGTACTAAGCCAAAATTGAACCCGCGCGCCGAACGAAAGCTTGTACGTACGGTATGTATCGACATAAGAATGACCTTGAAAGCGCTGGCTACACCTTCTAAATCCGGTAAGCGTTTGAACCACCACACCGTCTCCAAGACCCTTAAAAAGTATAACAAAGCTAAGCGCCGCCCTCGTAAGAAGCCCTTCCTTAGCCCCCTCTACAAAAAGAAGTGTCGGACCTTTATAAAGTACGAAAAGGCTATTAAAAGGGACCCTCGGAAGGTCTGCTACAGCGATGAATTTACAATTGAAATCGGGGACGATACTACTATATTTTGGGTAACTAGGGGCCCTGGGAGGGAGGAGGAGTATACCGACAAGAACCTACGGCCCACTTTCAAAAGTGGTCGGACAAGTGTAGGATGTTAGAGTTGTTTTTGTAGTGACGAGATAGAACCCCTATATATACTGCCGGAGGGCCAGAATATGACGGCTAAGCGGTACAAGATTGTACTCTAAAGGCTCTTTATTCTATTCTATAATAGGATGGTCGCTAAATACGGGCCAGAGGTGGTGATGTAGGAGGATAACGCGCTGTGGTATACCGCTAATATTGTTAAGAACTACCTGGCTAATAAGGGGATTAACCGGATGAAATAGCTACTACAATTACCTGATCTTAACCCTATTGAGAATTTATGGAAGTGGGTTAAGGAATTTATCTCTAAGAGGAAGTACAAGGTCAGGAACACAAAGGATATACGGTACGCTCTCATTTAAACGAAGACACAAATACCCAAAGATTTGCTCCTTAAGCTATACGATTCTATACCAGCTAGGTACGCCGCATGCCTCAAGAACATAGGTGGGGCAACCAAGTACTAATTAGCTATCAATTAAGCCTATTTCTGATCCATTTACATATGTTTTGGTGAAGTGACAATAGTTTTAATATGTAGGTATCGAAAAAGTCATGTAACCGTCAGTACACGGACCTGATTGTACAAGTAGGAAGTGTTTGATTGTATGGGTTATTACCGTGGTAAATCGTGCTTAATTGTAGGATTTTTCGACCCTACTTCCGGGGAGGTCTCGGCCCTTTAGTAGGGCTCATCAAAACGGCTACTTTTCTTGAACCCTGTAGCCATAGCCTATAGATTTAGTGCCATTTTATATATAAGCTTCCTTTCTAACTTATATACTTTGATAAAAGCTAGGATAATAGTATATAATACGCGGCATGAGTAATTAAATTTACGGTAATTAACTAAGATACCCCTTAGTTTATTATAAATACCTGAGATACCCCTTAATAAATAGGCGTGTAACTAAGATACCCCTTAATATATACCCCTTAATTTCAGGGGTATCTCGGTCGCTAAACAGGGGTATCTTAGTTACTTTTAATTAGTTTAGGTATTATTATTCCCGCTATTTATTAGATTTATAGGGTAGTGTAGGTAAGGCTTCATAAACAAATTAAATTAATAATTTAGTACTAACGTAGTCCACAAGCGAGTTAGATTCCCAAGCGAAATGGATTTCTTTTCTTGGCACTCCACAAACTTATTCAGAGCGCGTTTTTTCTTAACAAACAAAATGGTTAAGCATTGGACAGAGTCTGATATGATTCTTGCGTTAAATACGCTTCGTACGAACCCACATTTAAAAGTTAAGAAGGTTGCGCGGATCTATAAAGTACCTTATACGACATTGCTTAATCGAACTCATGGAATATCATCACGACAAGATTCTATCGCTAAATCTCGAAAACTTACAGAGATTGAAGAAATAGTTATCGTACGACATATTCTCGACCTAGATTCTCGATCATTTCCCCCACGAGTACGTTGTGTTGAAGATATGGCGAATTGTATCCTCTCGGAGCGGGGTGCAGGACGCGTTGGCAAGAACTGGACTTCGAACTTCGTACGACGACAACCTGAACTTAAGACGCGTTTTAATCGAAGGATTGATTATCAAAGAGTCCAATGCGAAAATCCAGACGCGTATAACGCGTGGTTTCGCCTCGTACGAAATATAATTGACAAATATGGGATTCAGGAGGAGGATATTTATAACTTTGACGAGACTGGGTTTTGTATGGGCCAAATTACATCAGAAATGGTTGTTACAAGTACCGAAAGGCTTTCTCGGCCTCGTACAGTACAGCAAGGAAACCGGGAATGGGCAACAGTAATTCAAGGTGTTGGGTCGTACGGCTTTGTAGTGCCTCCATATATCATTTTGGCGGGGAAGAACCACCTCTCCTCCTGGTACGAAAACAGCCAATTACCACGCGACTGGGTAATTGCTGTAACTACAAATGGCTGGACAACAAATGAGCGAGCCCTAGATTGGATTTTTCATTTCGATCGGCATACAAAGCTTCGTACGAAGGGCATTCACCGGCTGCTTGTGCTTGATGGCCATGAAAGCCACCACTCAGTCGATTTTGAGCTTTTTTGTAAGAGTAATAACATTATTACTCTTTGCATGCCAGCTCATTCCTCTCATAGACTCCAGCCACTCGATGTAGGATGTTTTCGAGCGTTAAAAAGGTCGTACGGTGCTGAACTTGAGAAATTAATGCGACTCCACATTACATATGTTTCTAAGGAGGATTTCTTATCAACATTCTATACTGCCTTTCGTACGACAATGACTGAATCAAACATTCGAGGAGGATTTCGAGGATCTGGCTTAGTGCCGTACGACCCAGATTCTGTGATTTCACAGCTTGATATACGTCCAAGGACTCCGTCACGTCCATCTACCTCAACAAGCCTCCTAGCTATTTGGGAACCAAAGACCCCAAATAACATAACAGAGGCATATTCCCAGACGTCATATATACAAAACAAGGTCGTACGACACCAAGATAGTTCTCCGACCCAGATTCTATATGGCCTAGACCAGCTTGCAAAGGGTGCACAGCGTGCAATCACTGAGGTAGCTTTATTACGAGCTGAGAATGCTACACTTCGTACAGCAAATGATCAACTTAGTCGGCGTCGTCGTATGAAAAAGCGCCGATTACAGGAAGGAGGATCACTTACTCTCCAAGATGCGCAAGATTTAGGGGTCCTTAGTAATGTTGATTCGCAAGAACAAGTGGTTTTAGTAGAAAATAGTAATTGTACGAGCCCGAGTCTAGTACCTCGCCGGCGCTGTGGACTATGTGGGAAACATGGCCATAACATACGAACTTGTCAAAAGGGAGAAGAAATATGTGAGGATTCCGATTCTGAATACTGTAATTGATTTAATTAATTGTGTCGTGAGATATTTAAGAATTTGTAAAATGCCAAGAAAAAAAATCCATTTCGCTTGGGAATCCAACTCGCTTGTGGACTACGTTACGTAGATTAGCTAGTGGATATTAATAACGATCCTATACTATAAAACCTTACTTCTTTAGAGAAGAATCGAGTTATATTCTATTACTATTATAGAGTTTAATTAAGTATAGAATGCGACAAGGCTTCTAATAAGGAGTTAGAAGAGGAGTTTAGTAATAAAGTTTATAAAGATTATAAGAGAATAGGGTAAGAAATTAATAAAGAAGAAGAAGAAGAAGAAGAAGAAGAATAATAATAGAGTATTAGGGTAGGAACTTAATAACGAACTTTATGAATCTATTAAGGAGTTAGGGTAAGAACCTAATAATAAAGATTACGAATTAACTACTAGTGTGATGTCACGAATCACGTAAGCATGTGACAAGTGAAGACCAGGCGGCGTCCTGACAGGTCGAGCACTATCATATCTCTTATAGCAAATAGGGATGCTTAGACTAGCTAAGCGATCCAGGGATTTCATTACATTGTAATCACCTGACCATTTGCATCGCCAGTATCGACAGGCGATGCTGGCGATATGTCGACAGCATCGACAGGCGATGTAGGCGACGGCGG